>KZ308912.1:0-129457 GCA_000376725.2 Ladona fulva | reverse complement strand
AAAGTGAAGGAATTTTTTCATCAAAATCAAAATTTTCAATTTAAAGAGCTGGCGTTTTCATAATTTTAAGAAATTGTTTAATATTAGAGGTTCATCATATAGATAACTTTATATTCTATAGGAAAAAAAATTGTTTTCAAAATTTGAACGGATATTGTAGACGCTAGAATGCACACCAATTGGTAACGCTTTCGCGAACGCCCTATAGATATCCTATGATATATACGATAAATTTAGTTAATCTTTAATGAAAAAATGTTTTACATACTATCAAATGTATAATATCAGTATGTACTAGCTTTGAAAGCTGTATATTTTACCATTTTTTCTAAAAGAAATTTTCAAAAAACTCGAGAAATTGCAAAGATTTTCTTTTATCATTTTGTGATAAATGATGCATCAAATTAAAAGATATTGACCGGATGACATTCCTTCAATAATTTTAACAAAAAGAAAAAAAATGTATACATGATAATAAAGCATACATCGTTCTGTAAACATCACCCAGTAACATATTTATACATCTAATTTATTTAATTATATTAAAATAACTCACCATCCAATGTCGAGGGTATCCTTCCTGCAGAGCTACAAGTAGAACCTCTGGAGGTAGCACTCAGTATGGTGGAATCCAAAGGTAAATTGAGAGCCACATAATGTTCATGAGAGCAAAGTATTTGCAAGAAGGTGAACTTGTATGCACAAAGAGCAGGGGAATCTCCAGGACTAAAGCGACCCAAGTAGCCGTTGATGAGACGAAACACATAGCCACGATCCATAAATGATAAGCAGCGCTGGTCAGAGAGAACATTAAAGTTATCAATATCATCCAACAGCTATCAAGCATGTAATACTAAAACACAATGAAAAAATCTTTCCTAAAAGGTTCAACAGGTTGTAAAGGGTAAGGTAACTTTGTACATGCCATTTGGGTGACCTAAGGCCTGGCTGACTAAGTCTACCAAGCAGCATCTATTATTTAAGAATGAACTCATATAAAAGCTGTGTTTACCAATAACTAGTTTCACAACAATTTCTACCTCAGACAAATATTTAAGAAAATAGGTTTCATAAATTCAAACTTCTAGGGTTTAAGAAAAAGAATATGTGAAAAATATCCAATCCTCTAAATTTAGTAAGATTATACTGTTGACCCTGACTTCTGAGATTTTGAAAAAAATTTTCATTTTTTACTTCGATATTTAATTATTTATATGTATTTGGTAATTGTTGTTAACATTAAAAATGATTATTTTTAGGTCACTTTATATATTGACACTGGTCTAACTACCAATGCTTTGTTAAAAATGAGTTTTAAAAAGATGGTACATGTCCTAAAGTTTCTTTTCCTTTACTTTAAGACAAAATACTATTCACGGATATTTTTGATATTTAAGATTGACAACCATTATATAAAGAAATAATATCTCAAAACAAGGGAATGGTGACATACCTTTAGGAAAAAAGCTATACTTCTATTCAATTCTGCTGTTTCATCTGGCATCTCAGCATATTTCTGTGTCACAAGTGGGCACAGAACTTGAAGAAGATTCTGCACCCTGTACAAGTAATCTGAAGAAAACCTTTCATTTCGATGCATCTACAAAGAGAAGAGTGATTACAGTGGTAAATAAAAGAAATAATAAAAATAGTAATTATTGAATTTACTCTCATAAAGTTAGGATATAACAGAAATTTTATTAGTAAAAATGGATATAACTGAAATGAAGGTGGTAATGCTCTCAAAACAAGAACAGAGAGAAGGGGAATGATGACAGGTTGTGGAGATTCAGGGGGCAAAACTTCAGTGGTTGGTATTGTGACAGAAGGAGAAGAGAATTATTTCAAAAGAAACAGATTTACCGGAAAGAAAGGAAAGGAGAGGAGCAAAGAAGAGATATAAAATGACTTAAAGCCAGGTCACCCTGTCTATTGTGATGTTATGTATTGCATACATTCTAAAAGACCACATTTTCTGAAATATTGAAAAATATCTCATATTTTAACCCTTAAAGGTGTAAGAAACTGCGGAAGTTACTTATCCCTCGAAAGTTCGCACAATGCAAATGTTACGCTCAACTATCCAGAAAATGAATTTTTTTGCAATTTTTTTTGTTAATTTCAACTGTATTTTTAGAGGTTTTAAGATGTCATGAATTATGCTACAGTTTTAAGAAAACATTAACAACATTTTAAGAAGTATGTATGAAGTACAATGAAATTATC
This sequence comes from Ladona fulva, assembly GCA_000376725.2. Classification (NCBI taxonomy): domain Eukaryota; kingdom Metazoa; phylum Arthropoda; class Insecta; order Odonata; family Libellulidae; genus Ladona; species Ladona fulva. The sequence continues at coordinate 127,231 of KZ308912.1, read as the reverse complement.
TTCATAATTTTTAAAATATCCATCATATAATGAGCATTATATCATCTAAATGATGAAAAGTTTCAGAGCATGTTACCTAGGACATATGTTGCTTATATGAAGGTATAAAAAAAGTCGTTATTATTATATGACCGGATAATACAGATATAACATCACAAAATCAAAACTATCAGAAAATATGGCATTTTAAAAAGCTCATTAAGAATCGTCTAAATCGTTAAATTAAGAGTCTTCATAATTTTTAAAATGCCCAATATCTATTGGCTGAACATTATACAGTGGTACCTTGAGATATGAGTTTAATTCAATCTGTGACTGATCTTTTAAGTCAAAAGTCTCATATATCAAATCAATTTTAGATAAATAACTGTATGTACAAAAAAACACAAAATTAAAAAAATACAAAAAAATGCATAACCTTTGTGATTCATATATTTTACACCCAAAACCCACACTCATTAGAATGAAAAATTTCTAGAATTCCGGCAAACAGCCGTAAAAACTTATTATTTCAAAATTAACAAGGGAAAAATTCATTAACCTATCAGTTTTTCAATACTGAATGAAACTGAATTATCATTTTACTCAGTTAAAAAACACATCCATGGCATGGCTTTTAATACTGCAATGGTTACATTATGACTTAAAGATATCTACAGTGCATTCCAAAAAACTACCATCTACATATTTAAAAAAAAGTGTATCCTTTGCTAGAACATTTCTCTTGTATTTGAACATCATGTCATGTGATAGCATAAGCTCTTGGTGTAACTAGAATTAACACAAACACATCCCAAAGGATAGAGCAATTTTCTAGATTGCATTTTTATCATAAAATATTGAGAATATACAACAGGTATTTCATTCTAATAGACCAAAATTAGCTTCTTTTTTTTAACTTATAAAGAAATTCAAGATGGTTTTCCTTTGATTTTACTAAGATATTTAAACATTATACTCTTTGCAAGAAAATTTCTCCACATTCATTTTAGATAAAATGTTAAGCAAAATTAAAATTCAAGCTCTTAATCTCATTTGTCAGATGATTAGCAAGTAGTCTCAACTGCTCTATCAGATTCATGATGGCTTTGTTTACTTCCACAATATTTATTTTCAACTGTTTCCTTTTTGTATACTATTAGAAGCACAATGTAATTCAAACAGTCACTTTTTTCTTTAACTCATATTGTTTAAGAAAATATACTGCTGGAGAGTAATTTTCTTTAAAAATTCATATAGATCAGCTAAGAAGGAAAAAGGAATAAAAGAGATTTCAAGAGAATATTTAACCAGTTACGTTTAACCTGCTAACATATTACCAGTTTTGACTATAATGTCATCATCAGGTAAGCAGTAGCAGAAATGTGAGCACTCATTCATCTTTGAAAAGTTTGGAAGGGAACGTGAGAAGATGGAAATTCTGTGGCAATAAAAGAGTTCTTCTTCACTCCTCTATAATGTCTTTTCACAAGATATAATAGATAATTTAGATAGTATGAATGTAGTTAGGGATAAGATTTTGGCTAAGGATGACATGAAAATTTTGAATTAAGAAAGTGAAAAGCAAATAATAATCTAGCCCCAAAATAGAATAGCATAAAAAATACCCAATATGCTTGCCCAAACAAATGTAAATGAATATGATAATATAGATTGCTTTTAAAAAGTGCTTCTCTGCCCAAAAATTGGTTTTATGAACACACTTCAACCGACTTCTGAGTAATTGCAATTTGAAGTACTATCATTGAAACTAAAGCATAAGCTATTCAAAATAAATTATAATTTTGGTGAAAATCTTCTGTTCATTTATTTCCTAGGTTCCCTTGATACTACTTTGCTTTCAACTGTATATTAATTACCAAATAAATTATAATTTATTTTGAATAGCTTATGCTTTAGTTTCAATGATAGTACTTCAAATTGCAATTACTCAGAAGTCGGTTGAAGTGTGTTCATAAAACCAATTTTTGGGCAGAGAAGCACTTTTTAAAAGCAATCTNTACGGGAAACGCGAATGCCATCTATTGGAGATAAGAGGTGAAAAAAAGTGATATCAAAACTTCCCATAAGGTTATCCCTCTATAAGTTTACTCTATGGTATTATCAATAAATCATTTGTCATTGGAAGTGGAAAGAGTTATCAGAAATGGAAGAATGAGTTTTAAATTAAAAATCCAAACAATCGTTTTTGGAATCTGAGTTTTGGTAAAAATTCTCAAACTCTAATATCAAAAAAATTTTCCAATAATTCTGATTCCAATCACTAATACCCTTCACTAATTGAAATAGCAAAGAATTATCAATAAATGAAGGAGGGAGACATTTACTAGATTATTGGAGAGATGAATGTGAGTAAAGAGTGAAAGGTTAGAATGACAAGGCTGAAGAGTGAGCAAAGTCTTCACATTTGACTGCCTTTTCAATTATAGAAGTTTCTGAGCTTAACATAAGATAGAATAAAAAGAGATACCTTAATCCGACCAGATGACAACAAATGTTGAGCCATACTTTTCACCATTGCACCAAAGAAGATGCTAGAGTGGAGCATGAAATGGTTCACCACAAAAGGATCCGTGTTTGCAGGACGTAGGAGAGTTGGGAGATGCCGGCTTAGTTCCTCATGTACTGTGGGTGGTAACAAATGTGCGCTCAATGGTGATCCACTACCAACAGGAATTGTCTCCACTTCAGAGCCAGTCATTGCAGGTCCCAGAAATACAAACTGGAATTCAGAAGCAACTTATACATCAAATGTGGTACTAAAACAATATTAAAAATTGCAGATAAGATATTAAACAGTATGAGAGAGGAGATTTGACTAATGGAAAATGCTGGTAGTTTTTAATTATCAGTTTCTTATTAAGTAAAACCCAAATTTAGAGAATTACTCAGGATTAAAATTTTTCAGCTGAAATTAGTTAATTTCATCCTTTTTGCTTTTCATATAAATATTTCATCCAGAATAAACCTCATAAAAAAATTTCTAAAATGAAACTATTTTTACTGTAGAATTAAAAAACATATCTTGATGCATTTAATTTAAAGCCAGATAAGAAAATTCAATTGCTAAACTATTTTGCAGTTGAATATAAAAATTATAAATTTCTTTACCCATTGCAACCTTTCTTCTAATATTAAAGAGATTCATACATTATTTCAAACAACAACATCAATGAGATTTAATACCAAATTTGTTACACTGACAGCACAATTGACTTAATTACCTGGAGCATTTAGAAACTATCTTTAATTGTAATATAAAAATAAACACCAATTTAACAATCAGTCCCAATTATTGTCAATGGTTTCCCTCTTCCTTCTCCTAGCATGCCTCCTACTTCCACTCAGCCCTAACCCTTTCCCTACCTTGGTTGTTATTTTATTTAGTTTGACATTTTTTTGTCACTTTGCCTTCAGAGCCTAGTTATTCTGCGTGTCAAAATTTAATCTTATTTTGTGAAACTTAACAAAGTTTTTCGTTTTCATTTCCTATTATAGTTGAATGATACCTAATAACTTTACGCTACATCAATCTGAGTTTTTACACTGCTTTACAGGAAAGATTTAGTATATGAGGGCTCTAGTTTAAATTATTGACAAGCGCAATTCCATTACATTTAACTGAATTTACCATTTGACTAATTGCTTGGTTAATTTTAAAATTTTATTCTTTGCACAATTGCTTTCTATTGATTGATTCCATTATGGACCATTTACGTTTAGTATAAATAACCTCCTCAAACATCACTAATGCACAGTAATGAAATAGTTCCAAAGAAAAAATTCAATCTCTCTTTTTTTACATTTTTCTGTATATGATCAAGGAAACATTTATTGCAGAAAAAAGAAGTGTGATACCTAAAATATTTATGATCCCTGCCAGGGCACACGTGCCATTAGTTTGTAAGACAAGTTTCAACTTGTTCTCTCAAGTAGTTTTTTTACACATATTGTTGCAGTAGATGTCTTTCGTTTGCGTTAAAATATCCATCTACGGCCCTCTTGACTTCTTCATTGGGAGAAAGCGCTTCCAAAAAAAAAAATTTCTTCAAGTTTGGGAACAGATGGAAGTCTGAGGGTGCTAAATCGGGAGAATAGGGGGAACGGCCAAGCAAATCGTACCCCAAATCCCGTAGTTTTCCCATCGCCAATGTACCTTTGTGAGCAGGTGCATTGTCCTGGTGAAAGATTTTTTTTTTCTTCTTCAAGCCAGGCACCTTCTCACGAATTTTGGCATCCAGCTGGTCAAGAAGATTGGAGAAATATTTGCCTGTAATTGTTCTGTCTTTTTTAAGGTAATCAATTAACAGGATCCCTTTCGCATCCCAAAACACACTGACAATGACCTTCTGGCAGATGCAATTGACTTTGCTTTCTTTGGCGCTGAACCACTGGCTTCCACCCTATACTTTGATTGCTGTTTCATTTCTGGCGTGTAGTGGTGGATCCATGTCTCATCCATGGTGACAAATCGCTGCACAAAATCGGTCAGTGCCCTCTTGAATCGGTCCAAACATTGCTGCGAAAATCGCTTACGCATTTGCTTTAGAATCAGCATTTAGCAAATGCAGCACCCAACTTGCGCAGAGCTTTCGCATGCCCCAATTCTTTGTGCAAGATGTTTCGCAGCCTTTCTTCCGATATCCCCACGGCCTCAGCTATCTCACTCACCTTCACTCCCCTATCGTCCAACACGATATCGTGCACCTTTTCAATGGTTTCCGGTGTGGTTGTGGTTTTTGGCAGACCTTCACATGTGTCATCTTCGAGGGATGTGCGACCACAATTAAATTCAGCTGCCCACTTTTAAAAATATTCATAGGGCAAAAAATGTTGTTGTATGCTTCCTCATAAGCAAGTATACTGCTTAGAGGAGTTGAGATGGACTATTGTAGTCAGTAGGTAGCATCTCCTCCATCATGTCCACAAATTTGAACTAGATTCACCCTTCACATAGATTCTACTTCAACAGTTGGAAGATTTGCATCAATCTTTTCAGTTCTCATTTGGTGCATAGTCTTAAGTTTCCTATACCGAGTCAATTTTGGATTTATAGGAAATAAAGACTTCAACAAGACTTAAAAAACTGATTCAATGAACTGGCTGCAGACTTCCACGATGGAAACATTGAAAATCTCATTGTACATGGAAAATTAAAAATGACAAAATTGTACACATAATTACACAGCAAATATACCAAAAGAGTTCTTTTAAATTTACAAAATAAAGAAAATTCAGAAAACATCTATTTCTTAAGAGAGATAGGAATTTCCAACTGACCCTTGTAAAAAGACAACTTTTATAGCAGAGGAGAGATTTGCAAATCTTTTAATAACTTGGTCCATGATGCTCAAAAAATAATAATTATTATTATTAGGTAATTTTTGTAGTTTGTATTTCCTTTTCAACCTTCCCTTTACAACCTAATAAATAAATGAATAAACTACCTTGAGGTAAGCTTCCAGTGCTTTTGATTTGCCTGCTTGATACAATTCATGCACAAGATGAACAATAAGGCGTAGAACAGCCAATCCGAATTCAGAGCTGCTTTCATTGCTCTCTGATGACTGAGGATGAGCAACGAGCAATAAGAGGCGAAAGAGTTGATTAAACAAGGTTGGCAGGAACATGACTACCACAGGAATACTTATACCTTGAGCTTCCTGAAAACCAAAATAATTCACAAATTAGCTTATTTATTATCATAAGATGTCTTAAAATTTGTCAACAATTTTCTTATACACCATTAGTGCCATATTTAATCATTCTTTTGGAAGATTTTCAAGAGGCTAATGCAACATACCATCAATAACAAAATATGCAAAATCATAAAAATGACAGTGTGATGTACCATGAAAATTGGACACTTCAAGGGAAATGGAGGTAATAGTGAAATTGAACTGATTGATTAATTGAAGCATCTGAAATACCACATAAGGGTGAAACTGTTTTCATTTTTTTTGTTAATTTCAACTGTATTTTTAGAGGTTTTAAGATGTCATGAATTATGCTACAGTTTTAAGAAAACATTAACAACATTTTAAGAAGTATGTATGAAGTACAATGAAATTATCTTCATAATTTTTAAAATATCCATCATATAATGAGCATTATATCATCTAAATGATGAAAAGTTTCAGAGCATGTTACCTAGGACATATGTTGCTTATATGAAGGTATAAAAAAAGTCGTTATTATTATATGACCGGATAATACAGATATAACATCACAAAATCAAAACTATCAGAAAATATGGCATTTTAAAAAGCTCATTAAGAATCGTCTAAATCGTTAAATTAAGAGTCTTCATAATTTTTAAAATGCCCAATATCTATTGGCTGAACATTATACAGTGGTACCTTGAGATATGAGTTTAATTCAATCTGTGACTGATCTTTTAAGTCAAAAGTCTCATATATCAAATCAATTTTAGATAAATAACTGTATGTACAAAAAAACACAAAATTAAAAAAATACAAAAAAATGCATAACCTTTGTGATTCATATATTTTACACCCAAAACCCACACTCATTAGAATGAAAAATTTCTAGAATTCCGGCAAACAGCCGTAAAAACTTATTATTTCAAAATTAACAAGGGAAAAATTCATTAACCTATCAGTTTTTCAATACTGAATGAAACTGAATTATCATTTTACTCAGTTAAAAAACACATCCATGGCATGGCTTTTAATACTGCAATGGTTACATTATGACTTAAAGATATCTACAGTGCATTCCAAAAAACTACCATCTACATATTTAAAAAAAAGTGTATCCTTTGCTAGAACATTTCTCTTGTATTTGAACATCATGTCATGTGATAGCATAAGCTCTTGGTGTAACTAGAATTAACACAAACACATCCCAAAGGATAGAGCAATTTTCTAGATTGCATTTTTATCATAAAATATTGAGAATATACAACAGGTATTTCATTCTAATAGACCAAAATTAGCTTCTTTTTTTTAACTTATAAAGAAATTCAAGATGGTTTTCCTTTGATTTTACTAAGATATTTAAACATTATACTCTTTGCAAGAAAATTTCTCCACATTCATTTTAGATAAAATGTTAAGCAAAATTAAAATTCAAGCTCTTAATCTCATTTGTCAGATGATTAGCAAGTAGTCTCAACTGCTCTATCAGATTCATGATGGCTTTGTTTACTTCCACAATATTTATTTTCAACTGTTTCCTTTTTGTATACTATTAGAAGCACAATGTAATTCAAACAGTCACTTTTTTCTTTAACTCATATTGTTTAAGAAAATATACTGCTGGAGAGTAATTTTCTTTAAAAATTCATATAGATCAGCTAAGAAGGAAAAAGGAATAAAAGAGATTTCAAGAGAATATTTAACCAGTTACGTTTAACCTGCTAACATATTACCAGTTTTGACTATAATGTCATCATCAGGTAAGCAGTAGCAGAAATGTGAGCACTCATTCATCTTTGAAAAGTTTGGAAGGGAACGTGAGAAGATGGAAATTCTGTGGCAATAAAAGAGTTCTTCTTCACTCCTCTATAATGTCTTTTCACAAGATATAATAGATAATTTAGATAGTATGAATGTAGTTAGGGATAAGATTTTGGCTAAGGATGACATGAAAATTTTGAATTAAGAAAGTGAAAAGCAAATAATAATCTAGCCCCAAAATAGAATAGCATAAAAAATACCCAATATGCTTGCCCAAACAAATGTAAATGAATATGATAATATAGATTGCTTTTAAAAAGTGCTTCTCTGCCCAAAAATTGGTTTTATGAACACACTTCAACCGACTTCTGAGTAATTGCAATTTGAAGTACTATCATTGAAACTAAAGCATAAGCTATTCAAAATAAATTATAATTTATTTGGTAATTAATATACAGTTGAAAGCAAAGTAGTATCAAGGGAACCTAGGAAATAAATGAACAGAAGATTTTCATCAAAATTAATAACTGAATGTACCCTTTATTTCTTATTGATGAAAGAAATTATTTGACCCAAAATAATATCAAGAGTTCATCCAAATGGCAAATATCCTCACCCTAAGTATTTTGCATGCATCTGGATGTTGCTTCTCTGGGAGTCCCTCTGTAAGTTCAAAGATGCTGCTGAGATGTTTATCAGAGGAAGATATTGTTGATGTGACTCGAATAAGAACATTGAAGATAGGTTTCCGTCCATCAACCCACACAATATCAGATGAAGTACTCTAAAAAAATAATAACAATCATAAAATCACTATGGCAAGCTTTATAAAGAACTGAAAGAATAATTACTCATCCTGGGCTCCCAGATTACCAAGAGGGCAGCACATATATCTTTTCCCTTAATTTGAAAAAATTGTCTCATTCTCCAAAACTATAAGGGTCTGAACTAGTGATTACTAAAGTGGGCAATGCAGCATACCCTAGAGGCAATCCAGAGCATTGCCTGATGTAAAGGAGGATTAATGTAGGGTCATTCCATATCAGTACATCCAGAAAATGACCCACACCATCTCAACTTGTAATAAAAATTTGCATATTTAATCTTTTCATGTAGTTGTGAAACCATACAAAGTTCTTCTTCTCTATCTCAAGGTAACCCATTAGGAGACTAATTGAAACCTTGAAAATTGGCTATATGGGAGCCCAAATATTAATAGTAATAGCAAATGAAAAGTAATTATTTTTGACAAAGATAATATTGGTGAAATTCATAAGAAGAAAGGATGGTTTAATTTAGATTTAATAGAGAAATTTTCATGTAAGACACTATCTGAGAGATATTTATGATAGTAAAAATGCAATTCTTCACCTTCAGAGTTTAAAATTAGCAAGGTATAGAAAGTTTTCATAATAACACTAGCCTAAAATAGCTGCTGAATAAAGTAGCTTAAATTAAGAGAAATAGATTGAGTGATAACACTCACAGTTGGGGAGGCAGAGGAAGGGAGAATGGATAAGTATCCTGGTGGTAACGATGCAGCCACTGGCAGTGAGTGTTCTTCCATCCTGAAAAATAAAAGCATAACTTTCAGTTTTGAGAAAAAATAACTTCAGGTCCTTACTTTCATATTTACATAAAATATAAACTTTCAGAAGGATTAGAGGTATATTAATTAGGGAGTGAAATTGTTATAAAAACAATAATTATTGAAATGTTAGACTTAAAAACCTGGCTTTCACACTGATCTGCTAAATACAGCAAAATCATTAGAGAAACAAATGCATTTCTAGAGACAGTAGTGAATTGTACCCAGATGCATTTAGAAGAGGTAGCCAAGAGTAGCCAACGCAGCTTCCCAAAGGAACAATGCCTTCAGAGCAAGAAGAGGTTGATGCTATTGATGATCCGTTGACATCCCCTCCACCTTCAGAGGTACCTCTTCTGCGTGGTGCCTCACAAGGAATGTGATGAAAAGTGAATAGCAGATGGTGAGAGGGCTGCAGACTAACTGGGAGTCTAACTTTCACTTCCTCATACCATGATGGGTTGGTAGAATGATGGATCACTGGACAAGTAACCCTCCTTGTCCAAAGGGATGATCTATGACAGCCTGCCTGGCTATATATACACTAAAGGATTGGAAAAATCTTATTTACTGTTAAGCAAGCAGACATTTAAAGACAACTGTTCATTGAGCTATTAAAAGCCAGAAAAGGCAAAGTAAATAAGCAGTGAAAAATCATTAACATCTTTCAACAACAGGTTACATGTTTGATTGATTTGCTACAATGGTAAGTTGGTATCAATGATGACCCCCAAGTGAAGAGGAGAGGTGCCACCTTAAATTGATCCTCTGGCAAACACTGTATCCTGTCATACCTTCAGAATTAGAAGAAGAGATTACTCTGTCATGGTAACTTAATTTGTTAAAGCAACTTCCAGACAAGTGGAAGATCTATGAGGCATCCCACCTGCATTAGACTTTTATTCAAAAGAAAAGAAAACTTGGTAAATTTTCCAGATGTTTTTTATTGGTGAACGGTTTCACTAAAGCATTTAGCATCATTAGGCACAGGAAATAATGGGCAAACAGTATTTAACAGATAGGATCAGGGGAGGGTGGTAGGAAATTGGGGGAAAAGCCTCTTTGGGAGGGAGAAAATGGGGGGGGGGGGGGTATATTCATTGGTGAGCAAGCCTTGGTCCAGGAAATTGGTTATTCAAAGGATTTCCAAGAAGTTTAAACACCCTTTGCTATCCATGACACCCCCTATTTCCTGTGCCTGATGATGATAAACCCTTTAGCAAAACCAGTCGTCAATTAAAAACATGGAAAATGTACCAGTTTTCATTTCTTCTGTCATGGCTTTCCATGAAGTAACACCTAAGCATATTGATTTCAGACTTTTATTCCTTAAATTAGAATGAAGCATGTGATAATGCATTTTTCATAGCTAACTTAGTCGGTTATTTTTCTGTTGCACCCTCTGTTTTCCTCAACCTCAACACCCTGTGCATTTTGGTGCATCTTTATGTCTCTTTAAGTTTTACTGAGTTTGAGTAATTATACTATAATATACTATAAGAATGCCATTAAAGCCATAAATATTATATTAGAACAGTGCAATTTAAATGGTAAAAATTCAATTAGAGAAAGGCAAATTAGATCAAGGTAAAACATTCAATATAAGTAGAAAAAATTTCAACTAAGGATTGCATGAAGATGACACTATTTTAAATCAATAACCTTAAGAGGTTGTGCTCCTGCTTTGTCAGAATCACGTATCTCCACTGTACAGGCAATGTTCCTTGCTCGTGCAAACATCCGCTGGGACTCAAAGCGCAGAGACCTTGGATATATATGTGCATTGTGCAAGAAAGTGGTATGAGGATGTGGAGAGGAACTTGGTGGGTCAAATTCTGCAATTTCAATAGTAGCAGCTTCTACTGGAGGGGCTGGGAAGGGCTTCAACGGTATCATTGATGAGGTAAGAGAGTCTGAAATGAGACAACAATCCATACACTGTTTTTAATACTGAAATTTCACAAACACAATCTTTGCACAGACATTAAAAATCAATAAGCTATGGAGAAATGAGTAAAAATATTAAAAGAAGTGAAAGGAGAGGTTTTAGAATCAGTCTTGAATCCAAATAAAGAATGGGTAGCTAAATCTGATCCAGTTAATATTTCACATTAGCATATTTTCTTTGCCTTCAAGTGTAAAACATTCAGGACTCTCACAGAGATAAACTAAAAAACAAATACTACCATAAATAAGCATTTCATATATCCTATCAAAAATAAAACATTCACTGAAGTAACATATATACTTGTGCATAGGTTGACCTTTAAATACAAAATTTCAATGAAAAAATCTTGGGTAGAGTTATATACGAGAGAAGTATGAGGGTCATCCAGAAAGTTCTACCCATTTCAAAATAAAAACTTATTTATCTTTCGAAAACGTTTACTTTTGTGTAACACATATAGTTACTCAAAAAANCAGGGATAAATATGGTTGTATAGTTACCCCCTACCACATGTCAAAAGGTGACTTGTAGGGTATTTATGCAGATGTAGATAGTTAATTTTCACAATAATGTTAAGTATACCCTCAACATAACTGCATTTACTTTGGAAAAATTACTTATTGCAAAAGAACTATATATTTTCATGAAAATTCTAACATTCTTACCACTATGTTACATTACATTTAAAGAGACATGCCTTAGAGCGCTAGTTTAAAACCAACCATGCATTTAATTTTTATCATCTAATCTTCATCATTTAAAATTTTTTACAGCAATAACTTTCATAGCTTCATTAAAAACTTCCTTATTAATAATAAGAGATGACTGAATTAATTTCTATCATAATTAAAATACTAGAAGTAACTTTACTGTATATAATATTTACAAAAAAAACTAGGGTCAACTTATACACAAGATCTGTAAAAAAGGTAAATTTTAAGAAAAATTTGGGGGTCAACCTATACATGAGTTTATAGACAGGAAATTATCATAATATTTATAAACATAAGTGAAAACAAAAATTAAGCAAATATAATTTAATTAAAGTTTAATTATTTTCAAATAATTTGAGAAATTAATGATTACTAAGGAGATACAAATTTGTACTCATTTTTGTTGAATATAACTTATTAACCTTCAAGTGAGACAAACTGGACATCTAACAAGCTCCTGGATTTTTCTTAATTTTGGTAAACAAATCTTATTTAGACCAAACTTCAGATTATAATTAAATAAGATTACCATCATGGGTTGTATGATACTCACTTGGCAGTAAATCAGTGAAGTTTTCTACAGTTATATCAATGGTACCGGGTATCACAGTCCAACGACTCATTTTTTCTGGTCTGTAAAAGGACAGAAATAAAAATACATCAAAAATAGAGTTCCTTTCTTCCCTATCTTGCAAGAAATCTAAACATATGCTTGAAATCTGGAACTAGTTTCAATAAAAAGATTATTTGTGAAGCATGTTTGAAAAGTATTAACACATTCACTACAGATACCTCCATTTACAATGCATTTATCACTCCAACGGTGGAGTGATCCACAGTGAATCTATTAAATAATAGCTGAAAAGTGAGAAAATAAAAGCAGTCATTCATTTGTTTTTTGCTCATTAATGTATATGTAGGAAAGGATATTAATTTGAAGATATTGATTGGATGATCTCTGTTTATAATTACAGGTTCCATCATATAAGAATTTCTTTCAGTAACTACAGTTTATACCAGCATTCCAGTATGTTCCCTGGGATGAAGTTGTTGGTGTCTGATTAAAGTTTCCTTTATAGCTTCCATCTGTCGATTAAGCATTTATTCCACTCATCACTGGCTCCAAGTCTCCCCCTTCACAGATAGTTAACTTAGCAATCTTTGAATGAGTTAGTCATAGCTCTCCAGACCTTCTTATGCTCAGCCGAACACTTTATTCTTTGATCATTCCAAACATTAACAATAACAATTACCTGCTGATAATAATTCAACCTAGATCTTTCAATGTAATTTCACCATTCAACCATTTGTTCAATAACTCTCTTCAGCAAACAATTTTGCAATTGTGTAAGTAAGTAATTTGTACTACCAATCAGTACCTTGGGAACCACAGATAGAGAAGATCAAAAGCTAGGATAAAAATGAGAGGAAGTGCTGTAATTCTTTATGTATAAGAGATATTGGAAAATAACTCAAGCCTGTTAAGAAATCATAACATCTTCATGACGTTCTATTTCATGATGAGGATGATGGACAAGTTTTCTTGTGTATCATGAGGAAGTACACTCACAGGAATCTTGGATAGCCAAGTATATTGCATTTTACTTTGTTTAAAGCAGTCCTAGGTTCGATTCCTTGTAGGAGCTTATATATGCAAAATGACCTAAGCTGTCAAAGCACTTTTAAATGGGGAAGTACAAACAGTTCACCAGTAAAGAAAATTTTACACTGAGGAGACAATTAGACTTGTGGAGGATCCCTGAAAGGATAGGAAAAGGGCAACAAGAAAAATCAATTTACCCTGTGTTATTGAACATGGATTCAGAGAGCTAAGACAGGAGGATATGAAAGTAGTTACTACAGAGAGAAGAATGCTTTTGGTTGATATGGGAATCAATTTGAGTAGAGTGTTGGGACAATTTCAGGGGAGAAAATGGTTCTTCCCTCCACATTGGAGGGAGTTATGCCAGACAACTTGGAGTAAGGAATGAATGGATGAGAAGTTAAATGGTGGACGGATGGCAGTTTCGAAAGAAACCCAAATCAGACTTAGAAGAACTGCTATAACTCTGGCAAAACTTATGTTTCTGAAAGAATTTCCCACAAGATTAAATCTGGAAATACAAAGAGATCTTCAGAGCAGATAGTAACAATAAAAACATGATCAAACATTATGGAACTCAATATGAACAATTATGGTAGCAAATTTTTTTCTTTCTTTAAATTTCAGTATACATTTCTTTCATTACACTGCTAATATGTTAAGTTTTATAAAGATTTTGAGACAAATAAATATAAACGAGTATTGTAGGAAAAAGAACATTATGAATAAAAAGTAATTTTCATTAATAAACTTCTGTGACTCACTTCTTAAAGTCAGCAAGGATTTTGATGAGATCTTCATCACTAAGCTTTCCAACTTCCTGGCGGTAAATTGGTGAGAACTCAGCAGTTGTGCTTAATTGATTATGAGATGAGAACAGTGGTCTTGCTGACCATGCAAATGGCATGCGGTAGTAACCTAACCTAAGATTTGATAAAGAAATTGTGGATGATAAATACATGAGAAAACTGAGAGAAGAAAATTCCATTGATTTCATTAGTTAAAATGATGCATGAAAACTCTAGTAGTATTATCATTTAAAATAAAAAATTTCAGCTTAAAAACAATGTCTTTTATATGTTAACTACTTAAGTAGATTGTTATTAAGCATAGAAGATGAGACAACAATCCATACACTGTTTTAATACTGAAATTTCACAAACACAATCTTTGCACAGACATTAAAAATCAATAAGCTATGGAGAAATGAGTAAAAATATTAAAATAAGTGAAAGGAGAGGTTTTAGAATCAGTCTTGAATCCAAATAAAGAATGGGTAGCTAAATCTGATCCAGTTAATATTTCACATTAGCATATTTTCTTAAAGAGACATGCCTTAGAGCGCTAGTTTAAAACCAACCATGCATTTAATTTTTATCATCTAATCTTCATCATTTAAAATTTTTTACAGCAATAACTTTCATAGCTTCATTAAAAACTTCCTTATTAATAATAAGAGATGACTGAATTAATTTCTGGCAACTTGTCCAGATTGAAAAGATGCAATCTAATCACTGTACCTTTTGCAGAATGACTGAACTGTTCTCAGCAGACGTGGAGGTGCTCTGACTTGCTCATTCCCACGCAAGCATCTCACATATGGCTCACTTGCTGGCACAATCCCACCCTGCAACACTTTCTCCACTTTTACTACCAAATACACTTCGGCATGAGGGTCAGTGATGCTGAGAATTGCCTGTCAATATATAAAATTAAAACGTCAATTTCAATTCCTTCTGGCATGACTTTGTGGTAGGTGTCAACCATGTAAAACAGTAAATGTTAAAAAATTTACCCACATTATGAAAAATTGCTTTATTGGTGACCAAGGTTTAGACGCACAGTGTCATCATCAGACACTGTGATGATGTAACACATCAAAACCTGGGTCACCAATAAAGCAATTTCTTGCTATACAGGTAATTTTTTTATTATTTAATACTTCACTTGACACCATCTAACATTTAGCTCACAAATAAGAAAACTTGCAGCATACAATTGTAAACCTCACTGTACATTGTAAACCAGAGGTTGCAAACATTCCTTTTTACCAACTGCCCACATTTATATAGTAATTTCCCGACAGCCTAAAATTAAAGTAACACTCCTAGAGTAATTATTACATTCACATAGCAATTGCATATCCTTTTATTACCGATAATCATCTGAGAATATACTTAAATGTAAGCTATTTTAGTGATCAAGTAATGGAAATGTAGAACACAGGAAAGGTGCTTAAGACTGCACATAGAAGTGTATGCCTTAAAACACTAGGAAAAACAGGTGAGACAAATAGAGACATGACTGGGACTTAAGCCCACTTTTCCAGGCATGTATTCTAACTGCTTAACTAGCATGCAGTATCTCAGCATAATGCAGCATGGTAGTTCAGTCGTTAGAATACCTGCCTGGAAAGTGCGAGACCAAAGTAGTTAAACACTAGTAAGATTTCTTTCCATTTATAGCTAATTACGCTTTTGAGCCAACACCTTTGCATCCCTTCCTTCTTTTCACCCACAATGACTCCATCCATCAATATTCTGTACTGACTGCAGCTGAAGCCTTCCATTTCTTGTACAGTACGATGCTGTCGGCTATGACACATAATGCAATTGACATTATTAAGGTGTAGCATGCAATAACTGACCACTGCTCACCTTCCGAGCCGAGAGTGCCCAGCTATCTGGAACAGAGGCTGACCTCCAAATAGGACTACCGTTTTCTTCCTGTCCATCATCTAAAGGAGGCAACATGTCAGCTACCTCATTACCATTTAGATCAAAATAGAAATTTTCTGATATCTTTCGACCTTGTTTAACGTCATAAAGAGCCAACGATGTGAAATAAGGTTCAACCTGAAATGAAAACAGATTGTATATATTGGGAAAAATAGAATTTATAACATTACCAAATAAAAAAATTCATATGCTAATTACATGAATAACATTGTTGAGCCAGGAAAGTGATTCCTCATTATGTTGCAAATATGATAATGGCATGAAAAATCAGTGATTTTTAAACAAATAGGAGTTTTATAAATCATATTATAACCCATAATATTTTCTTATCCTTCTCTCAGTTCAAACTAAAGTTATAATTCAGAGATAGATTCAGCACAATGAATTGGATACATGCGAATCTTTAAAAAAAAAAATTATTTTCTTGAATTGCACCACATAACTTTGCCCCATACAAGTGGTATGTTCTCCAGCACACTAAGTAAAAATTTTGGGCATCATTGCCTTACAAAAACCAGAAACAAAGACTAGAAAGAAACTTTGTAATTTTTCCACATTTTATAAATTAGAACCAATTTTGCTAATGGAGAAGCATTATCAGGTACAGGCTAAAATTTTTAGAGACATTACCATGGTGCTGCTAGTTTAAAAACTACAATGGATTTAGTTTTTTAATCTAATCTAAATCATTTTAAATTTTTTACAGCAATAACTTTCACAGCTACATTAAAGCAGGAAGAGACTGCTTCAACCCAAAATGCCTTCAACAGGAAAGAAAATGACATTGTTTAAATTTCTTAGAAATGATGGAGATTACAAATTTTTCTGACCCACGCGTTCTCACAAATGAATTTATCTTCCCACATACCTCTCCCTCATTTCCCTCCCAAAAAGGGTTTTCCAACTCCCAACCACCCCACTCCTTACCCTCCCTAACTCCTCTAATATATACATACTGTATACCTGTACTTCCAGTACGTGATGATGCTATTCTGTTAGCAAAACCAATCGTAAGTAATAAAATGTGTGGAAAAATTAGTTTTCTCTTCCATGATAAGGTGATATAGCTATCCAAGAAGTAACTCAAGAACATGCTGATTACAAAATCCAGAAAACTTTACGAACCAAATGATTTTCTGCTGATGTTTTAATTGATAATGTTTCAAAATCAATGGATTCTCAAACTTCTCTGATGACCATGTTATATTCCATGAAAATTTTTTGAATAATTAACTTAAAATCAAAGGCTCACTTGTGTAAAGGTAGACTCAGGATATTTTTCATGATAACTTTGTACTTAAATTTTGTACAATTTACCTGTTGATCATCAGTCCCTTGGGAGCTGGGCAATGCACGAAGACGAAAGCGTAGTCCTTTGCACTGCACCACAATTCGTTTCCCAAAATGCTCTGAGTATGGCTCTATACTTTCCTCTTCATCTATTGCCCCACTCTTGATTTCACTATCTTTTGCCTAAAATATTGGAACAGAATGTTACAGGCAATCATGAAATCAAACGAGGATAATTTCACGCTGCTTATGAGGGAACAACTAATCCTAGCACAACTGAGATGATGAATTATTGGTAACAAATTTATCTCCTTAGTACTTCTTATTAACTTCATCAGTAGATCTTCCTTAAAACTGATGAGTCTTGACACAAAAACAAATCACTATTATGGCATATGGAAAAAGCATAAATTCATCTTTATCATGGCCATATGTAGGACTTCAAATTATCTATGATAATAATTTATCCATAAATCAAACCTAATATCAATCAATAGCCTCCATTCCAAATGTAACTCACTAACATTCAATAGAGGTATTTCATTAGTCTTAATAATTTACAATTCTAAAATGAACTAGAAGAATGATCAACATCAGCTGATAGCACCTTTTTATGATAATTCTAGACTATATTGCGATAGTAAAACATAATTATTAGAATAACCCATCTTATTAAGAACCATAATTTTTCATTTATGAAAATTATTTGATTGGTAATTCAATCGTTTTTAAAAATGCACTTACCACTCCAAAGGGATGAACAATGAAAAGCCCCCTCCTGTTCTCTTTCCTTGCTGCAGCTATAGATATGTCTGTTTCCCTTGAGTATCGTATTCTTAGAGAATCTAACGTTGGCTGTGACCCTGGCATGTTCTTGTTCACTGGTGATTCTGTAGGAGAGTTTTCATTTTTTGACCAAAAAGAGAAGTTTAAGAAAAACAAAATTTTCCAAAAGCAAAGACTTCTGTGATAGAAATACGCCACTTACAATAATATTAGATCAATTCATTTTCAATAATCTTATAAGAAGATTATTCATTTGTTTATCTATCTATTAAGGATTATCATATGTGATTTTCTATCCATTAAAGATTTACAGACATGAAAAATAGTTACATGACTGAGACTCAAATCCAGGTCTCCCACTTTCTAGGCAGGTATTCTAACAACTTAACTACTATGCCATGTACTACTACTAAAGTGTCTCTCCACTCTGTTAAGGGAATGACTACTAAGCTACTATGTAAGTACATTTGTTCAGGTACAAAAAGAAAAAGGAATCGGGCATTCAGAAGAGGGTCAATATGTATTTTGGAATAAATTCTTTAC
Organism: Ladona fulva; assembly: GCA_000376725.2. Lineage (NCBI taxonomy): Eukaryota > Metazoa > Arthropoda > Insecta > Odonata > Libellulidae > Ladona > Ladona fulva. The sequence goes on along the minus strand of KZ308912.1, from coordinate 108,601 downwards.
ATAAGTCATCAAATTTAGTTTTTGAACAAATAGAAACATATTATTAAAACTCAGAAGGAATCAAGAGTTATAAAAGGAGTGAAATGATTTGGTTCAATTGAACTCACCTTTCTTACCCTCAATTTCCTGCTCTTCAGGTTTAATTCTCTTACGGGATATCACAGATTTCAATTTTGAAATCCAATCATTCATTTCTGCCTCTGATTCTGCAGCCAACGTCATTGACTGCCCAGCAGGAGAGAGGATTTCAAAACAGAGGTTTCCCTTTGCAGGATTCTGTGGTAAGAGTATCAATTGCTTATTTGCTTAAAATTGATATTAATTACTTAAAATTGATATTAATTCATGTATTATTTCAGGAACTGTCTCTAAAGAGAGAAGAAAATGTCACAAATCTTAAAATTGAGCCATAAATGGTCAACTTGAAAAGGAAATCATATTCTCAACCGCATTAGTTTACCTATATATTATATAATAAATAATGAATATTTCTCTTATTTGGTGTCATAGAGCATGCTTTGATTCTTGTGGACTAAGAGGATGCTTTTGATTCTCTCCATCACATTATTCTTTGAGAGAAATAGAAATTAAGTTAATGGTTATGAGAATACTTTTGAGTAATAGCCAAAGTTCTATGAATGCATTGCATCTGGACAGCAACAGGTGTAGCCAACCATAAATATTATAATATTATTTGTTGCTTTCTGTGATATGCAACTTAACTATTAACGATTATGATGTGAAATTAAAGAAAGCAAACATTTAGAGGAAGGAATTATTGATAACTCAAGATGAGAAAGGATAATTTGTACAGTAGTTTTGGTAATAATAATAATAATAACAACAACTTCTATAATGGATACAGGAAGCTAATCCCAATTAGATCCATTCTAATAAAAATTACAAACAATAACAATGGACGAACACACTCGACCAATCCCTAACCGGACTAGCCAGGATTCGAACCTGGGACCTTGGGGTTGGAGCTCTAGCATTCAATTAAAGTATTGGAATAAAAAAAAAAAGATTTTCTGATATCAAGAGTAAATCCTCTTCAGATTTTGGAAAATGTCTTTAATAGAGATTTGATTAGAGCCTTCTCTAATATGCTATTTATTTAATCATCGCAGTCCGGTGGCCTACCGCGGTCAGACTGGTAGTCCCTTGAAGATAAGGGAGCAAGAGCACCTGCAGAGCTACTGCCTTCAAAACCCCAACTCCTCAGCCTTCGCTGCCCACCTCCTGGAGAGTGGCAACAATAGCTCCTTTTCCACAAAACTCCTACACGGACAGCCTAAGGGAAGGAAGCTGGACGCATTGGAAATTCTTGAAATAACCTCACCAATGAGTGCACTTTTCATAACCCTTCCCCCCTCCTTACCCTCCCCTCAAAACTGCTTTGATATATATTTGTGCTTGCTTTTCTGTTCCCTCACCTGATGATGGCGTTAGCCAAAACCGGTCATTTTTAAATAAAACATTTAGTGTGGAAACTACGAAGTGCCTTCTTTAATTCTCATTATGGCTTTCCACGAAGTCTGGCCTAATACTATAGATTTTATTGATAGGTAGCTTAAAGGACACCAACACAGATCAAGGAAGACCTGTTCTAGCTTTTAAATATTGTTTTGGTAGTGATTCCTCACAGAGTGGTGCATAATAAAATCATCCTCAGCTTGATGAATTGCTGTCTAATGTAAATTACAGGATGGACCAGTCAGTAATCCTTGTGAATATAAATGCAACATTTTCATATTAAAAAAATTGTAACTCAACCTCCTTTCAGGATTATACACTTCTGTCTATCCCTTTGATTATTTCCTTGACCCCTTTAAAGGATACATTTTCTTTAAAGATTCAAAATGGACTTACGTCTTGACAAAAATAATAATAATAAACTGTCTTCATTTGGGCAAGATTGAGACTAAAAGTCTCCTCTTCCATCTAACCCATCATCACATTCCATACAGTTATTGATTAAAGAGAAAATGAAAATGAGAAGAAATGTGGAAATAAAAAACCGTAAGAGACTCTTACGAAAAAAAAAATCATCTGCTGCAGGAAAACACCCAATAAGAAGGGGGGTTTGAAAATCCTGCAAACACCTATGGTAAACCAATAGTAATAGCTAAAAGATGCGAAAGAACATTGCAAGAACAATATGCACATAATAGATACATTGAGTGGAAGAAACAGTGTCTATGTTTGATAATTTTTTCCAATGGTCCACGTTTTCATAGGAGACGGAGGATTTGCAGGTAGACAGATCAGGTAAGTACAATGTAAGTAGCAGCAATTTGGGATAAAACTTGTGCAGTTACACCCAAATGATTTTGAATGAGTGAAATGGCGCATTATGTTGCAGCAATAGCACCTTTTTATTTTTCAAACTGGGCCATTATTTCCATCAAGTTTTTGTTAAATCCATCCAATAATGCACTTTGGAACTGTTCCATGACTAGACCTCTTTTCTCCAAAAAGGAGACCTAAGAAGTCAAAACTCTCTACTTATTGATCCACCCTTTACATTTACATACACGAAAACCCAGACATCACTTTACTGCAAGTTTTTCTCAATATTTTGTATATAATAGGAGACAAAATAATACCTGTACAACAGCCGAACAGAAGTCCACCACAATGGTGGCTTTCACTTCACTTCTGTTTTCGTCCTTATAAAGTCGGAGGACATGAGTTCCATCAGGTTCCCGCCTTAGGAAGCAGTGTCGCCTTTTGAAGGAGCGAGGCCCCATGTGTGGGAAGATGGATGGGGAGAGAGAAGAGGACCTGGAGGCCCGAGGACGAGCAGCAAACAGGGCATCAGACGAGGATGCCTGTGACGCCCCACCCTCGGCCTCCTGTCCCCCAAGAAGGACACCCTGCTTAGAAACTGCACTTTCCCCACACAAAGCCTGATGAAATAGACAAGCTCCAATTAGCTTCAATTATGGTACATCTATTCTTCAAATAAAAGAAAGATCGCTTTCAAAGTAAGAAAAACAAAGCTGGCATCAACGTTCTTTTGCCATCACAATGGCCTCTTTGCAACGGTTTCCACTGCATTCTAGCTGTCACTTAAACTTTCAAAATAAAACGTTTTCTACAACCAAGAAGAATTAAACAAAACCTACAAACTTGTAAATGGCCGACAAAAGTCCTTAATTTTGCTAACATCTGTGGCATATTAGACATATAAACTTTGACATGGTGTAATTCCCTATAATATTTGGTAAAACAATTTATGATTGATAATAAGAAATATGAAAATATAAATAATAAGAAAGCTTGATGGTAAAAGTGATCTTATATAGATAAATTATATAGGTGATAAAATTGGCTAATTAATACGTGATTATTATTATTATTATAAGATAGTATCTGCTGCCAATTAGGATCATTCTTCTTTTGGGAAATGTACTTAGCAACTTCTTTCTGGTTAGAGGCAGAAAAGGAAGCAGAATTTGCTATTTGATGGACACCTCAGAGAAAGAAACCCTAAACTATGGCAGCGAATCTCTTTCTGATATTGGATCTCTGATTACATGAAGCCTGGCAAATCCAATGGTAATTAAATGTAAAAAAAGTCAGTAACAGAACACAAACTAAGATCTTCCACTAGCCAGGTGGCTGCTCTAACCATGGAGATCTCTCACTGAACAGTCTCAAATTTTTCATAGGATACTTAGGCAAGGCAGAAAGTTTGTCCAACCCAGGTAGCTGAAAAATGGAGCATTTTGGATTCCAAAGGTATAATATAGTATAGTGCATCTTAACTAATAAACGAAAAATTTGGCACATAAAGTATGCTAAAATGACCATTCTTGGAATGGGAGAATGGGAAGAGCATAGGACGTTCTACAGGAAATCTCTCATTAAGGATTGAAGAATCATTAGAACCAGGAATTATCCCAAAAATAAGTTTCTGCTAATGTTTTATCCAGCATTTATTTCTTTCAGTGTGGGTTTAGCTATGCTACCATCTATGTTCATGCTCATGGTGTCAGCCAATATTCTCAAACCCCTTCCTCTAAAATAAGGTGCTGAGTAGTAATGATACCTGTATTCAGCTCTATAAAATGAGCCTTAATAAAACATGTAAAGATATAGGAAGGCTTATAGCCTTACAACAGATACCACGGTGAAACATTGGGGTCCCAACTTCTGGACTTTGATAATGAAAACTCAATTAAACCAGAAGAGGGTGGATGAAAAAAGGGTTTAAGTTTAGTTTACCACAAAGAATAAGGTTAATTCGTGAGAAGAGCAAGAACAAACTACCTCTATCCTGATCTTTCCTCTACTCCTCATTCCCTCTCCACAGCTTCATGTATTGTGGAGTGTTTGAAGATCCAATTAGACTTCCAGCTGATCACACACACGTTCATTTACTCATATAATTTTTTTCCAGTCACTATAAAGTTGAATGAAAGTCTGAGAAATCCCCTTGCCCTTTCCTTCACTAGTTCAAAAATTCACCACTCAGAATGCTGAGACAAATTACCATTAAAAAAGAAATTTTGAAGAGCTGCATCAACCTGAACTTTTTTTTGCGTAAATGACAAAAAGAAAAGAGGGTATACTAGGAATTATTTGACTGTTGAACTTAAGAATGATATCACTGAAAAGACTGAAGAGGAATCAAAAGATCTAGACCTTGCTAAAGAGTATGACTAGCCCTAGGTTACAATTTGGACAATCTAAGGAGAAGATAAATGCAAGCAAGAAGTGGACAAGATTTCTGGCACATATTTAAGAAAATGGAAACTCTACTGCATTTCTGGATTAATGAAATGCAAATGACATAAAAAGAAGAGAAGTTACTGAAAATATGCTATATACTTTTTCAGACTTGAAGTCAAATGAAGCAGCATCTGAAGAATAAAATAACTGAAAATACTGAATGAAGAAGGAGTTCAAAGCAAAAGAAGATAGACAGACCCTTTATTGGCAAGGTTAGGACCACATGGGCCTCTTTCACCTAACCTCTTAAGTCATTTAATATTATAATACTTACAGAGACTAGGACACTAAGACTCAAGAAGAATGTCCTGTCTTTAACCCATCCACTGTGACTAATTATTGGTGAACTTATACCAGAAACTGACTTTTTAAAAATTCTGACTAGTTAGAATTTTTCACTTATAAACTGACAGAAAAAGTGAGAATACTGTGTATAATGCATCTAAAGCAGTTTTACCAGTAAGTACCTATACTGGTTTTGCTATCATAAATTGCACTGGTTTAACGCAATTAAATAGTGTGAACATTTTAGGAAGTTTTCCTTCTTCTGCTATGGCCTTCAACAAGGTAATGCCCAACCTTATTGATTTCAAGGGCTCTATTGTTCCTGGAAGGTGGCCACCGACTTTTTTTGTAAATTGAGAAACCATGAATCCTAGCCTTATTTTACTTGCACACCCACGCACTAAAAAATTAATTTGGAAAAACTAGAAAATAAATTACATAATAAGAAAGAAGTTATAAGTTATGTAATTCAGATATTTCAAAATCCTAAGGTCCTATTACAATTAGGTTAAATTAGGTCTAAGAAATAAACTACTACCTCAGCTTAACAGCTTCACAAATCACATTGAAGATACATAAGCTCCTTAAATTGGTTTTAGGAAAGCTCTCCATTGATAACTCCATAGTCTTCGAGAAAATTTTAAATTAGATTATCTAGAGATATTTAAGAAAGGAAAACACCACAAATATTTCTACTATTTAAATTTCCCTAAACAAAATCATCATAATTATAGATTATCACCTACAAAGTTTCCCAAACAGCATGGAGAAATTTTCTGGTGAGATAGCTCAACGGATAGAGCAACCGACCGGCCAATGGGACACCCAGGTTCATGTTCTGGTCCCATCAAACTTTATTCATGTCCGTTTCTTTTTGGGATTTTTCCTAGGTTCACGCCCTATTGTGTCAAGTCACCTAAACCATTTTCCTTAACACCCCAATTTACATTTTCCACAAATGGGTCAAATTTTCTAGTCTGATTTGGTAATGTTGCTAAGCAACTTGAAATATATGAAAGGAAACAGCAAAGCAGTAGGCACCAAATTTAGGCGAAATTAAAACTATTCCACTCTAGGAGATTTTTTCTATCTATCCATGTATCAAAATAAAATGTCATAAGCGTACCTGTTCCTGAGGGAAAAATGTCAAAGACTGATCATACCTCAAGTTGATCCACATCTGAGTCCACTTCGTATACTTCATCATTGAGATCTTCATACTTAAGAATTCTGAAATTTTATCACATATGTTAGGGGAGAATTTATAATGTAAAAATATAGTGACAATATTTAAATACAGAACTTACTTTGGTAGATTTAAATAGCTTCCAGAATACGCGCTATATTTATAGTGAATTATATTCCAATTTGAAGAGTAACTTTTAACGCATTCCTTTATAAATAATCCACACCCTTCGAGCTCATTTTCTAAGGGCACATTACTTCCAACTGTTCGATACTTCCGTGGAAGAACTACTTGCTGAAAGAAAAGGTAACTTCGTGAGTGAAAAGCAACTTTGGGGAATAAACCACAAAGGACTATAAACTAACTTGTGCACTTTATTCTATAATAGAATAATATATAATAATATCTTTCAACGATACTGTCTTCAAAATATGCAAATAAATTTTCAACTTTTTCAGGGATATTCAAAGATGAACACCTGCTCTCTAAATTAAAATTTTACAGATCAAACTTACCTCTAGTTAATTGAATCTTCAAGCATGACACCGAAGACAAAATTTAAACACTATATTCAATAATTGAACTACTCAATAGTATTCGAGTACTTAATACTGTGTAAACTTAAAATATGTACTTACTGAAACATCATCTGTCGGATACAGAAGTAACTCCCTTTGAGGGTCGTTCTGTAACACGGTCTTATTTTTCAATACAAAAGTTTCAAAATCTAGCGGTTCAACTAGTGCTGGTTTTGTCTATCAAAAGCAAAAGATAAAAAATTGAATCAATTTCAACGAGAAGTTTATTCGTTTCGCAAATTGTACTTAATCCAGGCTTTACGATATGTATAAAGCTTTTACGTATGTATATAAATTGAGAAAATGCTTACATGTACCGTAGTCTCTCGCACAACTTGAGAGACTGTCTCTCTAAGCTGTGCAGCCATACCAGGTTTTCCTAAAGCCTTGGTAAACTTTCTTTCACTCATTTTTGATGTATATTTTCCTGCGCCAAGCTTCACAGCAAAACCCACGCGAAATATTCACAACACATTTGAAGATGTTGACGATTGAAATCCTAGGATGCTCCTCCACAGCTAACACCCAATGAAAACAAAACAAATCTTTTCGATATTCAATTTCATGTAAATGGGGCTTCGGAAACCTTGGAATTCGAGGAATGACAGTAGTTGCCTGTCTTCCCAAGTGTGGGAGTAGCGAAGATTTTACTGATGTTTTACATGGAGACATCTACGCGAGATATTATGAAGAACCAAGTGGTATTCAATCGTTTGGCGGCAACATTCAATATCCTTATACTACTTAAGTAGTATTCAAAAGAGATTTCTTTGTATTTAACGAGAGAAAAGAAAGTGAATCGCAAAGTATATATATTTGCAAAATTCTGGCCTTAACTGGGGACAGCCATACCGAGATTTGCTCATTCATAAAAGACGGAAACCATGTATTTATCTTAAAGTAGACATATTATAAGGCTTAGGTATAACATGGTGTGTAATGATAGGAGTAATCGGATTAATGGTCATTTGTCATAAATGCAACTTTTATTTTTTCTGGTGACGTTTTCTCAACATTAATATGTATCGTTAGTGATGTAATTTCTTGTAGGGTTCATCAAATCTGCAGAGATTCTAAAATTAACTATCTAATCCACTCTTTGGTATGTTGCAATTATAATTATCTCTAATCTTTTTTTCACCTATGGACGGCTAAAATATAACTGCGGACGGAATTGCCGCGCAGCTACATGATCGAGTAAAATAAATTACTAATCTCTGATATTTATCCTTTTAACGGAAAAAGGAATGATAGCATCCTACATTGATAATTGATATTTCATATGAAAGGCATTTCTTTCAGCTAATGGTGAAAACTAAACAACTAAAAATAGCAGCGGGCGCTAAAAAAAAGTTTGGGTAAAGTGCATAATAGGTACTACATCTTTCCTGCCTACAGGTAGCCTGCATAAAAAGACCCGTTCTTGAAATTATTCCAAAGGTATGTGAATATAAAGTTATATACCTAGCATGAAACTTATAATGCTATCTTTCATTCGCAAAGTTTAAATTCTATCTTACTAATGGAAACGAAACGAGAAACTTTCCGAGATCTGCTTTAGAGATGAAAAATGTAACGAATTGGCAACATTGCATCCGCCCATCCCATGGGCAAACCGGTTCTTGAGACGGCGAGTGATGCGAAGAAGCGTGAAGTTGAGGGAGTTGAGGATTCAGTCGAGTTTCTGGCGTCACCATGGTATGCAATGGACCGAAGGCGAGCGCATCACGGATATTGCCGGTGGTGCTGGTTACTCTTTATATGATCTCCGCAGTGCGCGCCGCTCTCTCAGGGCTTTACGTGGACAATGGGTTGGATAGGACAGTTATGCACCGATCGCTCACGGCAAGGGAGCGACAGGAGGTGGAACACGAGATCTTGAACCTGCTCGGCCTCCCTAACATGCCTCTCCCCAAACGACGAAGCGCGCATTCAGGTACGCACCTTCCTTTAATTCCTCTCGGAGGTACTCGCAAATGTGGTTCCTTAATGCTCATTCCATTGCATGTTTGTTACGGTTCTTTCCCAGTCATAGAAAATGTTAGTGCATTAAACGGTCTTCAATCGGGTACTTTCTGGATAAACGATTAACAAGATGTTTATGTCCGTAATTTTCCGTCCGTAGTCCGTTATGTACGTAATTATTGAATCGAGTGATAGATATCAAGTATCGTATTCAAGAATTTTCTCATCTATTACTACGTAAAACACGAAGAATTTCCTTTTAATGACGTCACGTTTTATGGCTTGCTCTCAGCTCAGCTTTCAGCTCCAGCTTTCCTTACTCAGGAAGTTTAGTTTGCCTTCTATGTTAATCCGGAAATGTCATGTATATTTGTTCCTGATCGACTCCAAGATCGCCTCAACTGTTTTATTTCTCTGTTTTGCCTCTTTGTCATATTGCATCATTAGTTAATAGATCTTATGATATTTTTATTTTATTTGCTCTCCAAATTATCCCAATTATTGCTTAAAAAATCTAATTTTTTTTATGCAAGAATCTCTTTTTGGACCTCTATTCGTCAGTGAAATGTTTGTTTAAGGAAGGGCATGAAGAAAGCGAACATTGTGTATTCTAACGTAACCTTTGGACGATTGAAAATTAACTTTTTTTTCATTAGGTTGTTTGAGTATGTATGAGATGTTTATCCTTAGTTATATTTAGAAACAGCTGACGTAAAGCGCGCTAGATGTTTTGAAGGAATTGCAGGTGCGTATCGGAATGTTTGCGCAACTATGTAAGGAGCGGCAACGAAAAGTCGCTGAAAGCATAAAACACTCTCTCTCACTCAGATTATACTTTGCCGCATATTTTCGATATCTTAAACGCTTTTATATCTTTGATTCATTGCCGGATCTAGAGGAAAGGGCCAGCGTTTCCCTCTGATGAATTTGCAAAAAAAGCAATTTACTTTTGGTATGACCAGACGCTCGTACTAAAAACTGATAGCAAATTGTAACAACGTTTAATTTACGTGTATTAGATTGTCAGATCGAAAGCGCATTTTAATTGTTTACTGGAGAAAATTATAGACGATTATTTTTACTTTTAAAAGAGCGTATTAAGAAGTCTAAAATCACCTACCTTCGGCAAGTTTCGAGATCCGCCTCTGTTTTGATTACATTGCCCTCAATCATCGATTTTTGGTATCCTAATATTTGAGTACAAATAAATGCAGGTATTCGACACTCAAGTTTTGGTTAACACTCAGGGCCCGGTTGTAATTTTTTGGCGAGTCTGTTTTTACGAAATACTATTTTACTTTTCACTATTTAGTATCTCGTCAGGGCCAATGAAAAAGAAAGAAAAATCCCTACTTGGTACAAACAGCTATTCGTCCGGATTTCGAAGTTATGACCAGCCTGGTGACTAGTCTCGAAAAATGACCCGCATTCGAACTATTTTTTCACATCTAGTATTTTCGCAAAATATTTAAAAATTAAATTAAACATTGCGTTAGGACAATGTAACTCGTTTCTTCCACTGAATATTCCAAAATACCAAATACCGAATATACCAAAACATTTTTCTCATCATCAATTTTCATAGTTGATCAATGTTCCAAAGTTAAATGGTTATATGAACCTTAAAGAATGTTCTAAATGGAGAATTATCTTTAAAACTGAAGGAACACCTTTTTAGTTTTGAATTGTCAATACATAGCCCCTTTTGATTTTGCTGATGTCCATCAAATGGTAAAACAAGTACTGTGGATTGATGTCAGAACAAATTCAAATAAGTATAACTCAAGCACAATCAGACCTCAGTGAAAATTAGTAAGCTTTATCCCATCCAGACTCATTGTTTCAGAGTAAGATTTTATGTTCTTCAACTATTTAATAGTATTTAGCAATAAAAATGAACATTTTAGTAAGAAACAAAGAAAGATGTTTGTAAACAAACCAAGATGAAGTGAATTAGAAAGAAGGGGAGACTATGGGAAATAGTTTGAAAATTAATATACTTGTTACAAATTAAATTTAATGTACAAAAGGAATCTACTGCCTGTGCTGTGATTTCATGATAGGACTCCAAGAAGGAACAAAGAGAAAAGTTAAAATTTTTCTTTAATTGAAAGGAATTAAGCCCCAAAATATTTTAGATAACTCAGTATGCAAATTCATTAATGCTCATAGCATTTTTATAGATTTTAAAAGTAGATTTAATTTGAAAAACTGAAAGAAAGTATGAAAAGATAGGTAAAAAGAGTTTATTCATTTGAGTTCAAGTAAAAAAATGTATGTGCTTAAAACACACAGATAGAATTTCAGCCCTGTATTTTTGGAAAGAAAGTGCATGTTATATGCCAATAAGTGCAGTAAGTTATTATACCAGAATTTGGTTAAAATCACTTCAAAGCAATCATGAGTAATCAGCAGGTCCATCATAAAATTCATTGTTTCCTTTAAAAGTGGCATCCATTACTAAAAAATTGATTAGTTTAGTATTCAGTTGTTACCCCCTGCCTTGCCTGGAACCAGGACTCAAAAGTCTCATTCATAATCTTGGTTTTAAATTCAGCTCAGGTCTAGATAAAGCATCAAATATCTTACCTGCTGTCTTGTTTTTACCAACTTGGTCCCTTCAATGCAGTATTTTTTCTGAGGCACTTGAACTTTCAAAAGTCTTACCTATCTATAAGAAAAAAGGTTCCAGGAAATTCCAGGAGGAGGTATACAGAAATTTTTCTCTAATTGTCTTTTATCCAACCTCAACTCTTTTGGCAAAATGTTTGAAAAATATTTTATTATCAACTGGTGAAGTCTTTAGAAGCTTGTAAAATATCATCATCCTTTCAAAATGGTTTCAGGCTCAATAGATCAACCATGACTGCTCAACACCTAATGATAGATGGTTATTATCTGCACTTGACAATAAAAATGAGTTAATTGCCATACCCTATGAATTCTCCAAGGCATTTCATCCTGATAATCATTGACTTTTACGGGAAAAACTTTGTTTTATTGGTATCTGTGGAGTCTCTCATGAATGGATTCTACTAATAGGATCCAGTAAGTTATTATCACAAATATTGGACATGAGTATATCTCTCCTCCAAAGCTGCTAACTCAAGAGTCCTCGGGGATCTGTTTCTGATCATACACTTTTTCATATATCTATACCAATGACCTCCTTAAGCACATGCCAAGTTTCAATGGCATCAAGCCTATTTTATATGCTAGCAGTACCAACTCAGTTTTATCATCTTCCAATTTTGCAATACTCTTGAATAATGGAAACAGTGTGATGGAAGCTCTCCAAAGTTGGTACACTGATAACTCTTTAAGATGAAATTTTGAAATTACACCTAATTTATTTTACCAATATTAGCAAACCCCAAAGACTAGTAACCATTAATGCTAATGGTAAAACTATTCACCTGGTGCAAAATACTAAATTTCTAGACCTCCACATTTTGCTGGTAATCCATACTGATATCCTTGCTAACAATTTAAGCTCCATTTGTTTTCATATCCAGGGTATTATGTCATGTGTAGTATTCTTTTTTTGGGTTCTTCCACACATTCAATAAAAATTTTTAAGAAAGCTATATGTTTGATTGCTCAAGCTCCTTGTAGTAAAATATTTGATAAGTTAAGAATCCTCCTTCTATCTTGCTTATATATAATGATATGAAAGGGCCAGCGTTTCCCTCTGATGAATTTGCAAAAAAAGCAATTTACTTTTGGTATGACCAGACGCTCGTACTAAAAACTGATAGCAAATTGTAACAACGTTTAATTTACGTGTATTAGATTGTCAGATCGAAAGCGCATTTTAATTGTTTACTGGAGAAAATTATAGACGATTATTTTTACTTTTAAAAGAGCGTATTAAGAAGTCTAAAATCACCTACCTTCGGCAAGTTTCGAGATCCGCCTCTGTTTTGATTACATTGCCCTCAATCATCGATTTTTGGTATCCTAATATTTGAGTACAAATAAATGCAGGTATTCGACACTCAAGTTTTGGTTAACACTCAGGGCCCGGTTGTAATTTTTTGGCGAGTCTGTTTTTACGAAATACTATTTTACTTTTCACTATTTAGTATCTCGTCAGGGCCAATGAAAAAGAAAGAAAAATCCCTACTTGGTACAAACAGCTATTCGTCCGGATTTCGAAGTTATGACCAGCCTGGTTACTAGTCTCGAAAAATGACCCGCATTCGAACTATTTTTTCACATCTAGTATTTTCGCAAAATATTTAAAAATTAAATTAAACATTGCGTTAGGACAATGTAACTCGTTTCTTCCACTGAATATTCCAAAATACCAAATACCGAATATACCAAAACATTTTTCTCATCATCAATTTTCATAGTTGATCAATGTTCCAAAGTTAAATGGTTATATGAACCTTAAAGAATGTTCTAAATGGAGAATTATCTTTAAAACTGAAGGAACACCTTTTTAGTTTTGAATTGTCAATACATAGCCCCTTTTGATTTTGCTGATGTCCATCAAATGGTAAAACAAGTACTGTGGATTGATGTCAGAACAAATTCAAATAAGTATAACTCAAGCACAATCAGACCTCAGTGAAAATTAGTAAGCTTTATCCCATCCAGACTCATTGTTTCAGAGTAAGATTTTATGTTCTTCAACTATTTAATAGTATTTAGCAATAAAAATGAACATTTTAGTAAGAAACAAAGAAAGATGTTTGTACACAAACCAAGATGAAGTGAATTAGAAAGAAGGGGAGACTATGGGAAATAGTTTGAAAATTAATATACTTGTTACAAATTAAATTTAATGTACAAAAGGAATCTACTGCCTGTGCTGTGATTTCATGATAGGACTCCAAGAAGGAACAAAGAGAAAAGTTAAAATTTTTCTTTAATTGAAAGGAATTAAGCCCCAAAATATTTTAGATAACTCAGTATGCAAATTCATTAATGCTCATAGCATTTTTATAGATTTTAAAAGTAGATTTAATTTGANACATTTTAAATACAAAAATATAAGTTTTGTTTATAGTTAACAACATTTTAAAACAGAAACAGAAAAATTCAAAAATAAAAATATTTATAACTTTAAAAATATAATGGCCATAAAATTTTAATAATAAGCAAACAAAAAGACGTTTGTGAAGAACTATCGTACATATGACTAATGGCAAGATAAATAGAAACAGCTTTAGATACAGAACATACAAAAAATACATTGAGTGTATATTGTCACACAAGGATATAGACATAATCCTTTTAAACTCCCTGAGGGAATTATGGAACAAATCAGCCACATGAGAAATGGAATTATAAGACCTCATTATTCTTAGTATAGTGGAATAATACATGTAATTGTTACTAAAATTAGGTATCTGAAACAGGTTTACAGCTCTTGTATTAAAAGTAGGAACATGAATTTTTAGTTCTTCAAGTAGATCATACTAGTCAACATAGTTGTTGCACAGCTTGTATAGAAACGTCAGATCAAGTACTGCCCACCAATGTTCAAGAGAGGGCAGCTCCATTAATGCACTAATTTTATTGTAGGTCATTTCCTTATAATCTACTACTACTTTTAAGCAGACTGATCTAAAAAATTTCTTCTGTACTCTTTCAATACGGTTGATATATTTTTTGTTGTATGGGTTCCATATGATAGAATTGATTGACTATTGCACAATATAACATATGCAGGACATGGATATTTTTCATTCCTCTGGTATAACGATTTAAAATAGTATAGTCAAACAACTCAATTATTATACCTTTCTTTTCTTCCTAAATGAGAAAGAAATTTCACTGAAATTATGGAGAGGATTGTGGAGTTTAAAGCAGAGAAATCTGAAAAATAAGCATAAATGTTCTTATATTCTGGAATACTCAACTGATGCAGATAATGGAACATTAAAAGTAATTCTAGATCCTTAGGATCCTTATAAGTGTAGCAGTCAATAGCTGATAAATTTTGTTGGTAAGATCTAAGGATGTATAATAAGGGATCACATGGTTTGATGTACTTTGAATATATCTTCAGTATAATGAATTATACCTAAGTTATAGTAATATGTGTGTATAGTATATGAGTGTAATTTTCTCATATCTATAAGTATTTGAGCTAAGGTATAAATAAATACAAAGTCCTTCATAACTTCAGCTAAATATTTACTAGTCGACTGATTTCGGCCAGAAATCAGCCATTATCAGGTACAAGCATCCAGGAATTGAACATTTTTATATACATTCATGGAGTTTGATTGTTACTCCAGCAATCACAACAACAAAACTCCATGAATGTGTATAAAAATGCTTATTTTCCTATTGCTTGTACCTGATTATGGTCAATTTCAGGCTAAAACCATTCAACCAGTAAATAATTAGGGGAAGTTATGAAGGAATTCTGTTTATTTATACCTTGTCATGGCTTTCCACAAAGTCAGACCAACCAATTGATTGTATTTGAGCTAAGAAATTGGATGAAGTGTGACGTACTTTGTTATTTCGACAGGAGACCCCTCTTGGGGCCATCGTACCAGGAAGCCATGGGCAAGGCTTGATGCACCTCTTCGCCATGAAAAAGGAAGGCGATTATGGTTTGATGTGTCAGAGGTTTCTGAGGATGAGAACATTGTGGGAGCAGAGCTACGCCTCTACCGAAAAGCCCCTCGCCCAGTTTGTCCTCATTTGAACCATTTGTACAATTTACCGTATCACGTGCCAGATGCCTTCCAAGTAACTGCACAACAAGTGGTTTCCAAAGAAAGTATCGGGTAGGTGATATTTATCATTTAGCCAACTAAGTATGCATTAAGATCCAGTGGACATCTTTCTTTTCAAACCTTTATGAATATCATTTTATTAGGGATATGATTAAAAAAATATAAAGAAAAGTCTTTACATTTAATCTTTTGGATAATTAACTCCTCCATAGCATCTATCTGCATAATTAATCAGTGTATGTTGCATATATATACAAACATAGGCATGTGTTTATGTTTTAGCAACTCCTCACAGCTTCTCCTGTAGCTAATATTTTTTACCCTTCCTGTAAATAAACAGGTGACTACAATGTAAATTAGATGTGCATGGCAGCAAAATCTCACAGGTTTTCATCAAGATAGTTCTTAGAAATTTGATTTCTCAATCGCTAAATTGGTGGCCACAACATCGGTTTCCCAAAACATAATCAGTTCACAACATGTGACAGTTTCCTACTTATCATTTGCCAGGAAAGAGTTAAGTCATTTTACACAGTGATACCTTGTCTAACAAAGATAATTTATTCCAGAATTAGTTTAATTAGCCAAAACATGATGTTATCAGACATCTCTTTCCTTGCTATCCTGAACGTAAACAACCCATTTGAGTTACAGGGTGTTCCCTATGTGATGTTGTCAGCTCATTTTTTTTGCCACATATTCAAATAGCAAAGATAAGAAACTGGTGTGGCCCAACTATTCATGTTTGCCGCTTTATTTTAGCACATGCATCCACTAAAATTGATCTCAGATGCTGAGCACAACTTTTTGTGTATTTCTGTGATTTTGTTCAGCATTTTTCCAGGTTTTTAATTTTAGCTTAATTTGTGCTAGCTTTCTGACATTTTCATTTGTTTTTTAAGGATTGGAGGGAAAGAAGGTGTTGGTACCCTCCAGTACTTGGATTCAACAAAATGGTCATCAGATCATGAAGGTTGGATTACCTTGAACGTAACAAGTGCATTAGAGACATGGGTGCGCAACCCTAAGGCAAATCTTGGATTGCATATCTCAGTGCGTTCACTTCCATCAGCAGGTTAGTGATTTGCTTTCAGTTGTCAAAGGTTGGCCTAATTGTTAAAAAATTCTAATTCCAATGCAGTGCAATTGCATTGATTAAGTAAAAATTTTTGCTCTGAATTTACCACTTGCATTATTGATCAATTTGTAAGTTGTCTTTCTATGTCTTTGTGTGTGTGTATTTGCCAATACTCAAGAAACAAAATCCTCAAAACAGTCAAACTTATGTTGTTAAATGCTGTTGATGTACTTTGATCACTTTCTTTTATGATACCTGTAAAATTGACTAACAAAACTGCTCATAAATTCTAGTTTAATGATTAATTTTTGATGTACTTGTTTGACTTACATCCAAATCGACTTATGACCAGTCACTGATACAGTGACGCAGTCACCAGTCACTTGGTTGTAAGTTGAGGACTAACTGCATTCATTCATGTGTGTCTTGATGATTTACTGCAAGGAGTGTAGATTAGATGTAATTAGGGACTTCATAGTTCCAATCCCATCTGCAAGAAAGATGTTTTTATTCTCTTTTGAGTTTATTTCAATTTTATTACCCAAATTGCCATGTAATTTAAAAATATAATTTCATTAAACATAAATATTTGATTTCAAATTTTATAGCTTTATCGATCCCTTTAAGATGTACATAATTATAAAAAGAATTGTAAGAAGTTGTCAAATATTAAATGTTTTTGTTGGAGAACTTGAGCACCCTAGTATTACATAATTGTTTACTTGACCACTTGTGTTATTGAAAGCCTGAATACTTCTGATCTTCTAAGTAATGCCTTGCTTTTCATACTTTTTTCAATTTACTATCAGTTTTGCAGAAAAGGTCTTGTTATTACTCTAAGGAAATCATGAGGGAATAAAGTAAATGTGTTTCAACCACTCAATGGTGGCTGTAAGAAATCTCTTGATTTGATATTTAAAGTTTTATTAAATGCCCAAGAAAACCATTTCACTTACTAGATGAAATATGTGCATAGTGAAAGTTGAATTTGTAAGAAACCACCTTAAAGTTTTTAATTGCATTCTAGGGGGGGAAAGTATTTTTAGGAATTTTTTCATTTCTTTAAGAAAGATAAAAACTTTCATCAGCTTCAATGATGACAGATTCATTATCAGTAATTATCAGCTTGTGCACAATCAGTTACAAAAAAAATAGAAATATGTTATAAAGGTGAATAAGTTTTGCAGTTTATAATTCATGTTACTTATACTATTATCATTTGAAATTATTATCCAAATGAAATGTATGATTAAAGCTGTAGTGAATTGTGAGAATTTTTTGTATTTTAATCCTAAGGATCTCATGAGTTGCACCCTGAAGATGTTGGCATAGTGGGCCCACCTTATAGATTTAATGGAAAAGCACCTCCATCAACCAGGGAGCCTTTCCTTGTAGCATTTCTTGGATCTTCTGAGCTTCCTGTTGATAGTTTACATTCTCGTAGTAAAAGAGAGGCGAAGAGAACAGGAAGTGGGCACAAACGTAAAGATCGCCATGAATCAACTACTCCATATTCAACTCCAAATCCTTTCTATGGTGAGTTTTATCTTATCTTGTTGTTATTTCTTCTATCTTCAGGATTTGATTCTGATTACCTCACATTAGTTCTGTATTATACCTGACAGATCCAAATTTTATTCCTAAAGAGATTATAAAATAACTATCTGATGATTTGTTCAATTTGAAATAATAGCTGGATCCATGGTAAAACACCGAGAAAAACAACTATCTTAGCTTTGCCTAGCCCTTAATTACCAATGTAGCATATCTCACCTCTGGTGTTACTTTTCAACATTTGTATGCAGCCTGTTTTTCATTTTCATGCAGTGATTTTGCCATTTCTTACACATATTGTATAGCAATACAGACATCTTCAATATTTATCAAATCAACTTCCTCACTCCCCTAGCTAATGTATTTACTTTACTTTTATGATTTATAATGGGAGTTTTTCCAGCTTTTGATAAATTATTATTATTGCTGTTTAAAGTTACCATGAGGTACATTTTCTTTGTGACCAAGATATCTTCAAGATAACGTATCTGATTGATTGGGCTCTTATTTACTTAAAATGTTTCATACTTTTCTTTGGAACACATTTTCTGTTACTATGTGACATGTAGTAAAAACCTGGTCAGTTATGACTTACTTAATGTAGGAAAGTAAATATTTAAACCTTAATATCATGCAAATTGCTTTCAATTAGAATTCATTTGAGAGAGAAAAATGTTGACATTAACATGCCAAAGGAGAGCGAAGTTGGAAAAAATAGGAGCTCATCATGGCTCAATCTTTGATTGAATAGGTTTAATAATATCCCAATTATCATAAATGTAATATATAATGTTACTCATAGTGTTTGATTATGAAACTTGAACTCTTAGTTTTACTTCCAATAGTGGTGGTTTATCTCTTCTCAGCCAATCTCATTTTCTCTTCCAGTCTACCATAGGTCTGTGATATGTTGCAAGCAGTATTATATGGCTAGCCTCTGGTTAGAATTGACCTTAGCAGTCAAAGCACTTTTAACTATACTAGTGCTAATTGTGTTCTATTTAGAAAAGCTATAGATGAAGTGGTTAATATTTGTTAGGAAGCTCTTCAAAATTTAATGTGTATAGAATTCCGAAATGAGTTCTCTGTACTGAAAATTTACATTCTGCATTTCATCATCTTATGATTGTCTGGGAATAGCCCTAACAAAACATATTGCAAAGTTTTAAACATTAAATTTAACTCATTGGAGGATGAGTTAATTTGAAAAATTTGACAACTTGCCTCCTTATTTCATAATTTTATAATAGAATGATGTTTGAAATTTAATAATATTTAGAGAATTAAGAAGATAAGCTCTTGTGGTTGAAAAATAGTACCCTTATCTGATTCAGGAAAATTATTTTGGTACCTACTTACCTCCCTGTAATGAGGTAGTTGAAATTATTTGAATTATGTCTCATTTTTTCTTAAGTGCTATTGCAAGATTTTTACCTCATGATCATATCTCTTCGATATCAATCATATATGTAAAGCAATTAAAGCAATGGAATAATTAATATTTGACTTTCTCTTTCAGAGCCTGCCTATTGGTCCTCAAACAGTTGCGAAATAAAGACCCTGTATGTCAGTTTCCGTGACTTGAAGTGGCAGGTATGTTTTTTTATATTTTGTTGCTATAAGTGGAATGTAGTTCAAATTACATAAATCTTAATTATATTAATGGCTTTTCCTAGTCATATGGCATATTTCATTAATAGAATGAAATTTTTTATCTCTGCAAACTGATCAAACTCTGTAAAGATAGATATACCAGTACTTTTAAGTAATGGGTGATTGATGTATTTAAATTATGACAGATTTTATTTTCAACTAAAAATAATAATGGTGAAAAATTACAATTAATTTGGGTACTTCTCAGATCCCATGGTTAAATCTTGAAAAGGATGCCAGCATGTTCCATGTTGATTTAAAATTGTTTCTTCTTCATCTTCATTTACATCCAAAATATCCTCTTTTATTCTTATACCTTTTTGAATAAAGTTTATCTTTGCTGTATTTCAGGACTGGATAATAGCTCCAGATGGATATGGTGCCTTTTATTGCAGTGGTGAATGCAACTTTCCTCTGAATGCTCATATGAATGCCACCAACCATGCGATTGTGCAGACATTAGTTCATCTGACGAACCCAGTACAGGTTCCCAAGCCATGTTGTGCTCCAACCAAACTGACTCCAATATCTGTGCTCTACTTTCTTGATGACTCCAGCGTCATTTTGAAAAAGTTTAAAAATATGGTGGTGAAGAGCTGTGGATGCCATTAGTGGTGTTAAAAGCATCCACTCCTGTACATTTTCTGTGTAAAATTGTGTATGTTGTGCATCCTACTTACGTAAGCACTGTATGAATATTAATTATGGAAGCATGGATATTCATTCCTAAACATATATTTAACAATGTGTTATTATGTATATATGCTGTGAAGCCAATTATTATATTTTCTTTCTGTGAAAGTTATATGAATGATATGAAACGATTTTTAATAAAATATGTCCCTCCAGATTTTCATAGCTCTGTCTTTCTCTTTTATCAGGAAAGATTTAATTTTGATCAAAACGTCTCAATTAAAGTCATAGCAGGTGATGATGATATCCTAATCCTCCATTCATAAGCATCATAGCTAACGTCCGATTAGAAATGTCAGTAAAATAAATCCTCAGTTAAAGCAAAATGATGAACAAATTGTGAAAAATAGATA
This sequence comes from Ladona fulva, assembly GCA_000376725.2. Classification (NCBI taxonomy): domain Eukaryota; kingdom Metazoa; phylum Arthropoda; class Insecta; order Odonata; family Libellulidae; genus Ladona; species Ladona fulva. Next base: position 87,812 of record KZ308912.1, on the reverse strand, counting down.
TATTTTTGGAAATAACTGAAATAAGCTATCTTTTATATGGCCTTTTTACTGGAGAGACTAATGTTAATATGAAAATCAATGTGTAATGATAACAGTAACAGTAATGCTCATTGTTAAGGACAATCACGTCATTACGATAGAATGCTGCGTTTTTGTTTGGTTTATCCTAAAGTTATTGATATTCTACTTGGTATGAATTTCTCCATGATTACCTAAGCCTACTAAGTTTTTCTTTTTTGTCACATTTATTTGATAAAAGTTAGCGAGTCATTCAGTTCAGGGTAATTATTTCACTTGAAAGTTATTCCTAAATAAGGACTCTTTAAATTGTCCTGTACTAGTTTTAGTTTGCATAAAGCCCTCCATGCATAGTTGAAGTGATGATGAAATATTAAGTAATCTTTGAAACTCTCCAAAACATACACTAATCCTGTGCACCAAGAGTTTAGTTTCTGAAGACGTATTAAAGTGAAATATTTTCTCATTAAATATGGGTGGAAAAAATCAGAAACACGCAGAGTACTGCTGTTTACTCTGGAGAATGCTCAAGTAGGCTAATGAGATGGAAGGAGTTGTCAGATAGATAAAATCAATATCAACATTCAAATAAAACCAGATGTTTCTTATCTAATGAACTTAGCCTTGGAGAAGACACTATTTAACCCAATCAATGCATAAATTGTGAGCTGAATGCTTACAAAATAAAACTTTGTCTGTTAACCCTTTAGCTGCGGGACCCTCAGATTTTTCTACATCTGTATGCGGGAGAAAAGTAACAGGAGTACTGGAGGTGCAGGCAAGTTCTAGCAGGTAGTTATCCCTTATAATCCGGGTCGACCTTTTTCCTATGGGTGCGGTCAGTGGTTATTGTTTAGAAATTATGGTTGGTACCATATATATTTAATAAGAAATTTGTTTTGTGTAAGCAGTCCGAATTTACCTTCCTTGCACTTTGCTGATTATTTTGATACCAAACACATTGCAGATATTTTGATTTTTATCAATTATTACTAATTCCACCATTTAGAAATCGAAGATTTGGGTTTCCCCCGAGATGCGAAATCCCTTGGATTTTCCCAATCTAGAGCAATAAAGAAGAGTGAGCCATTGGGTGTCTCATTGAGAGGCAGGACCATATAATTGAGAAAGGACAGGAAAAGGGAAGAAAGAGCAGGTCAAATGTAGAAATAAGTTTTTCCTGCAGTCCTCTTAGAAGAACGTAGAAGTACATTTCCCGCAGCTGAAGGGTTAAATGTTTCTCACACCTATGAAGTTATTTCATTATGTAACCATAGCTTCTGATAATATTAATTCTCTGAATCAGTGCTTCCTAAGCTTATAAGAAGACATCCTCTTTCACCATAAATAACACATTTCAACATCCAACTTGTAAAGCACAATAACATTAGTTAAAGCTTAGAGGGATCTTTGAAGTTGTCTAAAATCCTAAAGAAGTGATATTCAATTATGAAATTAATTTTATTCATGAAATGGCTGTCTTAGCTACCCAAGAATAGAATTACTAAAACAGAGATCCTGCGATAGGACTAAAGAAGAAAGAATTAACCAAACTATGAATACCCTCTCATCTATCTGTTGGGCTTCCCTTGCACACTTGGAAATCATCATTTCTGACATTCTTAATACCAAACATCTTTTTCTTGAACTTAAAACACTTAGAAATGTAGATCAATCAATTGAAAATTGGAATGAAACAAAGTTTAGGTTTACCAAGATTATGGTGCATGGTGACCTCTTTATTATATCAGGATTCTGTTTTTGGCTACAACAGAGAAAATGAAGTTTGTGGATGTTTAGAAACATTACTGAATGGAAAGAACCCTTGATATTCTCTTTCTGTCCAAAATACAAGTCATGATTTTTCCACTGGATGGCCTACAAAATTGATAAAAATCTTGAAATCTGTGAGGAATCAATACTTAGCTTAAAATCATGAAAACTTTAATCGATATCAAAAATACATTATTAAGAACACATATCACTTAAAAATACAGTTAATTCATTTTTTCCCTCCTTTTCTCACAGGTTTTTCTTCATCAGCAGATTTTCTTTTGTACTCCCCAGCTCTTCCAACTCTACCCGCTACAACTGTTGGGAAGTCTCTCCAACTTTTAACAGAACTTGTATCTGATCCATTCTCAGCTGCCTTTACTTCTGTTTTTTCCTTCACAGTCTTTTTCTTCTTCGGCACTTCTTTCTCATCTTCCTCTTCATCTTCGTCTGCCTCAGAAACACGAGTTGCAATTTTCCGTTTGGACACTCTGCTTTGCTTTTTCGGGGTTTCCTTTTCTGCACTATTTTTACCTACTCTGAACACCAGCTTATTTTTCACAGTCTCAGCGCATCCTTTGAGCCCTTTCTTGAATAGTTGGCGACAATGATTGTAATCAGGCTCTTGATCATGCTCTATCTCAGTTGTGTACTTGAGATATTCCACTAAAGCAGCTGCAATTAGAAGTGAAAAATTAAATGAGGAAGTACAACACATTTAGAAAAATTAGGAAAATAAATAATTACACAATCGAATGAAAAAATGGTTCTAATGCATTGTAATGAATAATGCAGTTAGGGTGAGTCACTCCTCTAAAGATAATGAGCAATGATGGGATGAAGAAACAACTGCACAATTAAATGATTTGTTTTAAATGGTAATGTATTTGAACCTAAAAACATGAACTATCTCATTAAACCTCTTGAGAAGTGTTTCATAAGCATTAATTGGCTGGCATAAACGTAAGCAGGCTGGCTGTGGTGGCAGAGTGGTTAGCATGCTAGCCACCCCAATCCCACCACCCCACCTAGTTGTATTTTTTCAGGTAGGGAATGGTCATGTGTGTTTGTGTCTATGACAGTCCAAATTATTAAAATGGGTGTAATTGGGGCCTCCTGTATCCATTAAAGAAATAATAATGATATATAATTTAGAATGGAAATAATGCAACAAATTCATGTTCAAAAAAAAGGTTGAAAATGAAGTTAAAAATTAAGATGATATCCAATATCTCTTGCTTTATATATTTCCCTTCAACGGCTATTAATAACCAATTACAATGAGGACTATTATGCCAAACAAATGTAAACGTCCATACCTAAAATAGCATCTGTACCCAGAACAAAACCTGAGTCTACATAGGATGTCAACCCCTTGGGCTGGAATAGCCAACCTTTTGCAGCAAGAGTGCCATGTTTGATAAATATCAAGCGCTTGCAATGCCAATGTGGTGCCAAACCATGGATTGAGATATTACCTATTTTATTATGTCATTAAGATGTTGTAATTGATGTAAATAATTGTTAATTAAGGTAGCTCATGAATGGAATCCACATTAATTTTTAAAATGTAATTGAATAAATTATATATGCCACATTTTAATGAGTTTTATCTGCATATTTTACATGCAGTATGGTAATGAAAAAACCATACCTTGGATAACAAAAACAATCTTGGAACGGACTACTGTTGTTGATGAAGGTAACACTGTATTCAATATGAAGTGATTACTTAAATCATGTCAAATGGACTGAATGAAAACAATTATGACAGATTTTAACTTCAAAAAATAAAAATAATTTTGGTGAACCTGTAGCATTCCAGAAACAAGTAATTGGTGTGCAATATTAGGCATGCCCACCTTTGTACTAGGTGATCTCTACAGCAATATTGGGTAAAATTAGAGAGAGAAAACATTTTGAGCAATTTTTAGCTGAATAATTTGGGAGCAAAACAGTCCTAGGAGAACAAACAGGTTATATAGGATGCAGTACCATTTAGAGATGAAAGGTCAAGAACAAATTTGTTCTGAGGAAGACTAATTGACAATATTAACATAAAGAAACATTACCAGGAACCGCTTCACTGCTTTTAAGTTTCTTCAAACTCTGAGTTACATTTTTCATGAATTCTTCTTTCTGTTGCTGCACTTTGACTGGGTCTTTTAAATCCTTTTCCCATGGTAAATAAGAGATTATCCATTGAAGCATATTAAAACCAAGAATCTCGAGGTCACCTCGCCGTGTTGGTACTGTAATAACATGTTCATATAAAATAAGGCAAACATCAATATATTTTTTTGGAATATCAATTAAATCAATCCTGTTGCATGATTTTTATTGATGGCACTTATTGGTGAGGTCAAATCCTTGCTGTGGAATGGATGACCTTAGTAATAGAACAAACAATCTTTTCATGCTGTTACTACAAAACACAAGTGATTGAAAATGTGGTTGCTTATTGTGAGAAAAGCAATGAATTCAAAAATAAGTTTAATTCTATCCTTGGCAATTCCTCTTACCTCCAAGATGAGCATCTCTACTGGTATACTCGATTGTGCCATTGTGTGCACGCTTTTTATCAGGCTTGAATTCCTTCGTGGAATAGCGCTCAGCCAATCCATAGTCAACCAAGTAGACTTGGTTCTCACTGTCTTTGCTTGCTCCAATTAGTAAATTGCTTCCCTTAATGTCACCATGTATATAATTTTTCTCGTGGATGTATTGTAACACGTCAAGCTGGAACATATCAAGGTGATTATTAAAAAGTAATTCTAGAATTAACTTCCGAGCATTAAAATATCTTTGACTTACTACTTGTAAAGCTATTTTAAACACAGTTGCATCAGGAAAACGCCTGTCGTTTTCAGTAAACACTGTCCACAAATCCTTCCCGTATCGGTCTATTACTAGAAATCGGTACTTCTCGCTGTTATACTCGTGAGAACCGTAGCCATAAAGCTGAGGCACCCCGAGATGAGACACCTTATGCTTCTTCTTCCATTCTTCAACTAATAAAATTTCATAAAATACAATTTCATTGCTTCGGGCAATACTGAATGACATTTTCCACAAGAAAACCATAGGTTCTATCAAAACAATAAAAACTTACTATCATCCTTCTTCCCAACCTTCATATAGAAGTGCATCTCTACAAATAAAGGGCCATTTCCATGTGGTTCCTGAGAAAATGAAGATAATCAGCAAAAGACTAAAATTCGTGAACAAAAATTCTTGAAGACATTAACTTACAATTTTGATCACGTAAGGTGGCTCACACTTTTTAGTGTTTTCCGATTCTGAAAAACCTATACATAAGAAGTGGATGGTAAATATCGCTTAAAAGAATGCTGAGTGTAGGATTTCCCATTGAAATTTACTGAATCTATCTTACCTGAATAAATTACTCCGAATCCACCCTGACCGATAGGAGAACCTATAATCCATTTCGATTTTTTTAAATCAGTAATGTGTTCTCCTTTAGGAATAGGTTTTGCTAATACGTGACCTTTGTTTCTTCTTTTTACAGGAGTTTTCAACTCCTTTTTAGTGCCAGCAGATTTAGACATTAGTGTCAACAACTTAAGTTCGCGGGAACGCAAAGCGTGAGTCGCTGGTTTACCGTCTTTTCCGTTGGTGATGACAGCTGAAACACGAATAATTTTTAAGCGGTGGTCTTAATGTAGTCGTAGGATATGTTCGAACAAAAATGTATGCCAAAGTCAATAGGATTTAAAGAAAAATGTGTTAATCAGGGATTGTTGCTGACAATTACATATGTAAAGCTGTGGACGGCATGTAGAAGAATTATATAAGTAATATATCATTTTGAAATTAACATTTTTTTGCATTATTTACGACAAGATAAAATCTAGGTTGCGGTTTTCGTTTGCCCTCTTTGGTATAAAATAAACATGTCTTTGGTAATGGATTAACACTGTGTCAAGGCCTCCTCTATTCAACGGATATGTATAATCTGTTTTAAAACTGAATTTGTTACTAAATAACGTAGCGTTCACGACATACCCATTCGTGGTAATCAATCGATCTGCCTCTTATTTTCGCAACATCCTTGCATATTTTCCGTATTTCCATTAATTTTGATTTACACTCCAGTCGACTCATATTTACTAAGTAATTTTCTCTAACATTTCATCATCCCTATTCAATCAGTTAGTTTCCTTTTTCAGATTTTGATTATATAACATACTCCATCGGCTTCTTTCAGTCCTATCAGTACATGCAATCACCAGCTATCTCTGACTTTCTCTCTTGCTATCTTTACCGAACCAGCTCCTGTGATGTTATCGATTACCTCCATCAAATGCATAAGATTCCTTAGGCACCTCAAAAATTTGTCTTCCATGCAATAAGGAGGATGGATCACGCATGCTTTTTATTTCGCATATCCCCAAGTTTAACCGCTGACCACATGTCACACAAAAAATTCTTTCCACATTTACACGCCTTGATTTTTTTTCATTAATTTTCCATTCCTTGAAAAATTAATTAAAAGTACATTGACATACCTTAAATGAAATATTCTCAACATTTGTACACATTTAAGTATTTAATTGATTCCATCTACAACCACAACTTTTTTCATCAAAATTTAGCATCAGATTCAACCTCTCCAAAACTTTCACCATTTATTCTAGTTGTTGACTTCAGATCTTCTACTGATTCCACAATTAGGACACATTGTCACTTCACAAGAACCTCAGCTAATTCAAATCCCTCTTCACTAAACTTCTCAGACTATTACTAACCTATCTCAACCACCTTCTCAAGAACAAATTTAATAATTGGGAGCATGACAAGAAACTTATTCTTACATCATCAGCAAAAAGTATAAAAAGTGGCATGCCCAATTTACAATAAACCTTAACGATTAAGTGTATATATTGGTGACAAGAGATTTATGGAAGAATACAAAGAGAAATATTTCTTTCAATCAGTTGAATATTAGAATAAGACTTGTAAAACAAAAAACATAAGTAATGAGGAATAAATAGGTAAACTGAACAAAGGAATATAGGATTAGAATAGACATAAAAAGAGGACTTCATGGTTAACCATGTTGAAAGCTCCTGTTAGATCAACAACATGATAGAATTATTTTTGTTCTAGTTAATCCCCTACATTCTTTATTAAAATGCCAAGTTCTGTGGATTTACCATTTTGGAAACAAAATTGAGAACAAGAAATGAATGAATGTTAATTTATAAAGGAGCTAAGGCAATTAAAGACAATAATCTGAAATAACTTGGACAGTGAGCTCTGTAATGATATTGGTCTGTAATCTGATAATGTGAGCAGAGCTGTACCTAAACTATCTGCCACTTGGGTGAAAACATTATTTGCCTCCCCTTAACCCTTCAGCTGCGGGAAACGTACTTCTACGTTCTTCTAAGAGGACTGCGGGAAAAACATATTTCTACGTTTGACCTGCTCTTTCTTCCCCGTTCTTGTCCTTTCTCAATTATATGGCCCTGTCTCTCAACGAGACACCCAAAGGCTCACTCTTCTTTATTGCTCTAGATTGGGAAAATCCAAGGGATTTCACATCTTGGGGGAAACCCAAATCTTCGATTTCTGAATAGTGGAATTAGTAATAATTGATAAAAATCAAGATATCTGCAATGTGTTTGGTATCAAAATGATCAGCAAATTGTAAGGAAAGTAAATTCGGACTGCTTACACAAAACAAATTTCTTATTAAATATATATGGTACCAACCATAATTTCTAAACAATAACCACTGACCTCACCCATAGGAAAAAGGTCGACCCAGATTATAAGGGACCTGCTAGGACTTGCCTGCACCTCCAGTACTCCTGTTACTTTTCTCCCGCACAAAGATGTAGAAAAATCTGAGGGTCCCACAGCTAAAGGGTTAAATTAATACCAAAACCATACATTTCCTTATTTGCAGGTGAAAATCATTTTGAAAGACTTTAAAAACCAATGTTTTAAAACTTCATTTCCCAGCTTACATTGGTCACAAAATATCAGCAACAATTAATTATGCATATTCCGTATGCTGACATTGTAAATAGCATACAGAATACTAAATTGTTAATAGTTCACATTACTTTTGAGGTATCATTGCAATGCACATAACTTAAAATTATATGATTTGTATGAAATTATTTTCTGCAACTAAATATGGCCATCGCAATGGGCATAAATTAACATATGATTTGTATGAAATCTATTTTTCGCAACTAAATATGAAAGTTTCTGATACAAATTGTATTTCAACATAAATAACTTCAATTAAATCCACCAAACAATTATTCTCTTCGAGTCTTGAGTTATCTATTATTCTTTACTCTAAAAGTTTGCCATGCTCAAATCTTTGAGTTTGTCGGCGCAGTCTGAATGTGAGTTTAGATTCCTTTTTATGAACTGGTATGACTTAGCAGGGAAGAGGGAATGAAGGCATCTGTACTCTGAGATTTATAACAAAGAAAAACTAGATGTTTTAAAATTATGCTAGCTCTTCTGAGAATTACAGAAACAGGTATATTATCAAAACTAGATGAGGTTTTCCTACCATTTTTCTAGGATTTGCAAGACCTCTAGTTGTATACCAAAAGAGTGAATTAGGAGAACAAGAGTTAGTGTTGAATTTGTTGGGAGGCAACGTGATGATACGATTATTTACATTAAGGAAGTATATGTTAAATGTGACGGTAATTTCAACCTTGGGTTTCTGATTTTCATCATTAATTTATATTTATGAGTTAGTCACAAAGAGAAACCGACTTTTGTGTGCTATTCCAAGCTGTTAAAATGTTTCCAATTTCGGGGAAAAACACTACTCATCAACTCTAATTGGGGGGTAATTTGTCCTTCTTGTCTTGAAGTTTACCCAACTAAGAACTTACCATCAAAAAGTGCATTGCCTGCACTATATGCTCTACTCATATGATAGCTGTGAAACCAGTCAAGAATGATGTTAAACATTCTTTGGAATTTGGAATGAAATCTACAGTGGTAGTAGTTTTGTTAAAAGAGCTTTGACAGCTGTGGTCGTTTAGCACATAGGCCCCCAGGATTCAAACCTGGAACTTTTCACTGAAATCAAAGCTGTTGATCACTTGGCTATCTGGGAGCCGAAGTACCGAATATTTTTACCTTTTTACCATATTGACAAATATCGTTACTAATGTATATCTGCATTATTGGGCTTAAAAGGAATATATGTAACTTTTATTATATCTAAGGAATTCTTCCTGTGCATAATGTTTGATTGAACGTTCAGTACTTTTGGTTGAACATCCAGAAATTAAGAATTGCTATGTGTTCTGATTATGATAAACTGCTCATTTAATGTTTAACTTTTTTGAGGATTAAATTAAATATGTACTACTTTAAATTAACTTATAAGATTTATTCTCAAGAGACATAAAAAATTTGATTAACTTTTGTTATGATTACAGCGGAAAAGAAAAACTATTACCTCGGTCAAAATGGTTAACTGGGGGGTAGAAACGCACACTTAAAACTTAAATAACTCGAGATTTTAGGAATGTATATCATCATAATTTAACTGTACATTACTTGTTTGGAAAAAAAGAGTAACAATTACGGTGCTACCATCACTTATCCAGTCTCTCTAATGTGTTTTTTTCTTCCACAAACTTCCAAACACAGGTAGTGATAGAAGATACTTTCCGTACTCTTATAGCTTCCTTCAATTGTTATGAACTTATTTCTGTAATGGCATTCAATAACCATTAATAAGTTAGACACTACACTTTAATAACTGATTATAAAAACTATATGAATGTGGTACTGGAAACTTGAGTTCAATTTTTAATTTAAATAACAGGAGAGTTGCACCTAGGAAGTCCATTCTTCTAAGGACAACTTTTGGTTTGAGTAATGGTTCACGGCTAAATGTTTACTATACTCTGGAGAAAATGCTTTTCCACGGTGGTTGAATATATAAAACGATGGTATGTTCCGCAGAGTTTCCCAAGATCGGCTCTCGAGATCAACTGTTGCTCGTATTTCCTTGAAGTCTCCAGCTATGCACATAACACCATACATTGTGATAAACAAACTCACAATTCCTTGTATAAGAATCTAGAAGAAAAGACACGAAATGAGGAAAATATTGAAGCAGGATACCATAAACTAGAAATTAATCATGACAATGAACTCACATCAATCGGTAAAGAATCAAATTCCTGCTCTGTAATACGAAGATGTGTGCGATCTGAAATACAACCACAAAAAAATTAAACCTTACTTTAATCACTGTGAAAACTCCTGATTAATAAAATTTCCAATGATAATCTGCATCTTACGTTGTGCAGCAGAAAATGCCGCGTGAAACAATGACAGAAACCCAAAACACAAAATACATTTTTGTAAGAATGTGGCTACCATCTTGCTTTGAATCTTTCGAATTACGCTTCGTTTTCGTTTAGATATTAAGGGGGGATTTTCGTATTAGTCAGAGAATTCGAAAGCTTAAACTCCCAAAATTTTTTATTTAGAATATGGTAAATTATATCATAGCTTTGTAGTTTTTCCTGAATTGCAGTCGAGAAAGTGATTCGATATATGTGTGATATTGAAGAAGTGAATGATAAATTGTATGAAAGGGTCATTTCTGTGCTCTTTATTTATATCAGGTTACCATTACTAAAAAGGCTTCTACAATATTTCTTGCTTCATATTCAACGTGGATTAAACCTATCCGAAGATAGGACATCCTAAAGGCTCCGGGATAGTCAATGGGTTCTTGGTTCGAATCTCAGTGGTGGCCTATAGATGAGAAATGACTTGTAGGTGAATATGATGAAGCTGTCAAAGCTCTTTGGTGAGTTTTTTTACTGTTTATAAAACTTATCTTTAAATAGTGGGCTATTTAATATTGAGCGAGGACGATTTAAACGATTTTCTCTAGAAACTTGCAGAAAATCACCTACAGTTAAAGGTTAAAGATTTTGGCTAACGAATGCGATTCCTGAACAAATTTATTCGTTAGCCGAGGTATCACCATAGTTATGTGCAATTGACTTTTATCCAATTTTATTACTGATTATAATTCCGTAATATTAACCTACCTTCTCTGCTTTCTGTTTCTCTGTAAATTGCCATGTTTTACACAAAAATCCTGCCTTTATTGTCTAAGTTATTACTAAAGTTGAGAATTTCTGCCAAGAATAGCAAGGTATGATCATCCTAATCTGAAATATTGCATATGCAGAATTAATACTCATTAATTAGATTGTAAAACTGTTTTCTGTTATGTTTTTAATTGCTTCACGTATGATTTTGTTAATTTCTGAGAGTTGTATCTCATATTTTAACTGGCAAAATAAGAGGGACTACATTAATGCAAGAAGTAGAAAAGGTAGGTGTTAGCATAGCAACTTTTATCTTAAACTTAAATTGACCTAACTGTTATGCATCCAACCTGTTAAGTAGAATAATTAGGGAAAACCTTGTTGGTCATTCTGATATTACTTTTCTCCAAAAACCACTCACGCAGCAGTAATCAATTATGGAAATAGACTGAAGACTGCATAAACCCCCAGCCACATGCTGGGTGGCAGGGTGCATATGTGGATGTAGTTAAATTTTCAGAAATTCTCGTAATTTTACTCCTGGTGGCAAATAAAGGAGGGCAGAGTTATCCAAAAGTCATCTAAGTAATGCATAAGAAACACTGCAAAACATAAATTTATCGATTCAGGGTTCTTCTTGATGTTTGGTTTCACCTAAAATAATTACAGATAGATTGCCTATATAATTTCTTATATATGTGGGTTGTTGATTTACCCCATATTTACCCCATATAATTTCATGGGAAGCAGCTATTTTGAGGAATTTGGAGATAAGTGAAGACTAATTTTTCTCTGAGTATGAAAAAGTAACTCAAGAGGTTTGTAATTGGAACTTTTCCTAAGCATATTGCATCATCATCCTGCAATAAAAAAACATTGCCATCTCACTACAAATATTCATTCATACACATTTCTTAGCATCATAATCAGCATCCATATGAAGAGCTGATAACTTAGCTTTTAAATAAAAAGTAGTGCCATAGTGCATAAGAGGGATTTTTTGACTCTTTTGTTTTGAGTATTTTCTCAGGAAATAATTTCCTACTGTTGTTTTATTAATGATACTTCATTCTTATTGTGAATCACTGTGAAAGTAAAATTACTCTGGCCCTTAAAGGTTTGTTAGCTTTATATGTCTTAAAATAAATTAGAGCATCGAAATACAGAATTATTCTGCAATGATAGGATGTCAATTCCATTATTATCAAAACAGTTTTGGTCACTTTTCAAGTAGATTTTAGATGAAATAGGATACTAAGCAACAACAAGCTAAAGTGGCCTCTACATAATTGGAATTATGAATTTCATTTTACTGTTGAACTTTCGACTACCTGAAATAATTCCAAACATTATGACTGTTTTAAATCATTGTATGATCCTGATGATATCTATGAATCATCTTGATCATCAGCAGTTTTCTCCAAAAATTTTATATCATAAAAAATGTGTTGTTTAAAAAGCAGAGTGTTGTTTTCAAGGTGACAAGTGGAATTCACACACTGCCATTCATTTAAAAAATAAGAAATACAGTAAAACCTCGTTAACACGAACTCGTAGGGACCGCAAAATCGAGAGTTCGTGTTAAAAAAATTCGCGTTAGGGAAATCGCGGCGAAAATTATGCAAACTCGTCTAGCCTATTTCAGATAGACATTCAGTACTCAAATCAAATACAAATACAATAAAATGTATTATCTAACAATAAGTTATAAAGAGCAAACATAAATTGATATCATTGATCATTGATAGTTCTTCCGGGATGGCTCAACAGACCCAATCGATCCGGGTTCGATTCCCGGTCCCGTCAGACTTTTTTCAAGTCCATTCTTCCTTGGGATTTTTCTGGGTGCGCACCATCTTGCGCTAAGTCACCCTTACCCGTTTCCTATATTGATATAATATTTATTTAATTTTCACTAGGCCTGAAAAAATCTAGAATTATATAGAAAATAGAAATAATAGAATAGAATTTTATAGAAATAGAAGAATCTTTTTGCCGAAGTACAGGGCGCATATTACGAATATATTCAAATAATATGCTCTCCAAACAACTTGAGTAATTGTCTGAAACGATAGCTGTGGCCGCATAGCGCTCGAGGACGCTAAGAGCGGGTATGACTTCAGTACGTTTGGGTGGCTCCATAGGTTCCTCTTCACTCTCATCTGAAGATTCCTCAACTTCATTGCCTTCTTCTTCAGGTAAACTGCAAACGGCAAGTTGATTATCGGCTTCTACGTAATCTCCAAATTTTAATCAATTCTGGATAATCAAAAACAATTAAGAATAAAACACAAAGAAAACAAATTCACTTTCCATATCATGGCTTACTTCGATCGGCATAATTGTCTCCAACAACTCTCACTCTTCGTGCGTGTCATTTGCGTCGGCTCCTTCGTCGGTTAGTTCCACCTCCGAGCGGGTCCATGCTGTCGAAGCAACTTTTAATATGCTTCCCACGAACAGATTCCCAAACCGATTCCAAGATTCCAAGCAATTGAATTTGCCTTTTCCTACAGAATGGGTCCACTCAATGGTATAACCACTAACCTCATATGTTTAAATCACTTCACCAATTCTTCCTCTACATCTTGATGACGAGCTAGGCTTTGTCGTTATAGCTTTGTGTCATATGCTGTCCGACGCAGCGGCTTGTTGTAATTTTTCTCGATTCTTTATTATTGTAGAGAGTGTTGATTTCGGAATACCAAACGAATGAGTAATCTGAGTTTTACTACAAGCTCCGCGTTCCGCTTCTTCCAAAATCCGGAGCTTTTTTTGGAGATTAATACTAGTTTGCACACGTTTGTTCCTTTTGTGTAAGACACGCTCCAAATTATTCGATTAAGATGATCATCCGCAGTGTTTTGAGAACACTTTGAGGATGTTTTCGAGTTAGTTATTGTAGTTTGGTAGGATTCTGTTTTCTTCAGATTGCAGTACCTCGTAAGCAGGCGTGAGACAGTCTTGAGCCCTTTCAAGGAACAGTAAGCGAAATACGACTGATAAAAATAGGAATGCTGTATCATATAGCACTGTGAGGTATAGGATATATTTTTCACTTCCTGGTTATCAATTTCGATACCATTTGGACCACCCACAATCAATGGCTATCATCAACCCAATAATTTTCTGGAAAAATCCTAGCTCGTCAATGGAAATGGACGGTTCGCTTTAAGCGAGGATTTCTGTTAGAGCGTTCTGTTTGTGTTAAGCGAGTACGTGTTAAGAAGGATTTACTGTATTTCTAATTTTTTTACATTCATTTCCGATGATCATTTATTTGATTTAGTGCATTGATTCTTTTCCTTTAACTTATTTTAATTTTTGGTAGTGTTTGTTTTGCTAAGTTTCCTGTTTAATAGATTTATTCTTTCATGTTCTATGTTGATGGAAAGAAAGAGAGAAAGAGTCACGGCTGTTAGAATAATATTTACAGTGAAATAAACTCTGACGACTTAAGGAGTTATTTTACTATGAATACTATGTTCTATGTTATTAGAAAAATTATTAAATTGAATATAAATTTATCAGATTAGTTTGGTATACTATATTATATATTGGGAATAAGCTCTTCCAAAACTTAGTAATACGGTAGCAATAATTTAAAAGGCTTATTTACGTTTTGGTAACCAGACTTTAGCATGCTAATTGGAAGCATAACAAACTTTTAGTGGGAAAGCATATTGTTGTACATAATCTATAGCGTAAGCCTTCACCTATTGGAATTGTATGTTTACCGATAAATAAAAGTCGCTATAAAATTCCACGTCTCTTTTTGAATGTGCATATGTTTTTCCATATTATTTAATTTATGATGAAAATGTTCTTGGTGCAGCTATGGTGTTGTATTTTATGCGAAGATTGAATAAACGCTCAGATAATCATAAAAGAAAGTTGTGGTCGAACGCTGTCTCACTAATCCGTGCGACTTTTTAAGCAAGTAGGGAGCTGCAGTGTTGTGCAAATACGGAATACAGGAAGAACCGCTCAAACCGCAGAATGCCTGTCTCAGCACTGTGACGGGAAATCCTTAATTTTGGCTATTTTTTTACCACCAAAGATCCGTTTTAAGACTTGTTTCACAAATTGCTGGAAATTAATAGGCGTAAGGCAACATTTTATGTTCATTAGTTGTTTATATTGTTGTAAGGATGGAATTAAACGAGTTAATTCATGCATGTATCACTCTTATTTCCAGTTAACCTGTGATTAAGAATTCTTAACCTTAAATACAATTAGCAATCAACACAAACTACCCCAAATTTGTGCAAGTACGAATGATAGTGACATGAAATTCGTAAAATGGCGGTGAAGATGGATCTATTAAGAATTTATTAAAGCAGTTTCAATGTGTTTACCTCCAATGGATAGAATTAGATTATTTGAGGCTTCTCGGGCAGCGAATGAAGTACTTATCTATGTATTTAGGTATTCGTAATACAAGTAAAATTGTTCTACAGTTTCATTACAATGATATTTAATATTAGAATTGTGTTCCACCAAAGACAGGCGGGAAACCCTTCCAAAATCTCCCGTAGTGAGAATGTATATATGTATGTATGTATGTACTACGTACATAAAATAACATATATGTATATGTATGTACACTACATTATGGGTTCCGGATAGCCAAAGGGGCAGCGCGTTCGATTCCTAGTGGGGGCCTACGTGCGAAATGACCTCAACTGCAGAAGCATTTTTATTAAAATACTACTGCTATACATACATTGACACATTGAAACGTTTTACATTAGTCATTTAATAAAATCTGTGAATTAATTACGTAGTCATATGTTTACATCAACTTGTTTTATAAAAATACGAATAAAAATACATGAGATAATACATTATATACATTTGCCATAAAGGTCAAAATCAACCCAGAAATTGAGATAAAATATAGCATACTTTTTGCTCGTCAGAAATGCACAAAAAGTAAGAAAAACAGCTGAAATAATCGCGCATGATGTGCTTCATTAGTCTCATGCATAAAATGGTTTATTTCGATAGTAGCTGAAAAAATTCTAAATCTCGTCGTGAATGTAGCTAGAGGTATAGAATTACTTTAAGTATGACAGTGAAATACCTAGGTATACAGTAAGATAACTAAACAGAATTATGAAATAGTTCAATATAAATAATGAAAGATTACAGTAAGTGGTGGAGACGGCCTCAAGGTCACAAACAAATTTATAATGTTTGTCTAATTTTTTAAATATTAGATTCATATTTCGTCGTTATTTCAACTGATAAACGAGACGGACGGACGGACAGATCTTTCATGTATGGTGCCTCAGATTGATTTTTCGTTAAATTTACAATGAAAAGAATCCTTTAAAAGAAATTCTTCATACTGGCTTATCCAATATAATACAATTTTGTATTGAGAACGATTTCCATTCAAAAATTTCTCCGAGTCGAACTTTATCGCGTCTGGGATGGGTTAAAACTAAAATAAAATCAGGTAATGCTGTCGTGCAGCATCTAACAATTGACAGTGATGGCAAATTCACAATAAGAAATAACAATAACTTTTTGTTGACTACAATGAACATGTTTCGGGAACTTTTTCAACCCCATATGAACAAATCTCTGCTTATTTCGTGGAAGTATTGTACGTAACTTTAAAAGTAGACTGAATGTAAATACCTAGTGAATCATTTCGTTGCATATTTTAAGCTCTTTATGTCTAGGGTTATAAGACGTCCGGTTTTTCCCGGAAATGTTTAATTTCGTTTCCGCACCTTTCGCAAGTTTGGGAAATCTCCTTCCTTATTTCCGGTGTTTTCCTGTCGTAGAAATACATTTGCTCAATCACAATATTCGACATATTTTTCACTCCACGAAAATTATTTTTTCTTTTCTTCCTGAATTTTTTACACCTTAAAAACGTTGCCACGTTATATTCAATAGGGTGTTATTGCAAACTCGAAACAAATATTATCTCGAATGCTGAAGGACAATTTGTAGACCGTGATCATGTGTTAACCGGGGATAAATTTACAACAATATCGATGCCTTGCGTTTGAAAACATATTTACTACACCTGAAATAAATCACAGCTGAATCTTTACTCAAAGGCTATATCAGCAGAAGAAATAGAACTGTAACATTTAGGAGATATGAGTGAGAAAATGTTATTCTCAGTGTTGAATTCACCTTAGGATGCAGCCTTGCTATTAAATAGCTTGCGACATGTGTTTTACTGTGGTGTAAAGCAAATATTTTAGCAATACGTTTCGGAGAACAGTATATAATTCCCGAAGAATTTTCTTTTAGCACTAATGAAACTCATCGTGAAACTGCTCGGATGTTACAAATGTAGAATTGTTTTTTCGAATACTTCTAAAGGGTGTCCTACAACTTTAAAATGAAATAACTAGGAAACGGAAATCAGTAGAAGAATAAAACACATGGTATGTTTATTTTGAAATCAGCAAAAATCTGTTACACAAGTTTCAAAATAATCAGTTAGAAACGTTGCCGACAGGATAGGGTGTAGCCAATTTCTCAGACTACAGGTTACAGCGTTACCTGTAAGCCATCGTAATAGGCTGTAAACTGTCTTGTCGTCAGCATTTTGAACTAATTATTTTGAAATTTCTGTATAAGGTTTTAACGTCTTTCAAAATAAGCATACCACATACATTCATAGTTATTTAATTTTAAAATCATGGATTCCTTTTATGGAAAAATCTGTAAAGTAGAACTGCGAGAAAAATATAACTAATGATGATTTTTCAGCACACAACAAGAGTTGTAAACGGAATTACTCCTCCACATTCCTATCTGTTCCCATCTCATCACGGATGGTTGCTTACTCAATCCCTACGCTAATCTCATTTGCTACCGGAAGCTTAGGAGAATGAACGAGGCTTACTAAACAATAAGAGGTTTAAAAGCACTCCGGAATCCGTACGGCGGCAGATGGAACTCGTATTTGGGGACAAACCGGAAATTCCGGATTACCGATCTCTAAAAATTACACAAATACCGGAAGTCTTATCATATTTTTAATTGCAAATTACGCAAGGTAGATGAACGAGAAAATAAGGAGAGATAACTAATCCTTTAGTGAAACAAATCTAAATTTTGAAGTGATTCGGATTTATGAATGCTGAATATTAAATACTTACTTCGCAGCACCTGAAAATGTCCATTTAAATCTCCTCCAACTGGAGAGTAACAGGGATTTAAATCTCCTTCGTCCTTGAGGGGATGGCAGTCAGAGTAACAACAAAAAACATGCAAAATTTACTAATAACTTATTTCCTTAGTATATCTTTGATTTTGTTGTGCTCAAAATGTTTGTATTTGTTTTTATTCAAAAATCCACTTTTGCAAAATTTTACTTTTATGCCCTTTTTGAAGGAACTACTGGGTCTACGAGCGTCATTTTGAATTCAAATGGAAGCTTAATAAATTTTCTACAAGTTCATTTCTTATACATTTCCTCGTGAAATGAGCGTTTCTCCCGATATTTGGCACGATACACACCTAAAACGAAATTTTTTCATTTTTTGTAAAAAATGACCAATATTTGAAGAGCCGTATCCCGGAAAGATCTGAACGTATAGAGTTGAATTTGGGCTGAAAATGTGTAATATGTTTTGTACTTTAATGCACAAGTGATTACATTTTTCTGTGGGACGCATACTTTAGGAGATATTGAGCAAAAACAGAAAAAAAGAGCAAAAAAATGTTTTTTTGGAATAGCGAATCTCGCACAGGTCTTTCGATCTTGCAAAATTGGTATCCTACTATCCACATAGGTCCTAAAAACATATTAAAATAATGAGAACTACATGACCTTTTGCAATGTCGAGCCCTTTTTTATTTCTAAATTGGCTGGACTATTAGATCAAGGGTTAATTCTTTCGGTACAATTTTTGGGCGGCAGTACACAGCGATTTTTGTTTGAAGGTCTAATCCAAGATTGTGGAAAAAAAGGTATTTGGGATATGTTTTAGCTTTCAGTTGAATCTTTTTGTTATTTTATTTAAGATAACTTAAGAGAGGCGTAACTAGTATATCACGGAAGTACTAGTTCTCAAATAAGGAAAAGGTTAGGGTACGGTCATTATCAAGGAAAGTGAGTGAATTACGGATAAGAATATAAACAGCGAGTGAAGTGTCAACAGGAAGTTTGCATTTCCACATCCTCGGCTGAGGTTTTGTAATTAACATCCTCTCATTCTAAAGATACTTCGTCTATCTGCGAAAAACATCTCATTCTAACTATTAACTGGTACTAAGATGGTTAATTTACGAAATGAAGGTCAGTGTCAATGGCTACAATAATAAAAGTGCAAAATATTACATTCGAGCGAAAGTAGATGGAATGGATTTTGGAGAAAAACTACAAAAAAACTGGACCGTATTTTGCTATTTGAAGAAATTTAATGATTTACGAGGTTTGAAAATCGTAAAAATTAAGGTAAGTCTGGGAGAGGTGTCCCACTTAACAAAGAAATCACTGTAATATGAACAGTATTTTAGAATAAAAGGTGGACTTTGTTTAATAACACAAATACGTGCTTCCGTTTTCGTGAGAAACATTCACTTTGCAGAAAAAGACATTGTTTCAAACCCATTTTAGTTAAAAAACAAAGTGCACTCTTTTGGCCATCTCTCCCAGACAGACCGCATCCGAAGTCCCGGACTTCGGATTATTATCGGTCACTTCACTCGAAGATTTTGACTTTTGAAACTTGGACGGGCATTTCTCCCGACAAGTGGTGGGGCATCTCCCCTTATGCTCCGGGAGAGATGCCTCAGGGTAAAGTTTACTATTTAAACATCCAACATGGCAGAAAGTGACAAGTAGTCCTTCCGCAATATCTAAAATGTCTATTTTAACCAAAATACCACTCAAGCATATATGTACTTGAACTAATATTCCGAGATGTTTTCTAAAGCTTTGCATTATATTGCATGGTAAAATGAGGCCAATCTGACCTCTTTTCAATTATAAAACAAATAATTCACGAGATGTCTGTCAAAGAATTCCACGATGTGCATTCATTAACACGAATGACGTGACAGGGTTCGGATTTAGTCACAACCTAGCGATTAGAGCCGGAAATATGACAACTGGGGCATCTCTCTCGATGGGCCTGTCTCCTAGGTTTACCCTACAGTTTTAGGCGATTACTGATGATAACATACATAAATATTTCTTATTTACATATTGGATTACTGAGGCTTGTCAATAGTAAAAAGTGTGGAAGTAAGAAGCACAAAAATAAGTAAATACACGAATAGACATTCAGAATGCTGCATTGCTGATAAAAGATGTTTTAAATGGTAAGATGATACGCGAGAAATCAATAAGATAACTACAAGGAGTTTGGAGTATAGGTATTGACCTAATGTTAATTGAGTACTTCAATGAATTAGCTTTATTTTGGTTCAACCACGGATATAAAGAACAATAGGAATGTTTCAAACAAAAAGGCAAGTGATTGCGAGACGATTTATACTTTGGAAACCGGTTAACACGAAAACATATCACGAAATATCGGTTAATACGAGGTGCAGCTTTGGTCCGTTGCGTCTTCTAAAAATATCATTGAATACAGTAGTCTTTCGATTATTCGAGTCCCTATTAACCGAGTTTCCCTATAATCCGAAGTACATATTTGTGTGCTTTGCATTTTTCACTTACATATGTACCAGCGCATCGTTTGAATTACTTTCGCTTTAATTGCACCAAATTTAGCACAAAAAGCAAACATCGGTATAATAATCTGAGGACAATATTAATAAATATAGATATAACTAGAACTGTATACTTTGGAACATGGTACAATCCACAAAAAAATACTGTGGTGGAATAAAAAAAGGAAAAATAACAAAACAAAAAATATTTTGACAAGACTATGAAATACAGCTTAATCACAATTGAAGGATAATATTTTCAAATTATATAAGAATAGCATAATGTTTGACAATAATGTAAATAAGCCAGGCAGTATATGTAACCGATTTCATACAGAGTTACAATAATATTTTTATGCAGAATCGATAAATATTTAAATTTAAATTGATTCAAATTGTTCGAGTTAATTACGTTGTCAGGAATTCCTTTCCATTGATGGAATATGGACGTATATATTATGTAGAAAGAGAGAAATATTTCATTAAATAAATTTCATGGAAGAGATTCTTTAATTATAAATATACGTCGGCAAGGCAAGCAAATAGTGCAGTGTGATGATAGTCATAATTTACGTACGCAAGACGTCCCTTCCTTTATCCGAGTTTTCGATTATTCGAGGCGGCCCCGGTTCACATTAACTAGCATAATAGAGACTATACTGTATTAATTTAAGAAGACATCTCCTTTCCGACGAATAACACTAAGAAAATTCTCATGGGTTGTCAGCCGCGTAATTCACGGAAAACTGGCGTTTCGGCCGCCGACTCCGAGGCCATCTTCAGGGTTGTGAGAATTTAAAAAGTGCATCATGACACGAACTCGAAGTGGTGGGTTGCATTAATAAGGAAATCGATTAACATGAAATATGTTACCGCGAAATGTACAGGTTGTTTTCCTAAATTTAGTGTTAACCGATTTCCTCCGTACCAACTCCATCGAATTAAAAATATTTCAATGATTGTCCAGGGTTCCCGGATAGCCAAGTGGGTAGCGCGTTCGCTTATAGTAAAAGCAGTCCCATGTTCGATTCTCGTTGGGGGCTCATATATGCGACATGACCTCGGTCATCGAAGAACCAAACAAAAAAATAACCAACTGAACAAGAAAGGTCATTTGACATTTTCGAAGCTGGTATTTGCTGCAATGTTCATATCCATATTTCAGTGCCACATTTATTCTATCATCTAAAGAAAGATTTCCAAATTGTCTTGGTGATATATTTGTACAGCATTTCATTTTTTATTGCTTACAGATGTGGATACGTCCATCTCTTTGTCTTTAGGGTTGATGTGAGAGATGTTGCAGACAAGTGAGATCGACAATTTCACGATTGGCAATTGATTTTTTAAATTTTGGAGCTCTATAGTCGTTGATGATAGATTCCATGTCAAGTCAAGTCCTAATTGGCAGGGATTTATATTTTATTGCCTTAAGTAGGTTGATTTATTGCGTCTTATTTTTGAATTCGGAAGTTATCTTCATTTGATAATTCTAGAACTATATTAAATTGTATTTTTAACCTGTACCTAAGGGACGTGCTGCAACTTCGATTGTAATTTCTTTAAGACTTCATCATAGCATATTTTATTGGAATACTGACTGCTATAGGAGAAGTTGAAGAATGGGAAATAATAGGAAATAGAAGAAGTGAGGAAGCAGAATTCTAAAAGACGATTTTCGGAAGCAGCGTTCGTAATATTCATGTAGCGAATATTTGTGTTTCAATGGAACCACCATTCAGCGGGAAGATTGGTTGGAGTTTCAAGCCTTCAACCGTTAGGTATTATTCCCTTTATTGAGTAATTCGTTGATAAATGTTGATCGTAAAGCTTTATTTAAACTAAGGAAACTATGGGTTAAATAATAATTAACTACGAGATAAATTCGATGAATAAGTTTCTTTAGAAAATGTTTCAAAAAGGGGTGTGTGTATAAATGTAAGGGAGATGTATACTTTTTAAATATATGTAGACCCATTACAAAAATTGCACCGAAGAATATCGAAGAAAGATTTCAAACAAAATAACTAGTTCACTATCAGACATGGCGAGGAGCATGTGCCAAAGAAGGAATATAGAAAAGAATCTCACATAAACAATGTACGTAAAATGCAAGTTATATTGGCATATTAATCATTGTCTTATAATAATGAAGAGTTATTAATTATGATAATATGATGTTTAACATAAATTAAGCCATCTTTAATTACTATAAATGGTGAATAATTGAAGTATAACAAGAATAATTAAATTGATATGGGAAATAAGAACGTATTATCATATTATGAATGGAAAATTTAACACTAGTTTGGAATTAATATAATATTTGAAATTTTATAAAGCATTACGATTTTCTTCATTTACTGATGAGAAATATACATTTTTGAAAAATATAGCAAAATATTAAATCTATGTTTTTGCTTTGAAATTTCTAAACTATTTCATTTGCCAACGACTTAAAATGAGTTACTCATAAATTCTTTCACTGATTAATTTTCGTTATTTGATCCAGAGTACAGATCCTCTCTTTCTCTCTCTAAGGGCTAGATGTAAGAAGAGTAAGTCCCAATCTCGTCCTTAAATAATGACGTATTGCTATTATTACCCAACACTAAGTCCGAGAAGGTTCTTCAGAAAATTTAAGAGAGATCTCAAAAATAAAAGGAATAATCTCATAGCCTTGAAGGGCTTCGTTGGTTATGAAATGTAATAAATGCGCCGTTGGTTGCAAGAAACCTTGCCATTACTTCCCTGTTCTTCCTTAAAGATGCAATTACGTTGTAAAAGCCCTAGCTCTGCTCGAGTCCACGAAACCGCGGATACGTCAAAGGTATAATTGTTTTCGCGGAAAAATATGAAATTTCGGAAAAATAGAAGGAAATTGCGAATAGGAATCGCAAATAAGTCTGATACTTATAGGGAAATAGATTGATATTTTATCCTTATAGCTGAGGTTTTTCATGGATTAAGCAATGTTCTATAGATTGATAACATTTAAAAAATTAACTTTGTTAACTAACAATGGAAAGGTGAATACAATAAATTTAATATGCTATTCAAATAAAACTATACTATACTAGATTCACCATCATGAAGACACCATTTAAAATGCATTGGCCCGTGCATTTTAAACGGGAGATATTCGGGCGCTGTTGCGACATTTGCGTAAAAATATAAAGTATGTCAAAATTGTTTGAATTTCTTCAGTATTAAATGGAATTGCTGCCGGATTTTATTGTGTGTTTAACTTTTGGATCTTTACTACCATAATTACATAAAAAACGAAAATGTTACATTTCAAAGAAATTCTGGATTTTTTTTCCTGTTCTGTTTGAAAGCGTGCCTTAAGTTCTCTAATTTAAGGAACACAGAATTTTTAACGTCCAACTCTGCCTCAAATTATTTTCTTTCCGATAGCATTATTTATTTTGCAGACAAACGTTTTTGAGGCAAGTATTTAACAGAAATCGTAGGGAAAGTCGAGAATTTTTGGTAAAATGCATTGAAGAAAGGACATGCTGGCTATCTTCCGTCTTATTTGCTTTGGAAAAAACTTCCAGCGGGAAAGTTTCTCAGAGAATAGTGAAATTAATTTATTTGCAAATTTTAATGTCATAAGTTTATAACTAACTCAAGAAAAACAATGTTTATTTTTTCCCAATCCATCAGAGTTTCTTTCCCTTCCTGTCGAACTCTTTGCACCCTGACCGGAGGCCCATCCAGAATTTTCGATTGGGAGGCTGAACTAAGGAATTGTAACCAATAATATCTCATTTTCCTTGTAATGCTAATTTATTGAATGATCTGATTGATTCTCATCATGAGAAAGTATCGCCTGTAATGAAATATTTTTAGCGACGAAATATGTATCGATAAGACCCTTGAGAATTTGGTTCTGAATTCAATATTGTAGAAACTTGAAGAGAAGCCACCCCTTTGCTGACCCCTACCCTTACCCTAACTTCTCCCTCCCTTACTCCCATATTTACCTGTATTATTATCGTTGCCTGATGATCGATAGCGAAACATATCGACAAATTAAATCTGTGGTGGAATTGTGCAAGATGTTTTATTTCCGTGAATACTTTATACTATCGAAGCCGTGAAAAATATATACAATTTTAATGATGCCATCTTACATTGTTGGAACCAGGGCATAGAACCGGAACCTAAGTACGTAATTTTTAAATCCACTCTTGCTGTGCATTTTCGGATGGATTGAATCTGTTAGTTCAACCATCTGTGCATATCACGCTATATTATTCTACTACTTCTGCGTAAGACAGATTTAGGGATCGGTTCGGTGAACTCGGGAAATTCAAAAAACAGGTTCTCGCTAACCGGTGCGAACCGGCAGAATCTCGCCACTGGGGCAGTGTTTCTTCCAACGAAAATTATTTGCCAGCCGTTTTTCCTGTGTAGACTGTAAGAAAAAGTGGGTTATTTAAAACATAGTAAAAATTATATGGAATGCCATTCCATATCAAATAATTTCTTAACAATAAAAATTATTTTTTTTGATTGATGAAAGTAAACTGATGACATAGATAAGCATATTAATTTGAAATTTGAGATGGAATTGTCGATGGTACCTCGATGGAGAAAAATCGCAAATTTCAATAAGGATCGAGGAAAGGTAAATTACTAAGCACGGAAGAGTCATGTGGCTGAAACCCAAGGAATAACAGGTGTGAAAAATAGCGACATGACTGGGACTCGAACTCAGGTCTCCCACTTTCCAAGTATTAATTAGAATACATTTCCAAGTATTAATTAGAATACATTTCCAAGTATTAATTACACGTGAACAACGCCTAATACTCCACAAAATAGAAAAACTCTGCCGGTATTGGTATTCATTATGCCATTATCAATGCAGAAATAAAATATAAAGAGTAAGAAACCACAAATTACGACTATTCTCAATAAAGTAGGCATTATTACCCCTCGTTCCTTCGCTCGCTAACAGAGCAGCTAAAATAGTATATTTTCGCCAGTTAAAAAGAGATGTATTATATGTCAAATCGAGCCTAAAAGGAGGACATGTCCTTCCGTCATTTACGTTTCAAAGAGTAGGTCTGGCCAACCTTGTCCCCAGTACGTGTTTAACTTTCATAGTGAAAATGATTTAACATTTTGTGATTCCAGGAAACAACCAGCGTAAACTACGAGAGAAATAGATAGAGCGTTACAAGCAAATAATCGCTAAAACAGGTAGCCACTTCCAGTCATTCTCTCCGTGCAACATTATAGTATTTAATACTCTAGAGGGCGTTAATTTTAGTGGACTAAATGATTACGTAAACTGCTGGTGCGGTACTAAGAGTGATTTTTTCATTCCCGGAAGCATTCCTTTCACATTTATTTCAACTGAGCGCCAAAGATATGATCCACTTGATGGCTTAGAAGATATTGACGAAGCGCCGTAAGAAAATTGGGATTCCTCTGAATAATTTGGAAATCTGACGAGGAGAAAATCTGTGAGGAATCGCACGGCTTCAGACCAAATATGAAGTGGTGGTGGGGAGTAGCCAATCTCATGAAGCTTCTGCTGCACAACTGGAGGTTTCATTTGTGAAGTCCAAAGTGAAAAACAGATTGTAATTGTCAATGAATATTTGACAGGCATATCACCAGTTGGTCTAGCGCCCATTCCTAAAATGGTTTATTTGAGAAAATTAATTCGCAGAGGTCGTAATTCAGTCGCGAACATGTGAAGTAATCAAAGTGATTAACAGGAATTGCATGTGGGAGATTACTAAAGATCAGGGATGGCAAAATCGTGGCTCTCTGTTCTTTGGAATATGGTTCCCAGCAGTTATTAGTTAGATCTTATTGGCAATTAGAGCTCAGTAATGTTCGATATTGAACTTCTTCGAAAGAAAATCTGTTACCAATGATTATTTTTACAGCCTCCAGAGGAAAGCTTATTTATTTAGTGGAATCGGTGAAATATCTTGGAGTACTCCACACGAATAAATTACCATTGGGTATCCACATCCTTAAAATATGTGGACGAGCACTTATGAAACTGATTCATAAAGGGAGTAGTCGGTGGGAGCGAAAAAAAGTCCGTGAGCGATGTTACTTTGCGTTAGTTAGGTTAGGTTCCTCATATCCCGGTTAAAGTGTTATCTCGCTTATAACACGGTTTTCTTTATAACTCTGTCCCCTAAAAAGCATTCTAAGAGTGTTTCGTTATATTTTGTTGGAAAACTGTAAATTGTGCGACAATTTAATCCTTCTTATTTCTAATTAGATTTTTGAGATTATCATCTGTAATATTATTGGCTCATTTTAAATATTAAGAATAACCTAATACAGTCAAACACGGATAAAACGCTCTCGCGTAAGTGGCCATGTTTTTTCATTTAAGATATACAATAATGAGACATTAATATTATAGGACCCATCAAATTAGATGTAATATGCCTTATAATTGTCATATCATATGAGAGTCACTGGAGTGGAGTTTACATTTCCGATGGAAGCGAAAGTTTTTAGACGCTATCCCGTATAATACACGCTTTTCTCCCGAACCCTTTCGTATGAAAACCTTAATACCAATTAAAAATCCCTGCAAACAGCTCATAAGGCGTATTTTTGCGGCTCTAAATGCTCCGCTTTAGCCCGCCCTGTCTGATTTATTGCCTCATTTATAACTCTTAGAAGGATAATATTGCTCTTATAAATAATAATAAAAAAAAGAAAACTATTGTATAACTTAAGTACATTAAGTAGGATTCCTTTTCGCTCGGAATTTTTAGAAAATTAAACAAAGACTTTACTTAAGCCAGATACAGTACGTTTTTAGAAGATGAAGCCGATATTATGCGTCCTCCCAGTTACATAGGCCATTCTGACACTGCGCGTAAAATCAGAGAAAAAGATGCTAGAACTAGTCGTTTCAAGAGTTAATTTTTTCCGCATACCATACGCGAAAGTAATCGATGAGGTAGGTGGAGTCATGCACCACCTGCCATAGACCGAAAGACTTCTTGCAGGGTACATATGTAATAATTAACACAAGGTGCTGATTCCTGGAGGTTAAGAGGTTCCTGGTTTAACAAATTGTTTACTGAAAAATATTTTCTCGAGATATCAATACCAGTGATATTTTAAAATTTGTAAAGTTACTAAAATGTATTCCTTTCTTATTTACCTTTAAAAATCCGTGGGTTTTTCTGGGATCAATACTTATCCAAAATGGAGCAGTATTGGAATATCCATCACTTGGAATAATCATACGCAATAGGAAGAGGTTTTATTGCAAACAATTATTGCAAATACTTGATAGAGATTCTCATTTTCATAATCTAATATAGTTTCAGATTTGAAATCGTGAAAATGTTATGAAATACATCGATTTTTTGTAAAATTTTACATCCTTAATAATGTTCGCCATTAACTGATGTCGACTATTGAAGTTGATTCCCTTCAAACAAAATGAGTTTCTGAGCTCTGAGCTAATTATGAATAAATAGTATAAGAATAAAAAAATTATGGATTATGGTAATTATTGAAGTAGCTTGATTTAACAGTATTAAATTACATTTTATTATTTGCAAATGACGTATAAATGCGAGACTATTCTTGTTTTAAATAAACTATCTAAGGTATGGCTGAGAGTAACATTCTTGTCTGCAGTGGATCACATAGTTTCACTTAAGAATAAGGTTATGTTCTCCGCTACTGAATGTTTCCCTTGACTCATTATGAAACACGAAAACGTGGATCGATAACGAATTGAAAACGTTTTCATTTTACGTAAACCCGTGACTTTATGCCCATGCTGGAAGTTTCATTTCCACCTGGAGTGCACGTGACCACAATAACAGCCAACCGCATTTTCCTTTTCCGAACGATAACGCAAAATTTCTAAGCATTTCCTTTTTTTTTCGAGAGAATACCTTCTATGAGCTAACTTGGAGGTGTTCATGAAGAATATTTTAGTGTAGTCTCAGGTAAATACAACTTTCGGGCTCGATTGTAAAGGATGTAAACTTAAAAGTCTTAAACAAAAAAAATTCTTACTGCAGGTTTCTTTTAATTGAGTTTGTTTACGAAGAAATTCAATACGGCAATTCTTCTTCATTAGCTTTGAGAACTACTACCATTGTTATTGAGTGAGAAACAAGTTATCTTAACGAGCATGTCATTATAGACTAATGCCTAGAAAAAGGTAGCAAAAGTAGAAAAAGTTGGCAAAAGTTGTTGGATAGAATTGCTCCAGTTGCTAATCGAGTGGATGTGAGAATAAACATATAAATAAGGTCTTTGCAAGGGTTGTCGTGTTCAGCAGAATCAAGAAATCGGATGATTATAATTTAAGTACGAATATTGAGGAAGTTTATACGGAGGGTTATTTTTCAACTTGTACTGTCAAAACTTCTAACCTAGTACAAAAAATGATCCACAATTTCGGTTTATTTACAACTTTTCAACTGATGAAAATATCAACTGCGAAATGAATGCGACCTATCCATACATAAGCAAACGCTTATGCGATGAATCGGTTTAGAACCGCTGTAAATAAAACCGGTGATAGACAGTTACATTGAAGGACTCAAAGATACATTCAACGACAGGTAGGAATGAAGTTTAAACAAGATACTGCGAAAGTGGGAAAGTGAGTTGAGCAGAAAGCAACATAGACGAGCGATGAGATTGGGAGAAGTGGGAATGAATATTGGTAAACATTGGGAAGAATTGAATAAGTTGAGGAGAATAAATTCTTGGGAACCGCTGTAATGGAGAAGAGGAGATATGTTTTCGAATGATAGAGGAGCATTTGATTATGGAAGATGAAAATACTACGGTGAAATAGGTATTCCGGATTAAAGAGAAGAGTTTTGTACTGAGTTTACTCTATATGGATCAGAAACATGGGAAATTAAGTTAAACGGGGGAATGTATTTTATATAGGGAGAAGGATATTGAAATTAGATAGTCAGAAAAAGTTTTGAATGAAGAGGTGTCGAGGAGTGTCGAAGAAGAAAATCATTGCGTATCATAAGGAAGTAGAGATATGGAGATGGTCTTCGATGAGATGTGTTCTGAGGAAAAGTAAAGAGTAATTAAAGATTATCGTAGGTAATGCAAAGTAGCAAAAGTAGTGAGAAACAAGGAAGAAGGAACAACCTAAGAAAATGCTCTTAGGATTTGTCAACAACAAAATGAAGAACAGTATCGAAAAAGAGGCTATTTGCTTCCATATCTCTTAAAGGTGATAGTATATACGTCTGTTTTTATGAAAATCCCTCCCAAATCTCGTCAACTCCCTCTGAAATGAAATTGGATAGTTTTAAATAATCGTACACTCAACGTTTCAAATATTTTTCAGCCAAAGGTGTTTATTGCGGAGATTTATTCAAATAAATTGGCATCTACTCATTATTGTTGCAAATATTTGTTCCAGCTCAAAATACCTACCCAATTAACTCTTTTATTCAACCGTTTCCGTTTTTTTAACCTCGCTAAAAGGGTTTAATAAATAAATACATATATTATGTGAACCAATAAACAAAACGGCCGTTGCTAGCAAAAGGACAAGCGTTCCTACTCGAGCTTTAGAAGTTCAAGGAAAACGCCACAAGATTATCATAACTCTCACATTGAAGTTAGTTTCTCGTTAGAACGATTTACTTTCATATACTTTAATACCACTTCGCACCTTACTGTTGACTGAATCGACTCTGACATTTCAGAATTTGTCTCGTCATACCATTTCGCGTATTAATCTTACACATACAAGAACGCCCGTCAATTTCCAACGGGAAAGAAAGAGGTAAGACTGTGGTTTCATGCGTAGAGGAAAACCCTTTCTTCTAAACTTCGTTCTTAGAACTATTTCATGATTAGATGTAATTATATATTTTCTATTTTATGCAGTTTTGAGTGAGTTGGACTAGAAGATGATAAGAATATGTACGATAATATGACCATAAATACAGTTTCAGAAAAAATATTTTTAACTGGAAAAAAGATAATTATTTAGAGTAGGAATATGTAAAATAGCAGACAGTGAAGGAAAATAATGGACGATTTGTGTTCTGTGCAAAAAGACTAAGTAAGTACAATTTTTAAATGAAATCCTTGTCATGAATTTGCTCGCAAAGTTCACATAAGAGCCATGAGTGTTAGTATTGTATTGCTATAGAAAATTCCAATTCCAATATATCCCAAATTATTGAATTCTTCGAACATGACCGAGGCTCATACGGTGGTTCATCAATGTATCTATGAACTATTCCAACTTCCAAAAAGTACTGCAATTTGTTTGATTGGGAAACTATCATCGAAAATAGGAAATTTCAGATACACTACAAAATATTGAATGAACCGCCAGTAAACGAATTTATTTGGTTTTCAATATCCTTGTCCAAATTCCAAAAACTCAAATCGCAGAACTTTTGAGAAATTTACATTTCTTACGATCGATAATTGAGATGAAAAGCCTGTTAAAATTAATATTCATAGCATAATTCAACAAGCCGACCATTATAATTCACGAAAGAGATTTTGTAGATTTTCCTAGCGCTTAAAATAAAATTTTAAAAATAACTTTTACTTTAACAGAGTACCTGATATACACACACGGATTGCTTAAATTAAGTCCAGATTTAGGTATTCATCTTGACTACGTTCGTGATATAAGCCTTTTAGAACACAGAAAGCCATAATTACTCGTATAATTATCTTAATTATTTGACTATATTAAAGTTTAAAGCGTGAAAGATGAATTTCTATGGTTCATCTTAACCTGATTAGTAAATTATTATGTTTTGTACGGAATGCATTCACAAATGCTATGTACTACACGAAGATTCGTCGGTAATTATTATGGAGCATCGTTGTA
This sequence comes from Ladona fulva, assembly GCA_000376725.2. Classification (NCBI taxonomy): domain Eukaryota; kingdom Metazoa; phylum Arthropoda; class Insecta; order Odonata; family Libellulidae; genus Ladona; species Ladona fulva. The sequence continues at coordinate 56,414 of KZ308912.1, read as the reverse complement.
TGTCTATAGTATTGTTTTTCTACTTTTCAGTGTATTGAATTACTTTATTAATTCAAAATTATCATTGGAATTGTTTTCATAACTATAGCAACAATAATTTTTTTACTGTAAATGAAATTACCAAATTAAATGCGATATAATAAATGAATAATTACATAAATACAAATTATTTTATCCAAAAAAGCACAAAAACTCAACTTAAATTTAAATAAAATTACCCGGACAGTGTTGACTAAATTTTTCGCTTTAAAGAAGGAAGGAAATCTCAAAATGAATCAATATTTATGGCATTATTCAGGAACTCATTCGTCATTCTTATGATTGTGGCCTAAAGTTCAACTTTTACTAACCTTCTACTGATACTACACTGCAAATCACATTACTCAGGCGTTCCTTATAGTACACAGAGAAGGCTTTAATTGAAAGCTGAATTGTTGCCTTTTTACGACGCTAAAATTTCGAACTTGAAACTTATTCTGATATGCTAAGTCAACAATTATTTAGGCGCGGACCCTAGGCGGTCGCCCAGATTTCCTGGCCCAAAATCCGCCTCTGGTTGCTAGGATATGAGGAAAGGTGTTGAGGTATTAACGAGTGCAGCTGTCAAACGTAACAATAGCTATGTCCAACTTTTTTTTACATTTTTACGTGGATGTTTACGTAAACTCAGCAGCGATGAAACCCAAGGAGCCGGCGTTAGATTGAGGCGTTTTATTAACCCGCTACATTCATTTACCTCTATGGAAATGAGTGGGAAACTATGGAAGCAATGAAGAGGAACGAAATTGGTGGAAATGGGAAACAAAAGAAGAGCGCGTCAAGGGCGCTTGGTGGAAAGCTTTCAAGAATGCGTCAGAGAGGGCTAAGAGATGGTCAGCGAGATAATTGCAGAAAGACGGATTCTGGTTTTCCCCCTTCTTCACTTCCCCCCTCCACTTCCTTCCTCCGTGGCCTCGACTCTTGCCTAAAGGGCTGTGTCGTCCTCAGTCGCCTCTCTTCAGTTCGCCATGGGACATCTGACGGCAACGTATCTTCTAGTCGCCCTAGCTGCGTCGCTAACAGCGGCACGTAAGTAAACTTTCATTGAAGACCTACAACTATCCCTGTTTTAGGAACTTTGTTTTCTGCGAAATACAGCCTCCCAAGGAAGGAAACATTTATCGCCATCTTCTATGTGCAGTTCCACCGGTTGGGGCCTCTCAAATGGACGCTTTACACTATAAATTTGAAACCGTCTCGGATAAGAACTGACTTATCGTTCACCACAGGATTTAGACGCGATTCTGTACACCGAACTCGGCCGTGTTGGAATTTAAGCGTACTTTATGATTGTTTATTTTTCGTAGCATACGATCGATTCAGAAGAAAACATTAAAGTGAATGAATGAGAATGTACGAAACCATCAGGCCGCAGTTGAGTGGCGTGTGATCCACATTAAATCATCTAATAGCGATATTTGGTGAAGAATTAAGAATGTTATCACTATATGAACTATAAATTTTCCATTTTATTTTCATCGGAATTATGAGTTACATTGGGAAACATTATTGAAATACACGCATTTGTTTCCTGAAGTGATGTGAGTATCGTAACCCATCCTCTGTTTCTGTGGAAACTTAAGCAATGTTGTCATGACAGAGCCTATCCTGGTTCCACCGAGGAAATTAATCTCATTGTAGGTTAATTTACACTTTGTGTTAATTAGACTAAATGGGAAAGGGTTACAAAAGCATTATAGTACCTAAGGATCACAATTTTCCTCCAATTCTTTAATTCGTTGTTCAAATTCTCGAAACAAATACTATTGATTCTGATATTGTTAAAAATGATAAGTAAGTCTTGATGATACTTAAGGATCATAATATCCCCCTAATTCTCTGATTCGTTGTTTCTCTGTTTCTCGTAACAAATACTATTGACGTTGACAATACTAAAAACATAAAGTAGATATCGATGGTATTTAAGGATTACAATTTATCTCTTATTTTTTTATTTTTTGTTTCTCTGTTTTTCGAAACAAATACTAATGATCCCGAAAGAACGGTGTTTGCCATTTAACGTATATTGTTGTCCATTGAGAGCTCAAGGAAGTCTTAGTTTTTCGGGTGTCGCTCTTGATTTGGCGAAGTCAGTCGTGCCATTGTCTTTTCCGAAGTTTTGCTCTTTCCAGCTGCGGCGAAGTCACGGCCAATTCAGCTGATCATGACCTAATTTACTTTTGAAAGAAAAGTATGGGGAACGACTTATGCTCTAGTGGCATTTTCATTTCGCGAGTTTTTTTATCTTCTGGAATCTTGTAGGGGTTGGAATTTGCCAGGAATTTCTGAGATGGTCATCAATTAAAGATGCTTCGCTTCTCTCATTCTCTCCTGTTGCGAGGTGAACATACTGTGAAAGAATGTTTAAACTTTGTCGTGAAGATCAATAGAATAGTGATCGTTACGTATAATCACTTTCTGCTTTCTTTTTTAATCCTTAACAATTTTGCCAAATCAACGCATTGTATAAATGGATATGTATAAAATGCACAACGAAACCGCATGTTATCCGTCAGTTCTGTCGTTCCTTTGCAATTAACCTTTTCGTCACTGTCCTTATGGCGTCCTTTTGTTTCTTCTGACCTCTACCTCAACCTACCTGCTTTAAATACGTACTTCACATATTGACACACATATCCTTCTTTCTTTTCCATAAACTTTTTAAACTAATAATTATGTATTAAATATGACGATGGGTTAGATAGCAGAGGACTTTTGTCTTAAACTAATTCAAATAAAGACGTTTTCTTCTTCTTATTATTATTATTGTTATTATAATTGCATCGCCTCCTTTCATATGAGCAACGATTTCTCGCTTATAGCTTCTTGCCATCTTCTCATTTACAAGCCGAAAGGCGGCTTGCAGAGTACATAAACACAATATAGATATAAATGTAGACATAGATGCATACCTAAATTTACGAGAGGAAAATGTCATAGAGACGAAATTGTTCTGAACGCAATCGAATGTGATAATTAATTGTCCTAAGGCCGTACAATAACCCTATTCGATGGTCAATAGTTTTTTTTTCTGAAGAGAGTAAGTATTGTATTTTAGCGAGCATTTCTCGAAATGTAAATCCTGAAGTTCTGATTTTTCCGGGATTGTAATAAGATTTGTGAGGCTTCCGGCTAGCCAAGTGGGTAGCGCGTTCTCCTTCCGCCACCAACTTTGACCTCAGCTGTCGGAGTTCTTTCAACAACGCTACTACCGCTAAGATTTTTGTGATTTCTGACTCGGTCATTGCTTAAAGGTTACATCGAACAAAAATTTCTTCATTCCGAACTGGTTGTTTTTGATATAATCCTTGCTTAACGTAATTCGAAATATTAGGCTTGCGGAGGGCTTTCAAACCTATCCTGGAGAAAGCTTTTCCACATCCGGGATAATCTGAGGAAGAAATGGATCCAGCAGACACTGCTTGAAGAATTTTTTTGCAGGTGACCAAAGACGAACAGAGTCAACAAGCTTGTGGACGTGACGATGAGATCTAGGCATAGATTTTTGCGAGTATTTCCCGCGAACTTTGCCTGCCCTGCTCATCAAGTGTAATTAAAAACATCATTGGGAAAAAGCTTATTTCAATCTTCGTTATATTAAAGCTATATTTGCGCTTAATATATTGATGGAATGGAAAGCAGCATACATTATAAATTTCAACGGAATTCAATCGTAAACTTGTCGAACAATTTCTCACGAAACACGCCTGACCAAATACACTCCTTTGCGATAACGGTATGTATAGAAGAATATCCGACGCGAAAAATGCTCATTTGAATTTTTAAGAAAAAAAATATTTTCTTCTCGAAATGTTCTGTCCGAGTAAAAGAGTGGTATCTTTCAGAAGTCAAGGCTTTAAAATCAAACATTCTCGTTTGCTTGCGCTGAAGTGACCTTCGATCTGATTTGCAGCTCTCCACGATTTGGGGGCAACATTTCCACTGATAAGAAAACCTTGTCATGAGGGAAAAATACAGACCTCTGGCTCCCAATCAATGTTTTGGTAATTAAGGACTTCGTTGATATCAGTAATACTTGGAGTTGCGTGGACGGCAATTCTTATTAGACTGCTTCGTTGAACCTTCTGGTTTTTGAAGGAGTGGTAAAGGACGCATCTAAAAAAAGCAGGTCGGATTAGCTCTTTGTGCGCGTACATTTGTATTGTGCGAATTTTGGCAATACAATTGTGCTCGTCTTAAACTAGAAATAAACCAACTGCCCTTATTATTAATGTATGTGGCCCCTATTGAAAAAGGAATCGTACAGCTTATTCCCAGTACAGTCTGTATCCTCATTCTGTTACTGTCGCGTGTCGTTCTAGTAAATATTTCATTTTTAAAACAAATAATTCGGATATTTATTTCCACGATTTTTGTCTCCATGTCTGAGATTATCGGAGTGGACTCGTAATGTTAATGTATGTCTTCCATTTACGTTCCGTTACAGTTTTTCTTATAGTAGTTTTGTCTTACAATTTTTCGAAGTTTCCTCCCTTCAAAGGATTCCCATCCCTCTGCAGAAAGCATCTTGGAAAAGGTCATTTCGGCCGCCCAAGATGGCATCTCATGATACATATCGGGAAATCCAAGAAAAGACGTGAAGCACGGAGATTCCCTTTCTGCTTTTCTAGAATCGGTTCGTGGGATTTCCAAGTTAACAATGTGTGTCAACGGGTTCCGGGGCATTTAAACTATAGCATCTTTGAGACGCATTGCAATCCCTCGGTACTAGTTTTTACGCAAGACACTCACGCTAAATATTGCTAGCTAATTTTCATTTCATACAACTCTTCATTCTAAGGCTCACAATCAGTAAATGAAGCGGAAAAAATCAGAATCAGATTGCCTTCTCAAATTTGTAAATAGTGGACCAATCACTCCTTTTAAATATAATTAAAATGGAATCTTTAACCTAGAAACTGTCGATACAACTAAGTGCATACATTGCTTGAGACCCGTGAAGTCTTTTGATACTGAATAATGACATCGATTTAAGGTCTCTCCTCATGACGCTACGAGAAGCGTTACTCATAGATTTATTGTGCTTCACTTACGTGAAATCGTTCCATTTATTCCAAGCACTTGGACGATGTTTATCGTTGGTGCGACATATGGAAACTCAAAGTTAACGCGAACAAATGTTCAAGAGTGGTTTTCAGAAGAACGAGAAAACATAAAGACACGACAGAACTCCGCTGGGGCGAAAATTTTATTCCAAAGGCAACCTCTCAAAAATTCTTGGGCGTACTTTTAGATTACCAACTGACATGGATGCAACATTATTAAAAGCGCAAGCCGCAGTTCTTTCTTTAAACTTTTTATTTTTTAGCAACAAAATTGCCAAAAGAACCAAGATTATTCTCTACAATACACTCATCAGATCAATCCTTACATACGCGTGCCCAGCCTGGCTCTACACGAGTAAGTATCTCTTAAACAAACTCGAAAAGAGAATACTCAAGAAAATTTTAAATCTGCCAAGATTAACGAGGTCAAATGATTTGTACGAATCTGTTAAGATGAAACCTATTACCGAAACGATGTCGGATATGACCAAAAATTTTAATGACAAACTTCCAAATGTTCCCTCTAAAATCTTTAGCTAAATGTGGAACAGTCCTAAAATGTTTAGGAAAAAATTGTACAAAAGACCCTGCAATGCAGTGCGCCGATGAGTTACTGTAGGATTAATATGCTTTAAAGTTGCAAAGTTAATTTCTTAGAATAATTTATGGTTTTGTAGCAATGTCAAAAATTTCCTTCTTACAGTTTAAACAGTGTTTGACATGTTTGGCATTCTTGACATAAGATTTTAAACACGAGATCTCGGCGGATAAAGCCTTTTGGAGGCCCGGAGCCGCCACTTAGTATCCCTTTCGGGAGTGACGACCTGTGTTGTTACGTGAAATCATTCCATGTATAGTATTCTGGTTCCATGAGGAAAGCAACGGCTAACTGCCTCACTCCTCATCTGTAAGCCCCATTCCCCACTTTTACCTCATGGTAGCTTATGATGGAGGGGATGAGGTCCCAACCGGCCTTCCTGCTGAATACTATACGATTAGATATTAGAGTACTTGGAATTAATAGGAATTCATTTTTCGGCGATCTTTGAGAGTGGATCATAGTCCTTTTGCAAGCCTTTAGAAGTACATTTCGACTAAATGTTCACTTGTGGATAGTTAGAATCTCATTTAATCACGTAGTTGTTTTGACCGAGGGAGAGATAGACTTTAAATAGAAATGCGCGGTCGTCTATGAGAAGGCTTTTGTTGAAAAGGAAAGGCATTCAGAAATCACCAAAAATATAACAGCTAACTCACATGAACCCATACACGCCACTTTCTCTGAGGGAAAGCACTCTAAAGGTTTCGTTGATTCACAATACTCGTATCAGGGCTTATCCTATGAAGCTCTTCCAACGTTCCATTGCTGCGCGGGGATTTGTCAAGACATTTCATCGTTAGATAGTTACAACAATGCCTCATAACAATGTAGCTCCGTTTTATTTAAGGTTTGAACTATCTCATACGTGGATTGAGGTATGATTTCATGGGAAATATCTGATCACCCCGCGCTACTGCGAACTAGATGTGGCATATAGCATGTTTTAAGGAAATGCATCACGTCTTTGTCCGTGATCGTTCGTGTTATTATTTTTTTGTTTTATGATTAACGCGTGATTTCTTTATTGAGGATTGATTCTATAAATGCATGGTTTAAAACATCTATCCATTTGGGATGCTATAAACATAAAAGTGGAATTGGGAGATATGTTGCAACATTTATACGTCATGATGCTATCGTGCATGATAATTGAATGTGTGATTTTGAAGGAAAACAGCAAAAATTTATCAAAATCTGAAGCTAACAAGTCAGTTACATAAATTGTAGGGACGTTTATCGAAACAGCGCGGTATTTTTACGAGAAGGGAACACAACCATCTGCCGAAGAAGTTTGACGAAGAGGAAAGCGCTAATTGCAAAACAAACAGAGCGAGAAGTATTTCCAAGAACATATTTTCGCTCAAGTCCGTTCCACAGCTGTTTTCTCGACGAAGTGAACTTTCGTAACAAGAATATGATGTTTAAAACGTGGTAAGCTAGTTGTGCAGTTATGACGTTTCCTAATTCCAATCTTGCGCGATTTTATGCGAATGACGTTCGCTTCTATTCTAAATTCGCAATCTAAGAGTGATTCTGCATTCTAAATCGCATTATAGCGAGATGGCTTGAATTATAAAAGGGCCAGTTTTCGTAGAGGTGAAATACATGCGGTCGTAAAAGATTCCTTTTATTATTAGCATGCACACGCATAACTCATGCGATTCGCCTTGATAAAATCACGTCATCCGCCTATTTTATTCATAATTAGTAAGTTCCCTCGTAGATCGTGACGAGACTCAATTTTTCAATACACGTTTGAAAAATTATGTCCGTCGTTTAAGGTTGCAAGGAATCAGGAAAGAGTAAACAAAAAAACACTATTGCGTGGTCAGAGTCTTTCCCTGCGATTTCTGGATTTTAATCGCAAATGCTGGAACTGCGATCAAAAAGTATTATTGCGTCAATCTTAACACAAGACTATCATCCTATTACCATTCATTTCAAATGAGTCAAAATTCATTAAGTATTCTTATAGGAAAAATGTGTGAGCTCAGATTCAAAGATCGCCTTGGTCGTCAAGGGGACGGGTTGTTTATAACCACAAAATTCTACAAAATGTTCGTCTATTTGTGTGGATTCTCGCAATTTCTAATATAAAACGATATCTAGCGACCAGAAGAAGACAATTTATCCTATTTTCCTTCTTTCGGTTCTCGTTTCGATTTTTAGAATCATTATTTCTAATTAATTTTAGCAAAAGGAACAAAATGTGCAATCGATCAAAATGGACTTAACGAGCATGTCTTTGTGCAGCCATTTCGAACGATCCGGAGTCAGACTAACGCAGTAAAACGTTTTAAATGTTTTCGCTGTTCTAGTGTTTTTACTTCTCACATAGTTCGCATAATGCGCATTAATTTGACATAAAAAGTCATCTCTTGCCTCGAGAAGACCCTTAGTTTCCTCATTAGCCATCCGGTGAATGACAGATAAAAATCGGGAACATCCCTAAGCGGTTACTAAATTTAACCGCTTACTTCACTATTCTGGAAAGGATTCTTGAGCAGTCACTTACTGGCACCAATGTACTGAGGCAAACAAAGCAAATTCATGGTGGATAAGTGGAATTATCCCACGCAATTAATATGGCATACTGTTGTTGTGATTGATTGAAAAAAAGACTTTTGTGAAGAGAGGCATTGACTCAGAACATAATTAGCGTAAATTGAAGTTCTTAAAGATAACCATAACCACTCTGCCCTCAACTTTTGAGTAGTGATTCAAGTTTCAATACTAAAATAAACCCTTTCCAGTTTCAAGTTCAAATGGAAAGGCAAAAATCACCAAGAGTAGGATAAAATATTTTAAATCTTTTATTACGAACTCTCGCACTTCCAAAGAAAATTCTCGCGAAATAAAGTGGAAACTTACTCGAATCTTAATCTTCGTTTCTGTCTACATTCCTAAACCTTTGGATATTGCGCGGCACATGAAGTTTTTACTTACGGTTGTGAAGAATTGTTTTAAAGATTAAGGTTATATTTTTGGTATAAATAATTTATATTCACAGAATCATTAATAAATTATGAAACAACTACAATAATTTTATGCTTAGTGTAGCCAAGACTAAAGTCATTATAAAACCCGTCATATACGTCTTGATCTGGACTGTATTACCAAAATAAACAATTTGCTTAGTTGCATTAACTATTCCTCTGCAATGCACAATCTCGGAATTATTTTGAATTCTAATATTTCCTGGAACGATCACGTATCATTTACAACACAATTAGTTAAGTATTGTATCGATTAAATAGCAGAAAAATCATTTTCCTGCACATATTCGGAAAAATTTACTAATGAAACTTTGTTTTCCTTCTATCTATTACCTACTGTCGCACGGTCTACAATGACCTCACGGTCAAACATGACTCTCAATTACAGGTTCTAATTGACTCCCGTGTGAGATATGCTTGTGACGTTAAGAGGCGTGAACGTATTGTCATTTACTCGTATTTTGAGAATCGTTTGAGATTATCACCGAAAAGGAAATTGTGGACTTCCACTACTACACGATCTTAAATACGAGTAATAATTTACCCTCCTATTTCCTCAGCAATTTTAGCTTCTTCTCATACTACTCGCTGCCACACGCCGAAAGACTGCTTGCAGGGGATTTATGTAGATGTAAGAAATAATTCACAAACGTTTTATGTCCCTTTACATTTACATTTAAGCCCTGCAAACCGCCAATGGCGGACAGGGGGCGTAAAACACCTATATCCCTAACTACCCTGGATAGCTATTAGCTTCTCTGATACTTCGCGGGAAAAATGACCAAAAATATCTATCCGTCCTGGCGACTATTTCCCTGTATCGCTTTTTCGTTTTCTTTCAAAGATTACGTGCGTTACTAGCTGGGGTGAGAAAATCAACTATCTCCTCCCCGAGATCTTTAGTGACAAAATTATCGAAAAGCTTCCTACGGTATTCAAGTCTTCTATCACTAAGCGAGTTCCATCCGAGGGATTCTATCATTGCCGAAACACTGCTGTCAAATCTGAAATCTCCCTTAACGAACCTAGCTGCCCTACGTTGAACCATCTCAAGATGGGATGTTAATCCTACTTCGTGAGGATCCCAAATCGCACAGCAATACTCAAGGAGAGGACGAATCAGGGAAAAGTACGCTATTTCTTTTACACTCGATAAGCAGCCCCTCAGAATTCTACTGGCTAAGCTGTGCATCCTATTCGCTTTACCTACTATGCTTTGAATATGTTCTTTGAAGGAAAAACTACTACTGAGTGTAATACCTAGGTATTTATGATGCCTCACAAACTCCAACGGATATCCTGAAATATTATAGGGTGTGCGGGTACCCTTGGCGGAGCGCGTAAAAGTCATAGCTACGCACATCTTTACGTTCAAGTCAAGCTGCCAGTCACTGCACCAACCTGAAATAATGATCAAATCATTCTGCAAACCTCCAATGTCGTCCGGAGTTACGATCTCTCTGTAAATAACAGAATCATCGGCGAATAGCCTAACCTTACATCTAACATTATCCACTACATCGTTAATATAAATTAGGAGCAAAATCGGACCTAATACACTACCCTGCGGAACACCGGATGTGATGCTAATTTCATTTGATAAAATTCCGTCCAACGCAACTCGCTGCGATCTGTTTCCTAAAAATGATTTTATCCAATCAACAACTTGTTCGTTTATCCCGTAAGCAATCAACTTATGGATTATTTTTACATGCGATACTCTGTCAAAAGCTTTTCTAAAATCTAGAAATACAGCATCTGTACTGGTACCCTTATCAGCTGCTTTAACTAAGTCATTGACAAAAAGGGCTAACTGGGTATCGCATGACCTACCCTTACGAAAACCGTGTTGACATTTACTAATTGCCCACTTATCACCTAGAAAACGCATAATTGAACTGGCAATAATATGTTCAATTATTTTGTCCCTTCACGGGGATCAAGCACTTTGCATACTCTTATACCATCTATCATGTCTGCAAGCACTTTCTGGAGGCACGATCCGTGAGACACAAACAATAGATAAGTTTTAATTCCTATTCCTTGAATATATTTTTGTTGTAGTAGTAGTTTTATCAAAAGTGCTTCGATAACTTCGGTAATTTCGTACGTAAGGGCCCCCACCGGGAATAGAACCCGGGACAGTTTCCACCGAAGGCGAACTTGGCTATCCGGGACCTCCAATATGTTTCAAATTTACGTTGTTGAATGCTGTGAAACGTACGTATTTCTTTGTAAAAGCTTGACTTCCTTATGTTAACTTTTTGTTAACCTATACTTTTTCTTTTATATGTCCTTATGTAAGTTCAAAGCAATTCAGTCATGATTATGATTTACAATTTAAATCCGGTTTAAAAGTTTGAGTATTCCATTCAGTCAAGCGTGACGCCGAGGAACATCCTCGCAAGTAATGGAGGAAATGGATTCTTTTATAATTGGATTCGTTACAATCGGGAGGTCTTCGCCTAACGTTCAAATTTAATTAAGAAAGTGGAAAAAAGGAAAAGAATGAAAGCTCGAATCCTTGAGATGATTCTCACTTATGTCCCTTTCTTAAAAATAATGGGACGAATCTGCTAAACGAATGAATAACCGACGAAATTGAAGTTCGGTTAAGTAAACCAGAATATTAGAAATGAGAGCAACGAATGCTAAAAATAAAGCCGTCGAGTGCCGCATACTGTGTGTGCTAGAGTTTTGTTTTAGCGAGGAATCAGCTCTAAAGAAAACACTTGGTTAAATGACGGATGTCAATTTGGAACTCTATGCGATAGGAACGTTGTTTTTAAAGCCAAGTATTGTTACCCAAACCCCGCCTGAGATCCTGATTTGTAAACCCGTACGGCCAAGTGGGTAGCGCGTTCCCTTTTGGTGAAAGTAGTCCCCGGTTCAATTCCCGGTGGGAGCCCATATTTGCGAAATGACCTCGACTGTCATTGTAGTACTACTTATACGTGTTCCTGAACACGAGAAATACTTTTCCCTTTTGATGACTTCATTTTCACCGAGGGAAAATATTAACGGAAAACTTAAATCGAGATCAAAGCGAAAGCAAATAAGAAATATATTTATGGCTCTGTTGCCCATTTTTCTACACATCTTGTCTGAAACTTCAATTTAATATTCTATTAAAAAGGAATTAGGTTTTAGTAATTATACAATTATACAAGTAATATGATAAAAGTCTGAGAAAAACGGGAGGGAAGTCGCGAGAAAGTTTGGCAAACAATCAACAAAAAGAAGACCGAAAGATGAAAAGAATAAGAAACACTTATACACGTTACCACACACATTAGTGTTTCTTATTCTTTTCATCATGAATAGCTACCACAGAGTCGAGGCCGACGTAATGGATTTTGTTAAGACCGAAAGGTTGTTGTTTGAAGCATATAGTGATTTTAGGTAGCTACGAAAATGCAATTGAAAATGGAGCTTAAATTGAAAGCACTACAAAAGAAATTTTTGATTTTACTAACAAGCAAATGTTCTAAAGTAAATCAGTTAATAGAACTTCAAAAATGCAGATTTACAAAAAATTTACGTTACCTGTTGTTGGATCCGAAAAATGGGCAATGGCGGATGTAATCAACCTATGTTAAGAAAATATTGCAAAATTGAATGGACCAGGGGCGGATTTAAGCTGTTAGAGGTCCTAGTCGCCCGGTTAGCCCGAAGGTTAGCCCGAGGCCCCTATTAAAAAAATATTTGAAAAAAAAAACGGAAAAACATTGAATACAAGGTATAATCATGCTTATCTTATTTAGTTGACGTTACGTTAACTTAAAGCGCATGGATGAGGTTTAACCACTTCTTTAGTCCAAAAGTGCATTAACATGCCAAAAAACATGCCAAATAAGTATTAACGAATTCTTCTAAGTTGTGTATGTTTATAATAAGCAAAATTTTTGAAAGCTACAAAACTAGCATAAAATGATAACATTTGCAAATTTGATTGCAAGAGAGACAATTCTTCCGTTTATTGGGCGCCCAGATACGATAACGTTGATGACCATGCATAGTCTCTGGCTTTTTGTTGATGCTTATTAGAAACTAAGAAAGGTTAGCCGAAGGATCCTGAGAAAACCAGAGAGGCGTGCTCATATGTTACATCAAGTGTTAGAAGGGTGCCCTCAACTACGGAAGGCCCGAATCTCATCGAAATGCTGCGGCACATTTGTACATTTGCGCGTGGACCTTTGTATAATTTTGAAGGAATAATATGTTATTGAGAGATCCTCAGCACAATATTCTTTGGGGCCCTCCATTGGGCGAGGCCCTCAGCTAGCGCCTAGTTATAAATCCGCCCTTAGTATGGACCAGAGGATCATAAACAATCAAGAACTAGATCGGATTGAACTATAATTTAGATGTAGATTTGTACCCCGCAAGCCGCCAGTGGCGTATGGCTGGGGGTATATAAGGGGGCGGATATAATACAATATGAAATAATTAGTGCACACAAAGTTTACGATATATGAAATCCGCAAGATTAAAAATGGCTTGTTCGGGAAGATAATGCTTTTATGTCTGAAAGGCTTGGAAAAGAAGAGAAAGAACAAAATGGATGGACAGTGTATCGCAAGAAGTGAAAGTAATGAAGGTGAGAAGTTCGGTGGAGAAGATCAAGGACGTGAAAGCGTGGAGGCTGGTTGTAAAGGAAACCCACCCAGGGCTGCATTGCCGTGAAAAAAGAAGAATAACGATAAAACTCAACCGAAACTCGATTTGAATGGCAGCGACTATCGTCTAAATCCATAAAGGGGGAATTTTTGGATTTGATTGCCAGAGAAAAGGTCAGATAGCCGAAAAATATCCGTGTAAGATGCTGCCACTCGAGTAATGCACCAACTATTACGATGCTCCACTTGACTTCATTTGAAAATGATGAGCGACAAGTGAAAATAAACCAAATAATAAGACTTAGTACATATATATTCTTAGGCATATTTTTTCTGTACCTGAAGACGCAAGGAGACTTGCGAAACCGGTCGTGTATCAAATATTCTGTGGGAAAGTTCCAAATCGTATTATTTGGTCAATATTTTCCGCGAAGTCACGCCTTTCAACATCGATTTTATGAAAAAGAAAGGCAAGTACTCCAGACATCTATTTGCCCTAAATTAACCAATAATTGAGAGTCGTTCAAATGTGTTCCGGATCATTTACGATTGAAACAAGAATACTGCGGGAAATTATACACGGGCGCAAATCAAGACATTGCTTCAAGTATTTGTCTTGATAAATTATCTCATAGAGAAGCTTGCCCAACTTCATGGATTACTTCATTCGTGTAATCATTTCAGTGTAAGGTCCGAAGAAAAAATGGAAAATATGTAAAACATTTTCAATCGAGATAAAATTAAAGCCGACTTATTCATGTCAGTGTTCATCTCGAAAGTTAAAACTGAATAATGTCGCCTTCATCTCGTCTTAAGTCTGTTTCAATGGATTTATATTCGCCATATCTCGGAGTAAAGAGCAATACACCTTTGTTAATATGTAATGGATTAATGGCGGTTACGTATGTGAAAATGTGTTTCTTTGTGCTAGTGAACGATGACATGCATTGGCGAGGCGCTCGGACTTGAAAAATAATTTGTTTCTCAAAACTCAAAGATAATCCATTTTCAAACTCTGATAAACTGTACTGTAGCTGCAAAACTTCCTGACAAAGCCTCTAAATACAACTAATATCAACACTTGTTAGTAGGAGTATAATGGAAACGGACTGTACAACATATTAAAGGAGAACTAAAATTTCGGTTCAATATTTCAATGAATCTATAACGAATTACAATTCCTCAATGCCAGTTGATGATTTAAATGAAAACAAGAGAACCTTAGGGACCAACAGTACCTTTCTATTTGTGTGTCTCAGAAATCAGCAGCTGAGTAAGTTGATAACTTATAAGAGATTAAAATAACCTTCATTACCTTGTATGTTTTCAAATATTCTCGTCACATATTCACACCACTGAGTCTTGAGTATTCTTGCCTTATGCTTATTTCCTTAAAATAGCGCTTGGAATGGATTCACTATATTTTCGCAGTTTATCTCATTAATTATCGTGAATATATTGGCGAAAGGATGAACTCAAGAAGAGCTTTCCTTGTTGGATACTCGTAACATAGTCACTTCTCATTGGCCGACCCCTTTCGCAGGTCAAGGATGACGCCTCCTCTTTTAAAGTCTTCGTGTTTACTTTACGTTTACGACAATTTACTTCAGCATATTCATAGCTTAATAATGAATTTAAATATATATCGTCGCTGTTGCGTTTGAGCAGTTTAAAGTTTCGTAGCTCGAGATGTAATTATAGCAGTCAAGGAAGCGATTCCGCCTACATTACGTGTATGAATTCAACATTTTCATGTTACTCATGGTATGGGGTAAAATTAAGATTATCTTTCATAGCCTTCTCAATACGAAAACAAAATGTATTTTTAATGGAGGAAAACTGAAGTGGAAGAAAAATGCATAGAACTAGTAGAGAGATGAATGTATGTCGGGAGTTTAAAAACTGAGGATAAGTCATGTCCAATGGAGAGATGAGAAAGGGTAGCAACGGCAAAACTATGATTTCAAAGGAAATAGGAGCTTCTCTGTGGACTAACGAGTAAAGATTTGCGATGGGTGATGGGTGGCAGGCGCTTAAAAAGTCATTCGAGAAACTATGATTCCTCGGGATGATAGACATGAATTTACAATCAAGCCTCGGTGGCAAAGAACAAAAGAACAAAGATATAGCAAAGTATTCTTTTCTTAATAGAGATATTTCTGAATGGAATCAGTTACCTGGATAACTCTTAACGCCCTTGCCTGAAAATGCAAAAATCTTTCAAAAAGAAATGTTTCACTGTATTGTAGTAATAAGGGTGTTGTAGTATTGTAGTAGTGTTGCAATGTAGTAATGTTTGGATTTCTGGAGGAGTTAAGGGACTGCTTGACAGGGTACGGTGGGGTTTTACCCCGTGACCACTACGGTAGCCGAGAAGGCTTGCCATGAACCAGGAAAAATCCAGTAAAAGCAATGTCCTTTTTGTATCATGTAAGCATTACTTGATTTTCAGGTAAATATTATTTATTGATGTAAGAATATAATAACCCTGTAGATATTGTGTGTAAGTCCGACATCTATTGAATATTTATTGTGTAAATATATTGTATATACTCGTATGTAGGTAAAGAAACTGCCACCAGGAGTAAAACCTACCCGCAGTTTTTAAATTATAATAACTGAAAAAGATTAGCCTAATGTTACATATGGAGTGTATTATTATGCTATTATTCAGAAACTTGATCTATCAAGAAGGAAGACGAAAATGAAGCCATGGAGATGCGGATATGGAGAGAGATGGAAAACATGAGTTGGGAATATAAAGTGAGAAATGAATTATTAAGAAGAGTAGATGAGGGAAGGGTTTTGACAGAAACAGTTAAAAGAAGGATTGCATTTATGACATCCTGAGAAGAGAATGATATTCAGCAACTGGGATAGAAAAAATAGTCGATGAAAAGCGAGGAAGGTTTTTCGCGTAGCTGTGATAAAGCAAAGGCTATTGAGGTATGAGTGGCGTCATATCCATCCTGGCCACTGATTATGAATCCTGTGGAAATTCAAGCCGTAATTGTACTGCACTAACTTGCGTGAACCTTTTCCCCTTAGCTTAGTAAAAACCGAAAAGCAAACTACCTCACACCTCATCTTGCCTGGTAAGCCTCATACCCTCCTCAGAGCTTTTTGTAGTGTGGGTGTTTGAAGACGTTACCAGTTTCCAGCCTGAAAACATAACAAACCACAAATAGAAGGATACGATTTAGAATTCGCTATGCTAAATTTCTCAAGTAATTGCGGACATCATTAAATATGTTTTCCAGTGATCAAATTAATCTTATGAGAACTTTTGCTGTGAAGTACACCGAAATCTGGGCCGTTTGCCGAGTTTTGACCCATTTGTTCCGTCGAAGATTCATCAATTGCAAAACACAGCCAATTCTTAGTATTATCGCTTAATTTTGATTTCGGATTTAACCATCGAGTAATACGACGAGTGGAGAAAGTGTTATCGATGATAAATTGTGGGTAAAAAATCTATTTCGAGTCGAAAATAATATTTGAGGAACATAAAAGATTATTCTTTTCTTATCTACTGATACGATCTTATTTTTTTTTAATAAGCAAAGAAACAAATGTTAAAGAGATGAAAACCCCATTCCTAGCGACCTAGAATCGAACGCGGCCCTATTAGGTTAATGAAATCTGCACAGCTTTTTCTTCTGTGTTGCAAAAGTGAATTTTGCGAGATTTCGTTTAAATGTTTGGAATTTTTTTGTGTATTTATGAATATGCTGGTGGACAGTCAGTCTAAGAAACGTCAAATTCCATTAAAATTTTTATACTGATCGATGCCAAATCTCTCTATTGCTACGATCAGTTGTTGATCCGTTGATTTTAATAATGTTTTGAAAATACATTTTGAAATGAATAACTAAAGAAATAAGGTCACGGGTGCTTTCTTTTCAGTCATTTTCGTAATATGATAGTACATATCTTAAGTGGGCGTTGTGCTACCCTCTCAGCATTTATTCGACAAGACGCCTTGACACACTCTTTATAATGAAAGGGGTCACCATGGAAACAATAGCTGAAAATAAAATGAATAAATCCGTCAACTAAAGCTTGTCCTCTTTCTTGACATAGAATTGCTCAATTTAAGCCTTCTCTCCTTATCTCGTTCAAGAGTACGGGTCACTGCGGGTGTCTTCAAACGATTGCAGATGACGCCACTGTATTTGTGAAATGCTCGCATAATGATTATCCTTGCTTTGATGGACACTTAACGTAGTTCCCGGATTTTCAAATCGAAAAAATCACAAGTGTAAGTAAAACTGCCTTCTGCAGGAAACCAGCGGTTTTCGTAGGTATTGTATGCTAAGCGGGAATTCCTCTGGCCATTTTAGAAAACAGATACAATTATTGAAATAATGTGGTCTCACAATTAGGCCATTACGTCAAGTGAAAATGAAAATATTCTACGTTGCTTTACTTGATAATTAAATTCGTTTCCTATAATGCAATTTGGTCATATGAAAAATCTGAATATTAGCGACTCGCCACTACATAGCGGCCGTTTTATAAACCGTATAAAATAAATTGTTTTCATGTAGCCGTTTCGTTCTTTCCGCATAGCATCAGAGAATCTAATAGGGTAGATTAAGTAAGGTGTTAATACACCCCCTGCCATACGCCACTGGCGGCTTGCGAGGTTGAAATCTAAATCTAAAAGCAGGCATTCGTCTCTTATGACTTTCTAAACATCTTATTATTTTCAAGCGAATACAATGCCAGCTTAAATATTCATGGAAAATTATCGATAAATATTTATCAAAATGATATAGAGTCTGTTTGTAAATTATTCAGCCCAAAGGCTGGTTGAGACCTCACCCCCTCTACCATACTACGAAGAGCCAAGAGAAGAAAATGAGGCTTACTAGGCAAGATGCGGAGTGAGGTAGTTTACCCTTGCTTTCTTCACTGAGCCAGAATGCTATAAGCAGAGCAAGATAGTGAAGCACAGTGACTCTATAAGTAATACTTTTCGTAACATTGCTTAAGGAGAAACCTTAATTAATGCCATTACTCAGCCAAACTCATTCATCAGTAGCTCTCATACCTTTACAGCCATGATCAAGACTGAGACGAAAGTAAGCAAAAGGTACATTTTTTCCATCCCGTACGAAAAGACAATTGGTAAATATTTCATTAGTTAAGATAAGGTAGCAGGACCTCATATATAGTATAATTAGCAAAGAGATCATGTTTCAGTAATTCAACGCGATTATCTGCATTAAGATTGTTCAAATTTATATACATTTTAGGTTGTATGTGCATGAATGTAATATCTGTAATGGCAGATGTAAATGAAATCTTCGTTCTTTTTTTGTGCAGAGGATTGTCGAACTCCCTCGGGAGCTGGAGGGAACTGCATCCTGATCGACGACTGCGGCCCCATTAGACAGTTGCTGGTTCAACGGCCACTTCCTCCATCCGTGTCCAATCTCCTCAGGCAGTCACAATGTGGTTTCTCGGGCAACCGGCCTTTGATCTGCTGCCCTGCGAATGGCGGTGGCAGACCCAACGTCAACGATCTCTTCGGCGGCGGTAGCGGTGGAGGAAGTGGAGGAAGTGGAGGAGGTGGAGGTGATACACCTCTTTCGCAAGGCAACGTCGATGCCCATCCCAACCGCAGACTGCTGGATTTGGACAGTTGTGGAGGTGGAGTCTCAGATCGTATCATCGGAGGAGAAGAAGCTGCTCTCAGGGAATACCCCTGGTTGGCTCTACTTCAGTATCAAACGAGTAAGTACTTGCTATCAATAACCATGAGTAATTCATCCGAATATATGTTAATTGCAGTTCTACCGTCCGTTCGGCTAATTCCTTCGTGGCTTGTCTATGTTTCATGTCCATATCAGGCGTTCTTGCCACTAGAGGATCATTACACGTCAAGGGGAACAATTTTAGAGAAGTTCCCCGCTCGACCATCACAGATTTCAATGAAATAATGTGTGAAAATTAACTCATATTCTCAATGAACATTGGCCAAGTTTTACATCCTTCGGTGCAATACTTGCTGAGATATAGGCATTCGTTTGACCTCCTGCCACAGCCCTCTAAAGTGCGGCATTGAGTTTTTATCAACTTTGAGACACGTTATCTCAGGCAATATTCTTTTGAGGTAAACAAAACTTGGTATTCTTACAGCACTTTTGTTGTTCTATTACACAAAATAATTAGAAAACTTTAATGACCGAATTCCATGAAGAAAATTTGAAGAAAAACAGCCCAAAAAATGATGGCTCGATAAAAATGTTTAGCATTTTATACCGCTGGAAATGAACATTAGATGAACGCAAAACCTCGTGCCTCGGAACTACGTAATACAAGGCGTTTGAATAATAAGTTTCATTTTCCTAATGCCTTCCCATAGTTTATAAAACTGAGAGTAAATGTTAGAGGGGTCTTTTTTAGTAAATGTGAGCTGAATATTTTTGGCGTCGTAACAAAATTCGTAACTTTTACATATATTTTTTTTTAATCATGCCTTTCTGTCTGAGGAAGGAAAGAAAATGGTAAATTACCTCACTCCTCATCTTAACTAATATGTCTCATTCCNAAGTACACTCAGTAATTCAGGCAATGGTTCACATTTTGTTCAAGCAAGAGTATGAACAAAATGGGTTTGATTTCTTGCATATGAATTTATTATTTATTTTTAATACAATAACCTATGTTGGTGCATTCAAATATTACTGCTACCATGCAACAGGCATTTTGGCGTCGTAACAAAATTCGTAACTTTTACATATATTTTTTTTTGGTATTATTACGTATTTTTTTGTTATATTTTTGCAGATATACGCCTACAAACAGATTACTGACACTTATTCGTATTGTTTTAAGCGCGTTATTTCCAATATTTCTACAGTCCCGTCTTTGTATAATATTACCATTGGATACCATTATAAATATTAAATAAATGTTGTAAAATAACTTGTAACAAGTTGCCTTTTATTTTATAATCCTACGTATATACATTTCAGCTCTTCAGAATCTCATTCGTTACATTAATCCAACCTTTTCTCTCGGTCGTCCTCTCCCTTAAGATCCACTTCAATTCTCCTTATGCTATTCAGCTTCCATTCGTCTTTCATCTCTGTCCAGACCAAATTTTAAATAATCCCTTTCATAGATTCACCCTTCTTTTAGCCCTCATCCATTCGTTTCTGCATCTCTACACGCACTCCTCGTCACGATGATATCACGAAAGATCACCGTGATAAAATTATATATATATTATTTACTATCCAAAGATATTAACCTTCACAATGGTCCTCCTAACAAATCTAATGAATGGAATCTTTTTCCTTCGTCTTTTGTTTCAGGCAGGAGCCGCCCCCAGCCTATTAGCCGCCCGGGTGCGAACATAATTCCCTTACAATTAAAGACCAAAACGTACATTTACTGGTTTGCAGATTTTTGCAAAAATTATTTTGTGAGACCAGTGTTTGATGACTGCGTTTTCCAGCTAGCATTGGTCAAAAAACATCAATCACAATTAATTATGCATATTCTGTATGCTGAGATTGTTATTTCATTATGAGTTAATAGTTTACATTACTTTCGAGTATTTTTATCATCGCAATGCGCATAAATCAAAATGATAGTATTTATATGAAATTATTTTTTGGCAACTAAATATGTTCTTTTTATAAAATTTCTAGTATAAATTGTATTGCAACAAATACTCACATATTGAGCGGATGGGGGCAAATAAGAAATCCGGAATAACATTTAACTTATAATAAAAATGCACATTTAGAGATTTCAACTGCGGATTTTTGTGCTATATCATCAAAAGGTAGCCAATCGCAAAGATCATTCCCTGTGCTACTGAGAGCCTAAATGTTTAGGCTTGTCTTGGCTAATCGACGAATGTAAGAGTTTTCTGATCAATTTGAGATTTAAGAATGATCTCTTCCATGCAGCAAGTCACCGGAAGTGTCAATAAACACTCAAAGCTATTTGCAAATTAGGAAAGACACGGATCAAATATCTTGTAAAGGTATATTCCAAAATCTGAAGAGGATTAATCTTTGTACCAGAAAATCTTTTATGGATTCTAATTCTTCAATTAAATCCACTAATATTCCTTTCATGTCTTCCTTCCTCTAAATGTCCTATCTTTAAATTTTCACATCATAATTTGTCTAGATAAGTCAGGTGTGTCGTTCAGTATACGACAAATAATTCGATGTCAATAACAATAACAATGCTATACACCCCTTGCACCCATAGGACGGCGCGGTTCTTGTTATAGGATGTAGAAAAATGTATATTTCGTTAAATTATGTCTCTGTCGTGTTCATAACTGTGATGATATGAAAGCTACTGAGGCACACGAAAAGTATTACTTGTAAAGTCATTGCTCTTCACTTACGTGGGCTTGCTCTGCATATAGTATTCTAGCTTCATGGGGAAAGTATGGACAAACTACCTCACTCCTCATCTTGCTAAGTAAGCCTCATTCCTCCCCTCTAGCTAATTATAGAGGGGATGAGGATTGAATCGTCCTCTGTGCTCTATTATTAACGGACAATCATCACAGTATCTGCAGCCTCCTTTCTGCTTCCTTCTCTGTGCAGTTGTCTGTTTTTATAAATTCATTAATTATTGTAAATCGTACATTGCCTGGTGATGGCGATCATTGTTAATTTGGAATTAAACTCTTCGAGGGAGAGATATGTCTTCCCTTCCATCAATATTCCCGCCATTATCGTCGTTCAATTGTCTGTCTCTTCTTCTTCGATACTAAAGCCCACTATTTGCAATTAAATGAGGAATGAATGACCACTCGATATAATTTTAAGTAGTTAACTTGAAAAAAAAAATATTGCCTTTGCAAATACTAGGGTTTAAAAGCTATTTTCAAATTATCGAATTCTGGCAGTTATCGTCCGTAAGGCCTGACTGTCTGTGTCAGTCGATGTCATTGTGCGTCTAAAATAAATGACGCATAATTTATTTTGTCCTCTTTCAGGCAGAGGTCGTCAGTTTTTATGCGGAGGGGCTTTGATCAACTCCCGATACGTAATGACGGCTGCCCATTGCGTCCGAGGAATAGGAAACACGAGACTGTAAGTATCGCTCTCTCTTAATGCCCTGTCTCTTCTTTATTTACAAGGATAAGGTTGTTATTACACGAAGGATGGAGCGTCTTTGAATTTTCCCCAAGGAAAACGGGCATGAAAAAAGTCTGTCTGGACCGGGACTCTAACACAAGTCTTTCGCTTCCGGACGAGTGCTCTAATCATTTAGCTATCTTGCTAGATTATGCCGAATTTATCTACGCCTTTTGGAGACCCGGGATCGAGTCTCGGTTCTGTCGAACTTATTTGTTTGTTATTCCATGGAAATCTCCTTATTTACTTCACGCTTTGCAATCGAACTTCAAATGCCATATTTTCTGATGAAATCCGCAGCTGATTATGAAAATGTATTTATTTCTTACAACTAACAAGTGATAAGTGACAAGCACTGATACATGTATCGAAAAAATATCTGATCACGAATTTTCCGAAATGGCATGGATTTTCTGTGAAATTTATTGTCAAAGCAACTATTGTTATTTCAACTAAAATTAAGCAAGATACTAAGTACAATCTTTCAGTTGATGTATAGCTTTTCCGCGAACCAATCGTAGTCCCGGTTAATCTCAAAGAGCTTAGAACTTGATTCCGTGTACTTCCAAATGCTCTCCTTTGCTTGAATAAGTACACTCAGTAATTCAGGCAATGGTTCACATTTTGTTCAAGCAAGAGTATGAACAAAATGGGTTTGATTTCTTGCATATGAATTTATTATTTATTTTTAATACAATAACCTATGTTGGTGCATTCAAATATTACTGCTACCATGCAACAGGCAACGAAATATTTAAAGAAATATCTAAAATATATACAATAACAATAGCACTAGACGGTGAGTAGTATAGTTTAATATTTACTGTACTATTTATACTAACACAATTAAAATTTCGTTAGCAAATTCTGTAATCAAACCAGACAAATCTATCGATTCACGAAATTACATGCTTAGTAGACAGTAAAGCTATGTTAGACAGCTTCTTTTGTCCCATCGCAGCTCTTAAATAATTTTTTTTATTTTTAATTTGGAAAAAGCACNAATTTCGTTAGCAAATTCTGTAATCAAACCAGACAAATCTATCGATTCACGAAATTACATGCTTAGTAGACAGTAAAGCTATGTTAGACAGCTTCTTTTGTCCCATCGCAGCTCTTAAATAATTTTTTTTATTTTTAATTTGGAAAAAGCACGTTCTACTTATGCAACCGTCATTTGCATAGTCACCAAATTTCTTATTGCAATTACCAAATTTGGAAAAACTTTATCACGACCTATTTTAATCAGATACTTAAGTTTTAGGATAGATTGTTAGAGGGAATATTTGGAAGTGTGAAAGACTTTATTTCTTCATTCAGTTGTAAGTACCTCAGGTCACTTTCATTTGTATTGTTATCTTTCAATTTTGCTGTTAAATTTCACAATGAAAAGTAAATGATTCACAATGAACCCCTTGATTTGTCGGCCTTGGAGGAATACTCTAAATAAAAGAGGAACCCAAATTCTGTGTTGAGATTTTCTGTTTGAGTATATCTTTCTTCTATTTTGTTTTGAATTTGATCGATTGCTTCATATTTGTAATCGAAAAAAATTGAAAAAATCGAGTAAAAATAACTTACTTATGTACAGAGGTTTATCGAAGTTTTGTCTTAAGTTGCTTTAAATATTAGAAATGAAAAAAGTTCAGGAGATTCATAAGTCTATTGAGGGACGCATTAAAATATATTAATATGGTTAAGATTTCTGTTATAATTTAAGTATAATTTATGTAAGTAAAGCAATAGCTATATAAAGATTTATTATTATTAAAATATCAGTAATTTTGGCCGCCCCAAAAATTCGGCCGCCACTGTTGCTTGCACCCCTTTCACGCCTTCTGAGCACGCCCCTGCGTCTACTTTGATTTGATACAATGGAAATAAAATTCGACTGAATTATATTTTCTGTAGACGGAGTCAGATTCTGTTTTGATGAACATAACATGAATAATTTCCACCAATTACCGCCAAAATGAATGAATAAAAATCACTTTGATGTCACTGAAAAATATATTAAGTAGCACGTGAGCATTCTTAATTAAAATGTTATGATAGATGAAATAAAATATCACATTAAGGTTATTTGTACTTATTTTAGTTGAAAGTTGAATATTTTAGTATCCGTATGCCTTTTGGTATTGTCCTTTTAAGTGCTTTCTCCTAATATTTCTGCCAAAGGTATAATTTTAATGTCTCTCAAATGTACTTTTTAGAGTTGGAATCCGTCTGGGAGAGCATAACCTTGGTACAGACCCCGATTGCCAGCAAGCCGACTCAGGGGAAATCTGCGGAAACCCAGTGCAGGACTTCGGTATCGGAGAAGTGATCGCTCATCAGCAGTACAGACCGGAGAGTACGTCCAAGCTGCATGACATTGCCCTCATCCGATTGGATAGACCAGCCACTTATTCAGGTAATACAAAATTAAAACTTCTCTTCAAATTGAAATTTCTATTGGAAGACAAAGCAAATCTTACCCAAGGATTCGAACCATGATTATTTTCGTTCCGTTTTTCCTCTTGCGAACCGGTTCGAATTGGTTTTTTTTTTCGCTTCGATAAATTAAACCCCGAACAAGGTTTGCGTTATCCTTTATTTTCCGGAAATGTTTCAATTAAAGTTTACAATAAAACGATGATGTAAAAGAAATAATGAAAGAATAAGTTAATATATTCCGTGCAGGACTATTACGTCAGGTTATCTATCAGATCAGGTTCTATTAGTGAATCAATTCGTTTATGAATTTTATTTAATTGAAAGGATAGAAGTCTGGAATGACCTTTAGAATCTCTTGCTGTTCGAACAATGAAGAAAAAAACCTTTCTGCGAATGGAGCGCGATGAATTGAAGCGATATCATGTGATCATGGCTGTAGACTAACGTATACCACATATACTCACATATACTTTTTGAATCCGACGGAATCAATTGCAACTACAGTGATACCTCGGTTAACGACAGACCCAGCCAGCCAAAATTATTTCCCTTTTTTCCGGACTGCTAACGAATACGGGTTCGTTATTTTTTGGCTAATGAAGATTTTTTTTGGTGGGGTTCTGGACTAAGCTAGCAAATATGGATTCGAAGTGAATGCGTGCGCTAAGATAAAACAGCAAACATGACCAGTTGGGCCATTCCAGTATTTGATAGTGGCTGTCTGAATATGTGGTAAGGAAATGAGCCGACCACATCACATAGGGAACAGCCATCAAATAAGTTGTTTATATGCAAGACAGCTATATGCAAGAAGTAGTAAGATACCTGATAAAATCACGTTTCGGATAACGATTGTGCCCTCGTAAACAATTACCTTCGTTAGTCGAGGTTATCACTGTGTAGGTAATGTAAGCACGGAGATTGCAGGATTTTGGTTAAATTTCCTAATGGGTATGCTTTGCCGTATCATTCAGTTAATTTCAGTATTAACTCAATTCGCAGATAATTGTGGTCTTACTCGTTATTAATGATGATGACTACGCCAAAGTATTTCCCCTTTTTGTCTTTGAACATCTGCGTATGTTGCTTTGTCAGAAACGAAGCGAAAGTTGAGCTGGTGGCTTCAAGGATATGGCTCCAGGAAAATTTTTCCCATTCACTTCCAAGAGAGCCCTAAAAAAACATCATGAGAACCAATCATGTTTTTCGTATTTCCTCCATCCCTTTGCAAAATCATGCATTTTCTCAGAACTCAAATCGTCCGATTATTTTCTGTAAGCTTTACCTTGTCTTTGTATAAAGAAACAGGAAAGTTGCGTGGGGCGATCTCTATTTATCACCGAATTAAAAACATTCGAAGAAATATTTTGTTATTAGTGCAATCGTAAATGTTTCCTAGAGAAGCGTTATTCATACTTTTAATTACTCATTCTCTATATCTTTGTCTCGTATGGTAATCTAATATATAGAACAAAGGGCGCGCATTGAAATAATTTTCTTTCTCAATCTTGTCTACTTTATTAATGTAGAAATTAAATTCGGTTTTTGGTGCAATTTCGATATCGAACCGTTCGAACGCCATATTTGATAAATTATCGTGCAGTAAAATATTCTAAGGGTCATTTATTTAGAATCTAATAAACTTTCTAATCCAATGGTTCATCCAGTTTTATGAATTGAGAATACCTCCATTTTGTAATATTCTATTATGTGACTTTTTCTTGCTGGTTCGATTAATTTTAATGAATACAACATCTTCGCAGATTTCATCCAACCGATATGTCTTCCGAGCGGTTCTTCTGTCGGCAAGAGATACGAGGGAAGCAGACTGATTGTGGCTGGATGGGGAAAAACTGAAAACAGTAAGTATCCAATTAGTTGCCTACAAGTTTCGCCTGCCTCCTCTTAAGAATATTCCTGCAGTTGTTTCTCATCCTGTGATGATGGTTTAGGAAGATTCCAGAGACTTTCCCTCTTTAACTCTCACTATACGTCTATATGTATGTGTTTCATGGTATATAATTTGCCAGAAAATTTTCTCGCGAAAATACGGAATACTTGTACGAGATAGATAAACAGGTAGACCCTTTATTGGCGAGGTTAGGCCTAAGAGATATGGGCCTAACTCTCTGTCTAGCCTCCTAACCTCGTTTGTCATTGTGATATGTAAAAAATATAATTATAAACTAAAAAAAGAGTGCAATTTAGGAAAAAATCTTTGCGACATCAGGTTGACAAAGAAAGAACCTACGTTGCGGGAAAATACCCACAAAGAAGGGGTTGAAAAAAAAAACCGCGGAAACACAGTGAATACATATAAAGGCAATATATAATACAAATAAATTAACTATCAGAATAAAAATGAAAATCTTATCACAAACGTATAAAACACAGAGAATATATATGTTTAAAATTTACGTAGAGTTACAAAACGAAATTAAATATCTAAAGATAAGAATAGTTTGATTTTTGAAAGATTGCTAGATTTGCTAGATTATTTGAAAGAACATGATCAATTCCGAAAAGTAAGATTATCTTATAGCTAATGGACATTATTTCAGCCAGAGACAGTGGTTGAATAGTGAATATTCATGTCGGATCGTCGTGTAATCCTAGAGCCTGAAAATAAAGAGAGAGAAAGGGAGAGAGAGAGAAATAAGGTAGATGAGATGTATTCATAACGATTCGTTTAAGTAACAGTATAGTACAGTAACTTTGAGCGCGAAGCTGAGAGTATGAATTCTTCTTCTTGAGTGTAGACGAAGCTACTTAAATTCCTTCAAGAGTGGGGTTACTTTATCCGATTTTTTTGCATTGAATATAAATTTAACACCGTGGTTAAATGTCCTATCTATCTTAATGGCAACTGTTTTGTTAAATTTATTCTTAAGTGTGTCACAATCATCAAAGATAGGAGTAATTAGTGCTTTAACAAGCGATTTTTTAACTGAAATGGTAAAATATACTTCAATCGTTTCATTGAGTAGTTGAGTAAGAGTTCTTGCAAACATCTGCTATATGAGGAACTCATGTAAATGATTGATCCAGGTGTTCTTCTAAATTCTTTGATGCTTGTGAGAAAATTGTTTGATGCTTTGAATCTTGGGATAACCAAATATTATACATAGATTTTTACTGGGATTAATTTTGAGCACTAAGGAGTTTAGCCATGATTATAAGAGGGATTATTCATGAGTTGGATGGATTTAGAAGAATTTTGCGGTTCCGTCGACAGGTATTTGTAAATCACCGGCGTATAGACTGCGGGAAGCGTGATTCTAGTTAGAGGATAGATTTTGAAGTTAGAGAATAGTAAAGGTCCAAGTGTCTAGCCCTGCGGAACGCCATGATTGTTTAGAATTATCGAAGAATACTTATCGTTAGCCAAGCAGGTTTGGGATCTCTTGACGAAATAAAAAGAACTTCATGTTAGGAGGCAGGTTGTATTGCCTAAGTTTGGCAAGGAGTAAATCATTCCGTACTGAGGCAAGAGTTATTTTCTTTTTGTCCATTGTGATCTTAATGTCATCAGTGACTTGAGTAAGTGTAGTGGAGTGGACGCCTAAAACCAGACTGGAACGGATCAAAGAGATTGTTTTCAGATAAAAACTTTGAAAACTGTTGTTACACAATACGTTCAAGACCTTTGGATAATGATGAAAGAATACTAATTGAACGGAAGTCGTCCACATTGAATGGAGAAAAATGAAAAATGTGTTACATGTGGGAATCCATGAAGGATTTTATGGATGAACTGGAAGGGAATAACGTCGATTACTGTAGCTGAAGATATAATGGCCAAGAGGGATGTACTACTACGACTACTTCATTGATTGACACTGGATGAAATTTGAAATTAGACTTGGTAAGAGTTTATGGACACCAATGACTCTCATAATTCATCAGGTGTTATTTTGGTGTAGTTGTTAACGAAGTGTTCGTTCATAGTTTCAGAGGTGAAGTTACGAGGAAACGAACATTTAAATTTACGTACACCTAATTTCGATAGCCCTTTCCAGAAAGACTTGCTGTAAGGGTGCTTAAGAAGTTGTCCTGCGAATTTGGCTTCGGCGTTTTTGAATGCTTTCTTAAATTCATTTCGAAGTGATTTGAATCTCTCAAAAATCTTTTGGTAGTTTGGAATGTTTATAATGATTTAGAAGTGTATCCCTTTGCCTCATGAGAGATAAAATGGACAAGTTTTAGATTAATTTTTCTCGCGTCTGGTTATAAGAGGAGCATGTTCGTTAATTAATTCAGAGAAAGCTAATCTAATTCAAGGGGTCCGCATTGAACCGCATGCACTTTTAGTGTGTGACCCGATAACATTTTTAGTGTGACCTTATGGCCGAAAGTTCGAAAAACCCTGATTTAGAACATTATTACTGGAATTACAATGTCTTCTACTTCGCCAAAAATTCTGAAACGATACATTTTTCAAAAAGCTTCCGTCAGTAATCTGTTTTGTAATAAAGCACAATAGTGACTTAATCAGGACAGAGAATGTGTATCAGTAAAGTGTAAATAAGAGGTTGCAATTCTCATATTTTCGTAAAACTTAGCTATACTCATGTATTGACATCCGTTTGATTTCTGTGTCGTAAGGCCAATGATGGCCTCATTCTCTTATGGTTTACATCATGCATCGGCAACCTTTTTCAGCTGCGAGTCAAAATAACTCGAAAAAGACGAAAGAAAAGACGCTTGTCGCTAGGGGAGATGCTTAGGAGTTGCAATTCGTGAATCACGTATCTCTACAAAGTGGTTATGAACGCCATAAGAAATTGAAGAAAAAGTTTGTATTGTCCCTGTTTACTGATTAATCCTTAATCCATTACCATCGCACTCATTCGGTTTCTCCTGCGTTGCGCGATTCCATTTTCGTCGCTGTCACTATCGTAATGACAATCTCATCTTAACTTTGGAACTCGAGTGGGCCACTTGGTGACCCGCGAGGCATAGGTTTCCGATTCCTGGTCTACATCCCGCTGCTCATCTACATTTTCTTAATTGAACTCCTTTGGCTATTCGTGGAAATTCGTCTCGGCTTTGGTATAGACAGTATTCCTTACATACAGATTTTGAATTCTGTAAATTTTTCCTCAATTTCTAACCGTCGTATACTCTTTGATGTTCTCTGTACTTTTAATTAAGTTAACAACCTCATATATTCCCTTTCTTTACTCTCTTTTAGTAATTTCCATGTGCCTTTCCGCTGCATCCGTAACTTCAATATCCTTTCTCCCTCTCATAATAGAACAAATTATCTTTCGAGTGCTCCTTTTTCTAGGATTATCAGACTCATAAATAGGTACTCCAACGATATTGATTTCTTCCATGGAAGTCGTTTCCATTCCCAATAGTATAATTCCCTTCTTTACATTTCCAAAGAAAGAACATTAAGTGTATTCCACCATAGGTTTATTTCCTCGACCGATTTCGTCATCGACAGGACATCATCTGGTATTTTCTGTCGTCATCTCGATGACAAAACTGTCCGTGGAAATGAACCCTTGGTAGAATATTCTAAGTGCTCTTTCTCAGGAAATGTGTGCTAAATTCCACGAAGTCCTGCTTACATCACATTAATTTTATTTCCTTCTTTATTTTATTCTTCAGTTGCCTTCCGTCTTTACTTATTACAGTCCCTGTTCTGTTGTGATATTGTGCATCTAGAGTTGAAATGATTACGCATATAACTTGTTCCATTTTTACTTAAAGTTTATTCGATATAGGTTTTTATTACTTTATGCCATATTTTCTGGTGCTCACTGCTTTTCTGTTGTACCTGTTCTTTTTCAAATGGGCGCTATAAAGTATGAAACTGCCCGTATCCCAGTATTACCAAGTATGTTTCTTCGCAGGTTCCAGCAGTCAGATTAAGTTGTGGGTGCAGATCCCAGTGATGACCAACACCCAGTGTGCCCCTATATATCAGAGACAACTCACTCTGAACGCCAACCAGATGTGTGCCGGAGGTGTCAAAGGCAAAGATTCGTGCAGAGGCGATAGCGGTGGTCCGTTGATGAGCTACGACGAATCGGTGGTGAGAGGAAGACCTGGCAACCAGTGGACGGCGGCTGGAATCGTCTCCATCGGCCCCGCTGTATGTGGAGCCGAAGGAAGACCAGGGATCTACACCCGAGTGGGGCCCTACGTCAGTTGGGTCCTGGACCAACTCAAGCCATGAACAACGTCATGTAGAAATTCCTAAAGACTTGCTCGATGTTTCCAGTGGGACATTAACAGTTTGGTTTCCTTTAGCCAGTGGAAAATATTATCAAGTGATCGTATAATCACCCACCTGAGGTATTTAAATTTTGTTACTTCTTCCTTAAGTGCCACAACATCATGCTCGACGGGGAACTTTAGATTCTCGGAGAGCTGTGATAACAACGTTCTCATTCTATCATTTGTAATTTATGCTCATCGAGAAATAAAACACCTTTTATAAACGCACTATGTCTTGGTTTTCATTTCGTAATTAGAGAGAGATGACTGAGATCAGAGCCGCGCCGTCCTATGGGTGCATCGCACCCGGGTGGCGGCATCCAAAGGGCGGCAACAGAAATTTCATTATGATTACAACAAAATTATTTTTTGTTTTCTGTCTGATACACACGACCTATCTGGGAAAGATTATAATGTGAAATTGATCATAAGCAAACGTTAAGAGGAAAGAATTATGGACAACTCATGACGAGAAAAGAATATTTGTGCAGTGGATTAAATCGAAGAATTAGAATCGATAAAAGATTTTCTGGTACCAAGAATAAATCATCTTCAGGTTTTCGAATGTATATTTACTAGATATTTGGTCGGAGTCTTTCCTTATTTACAAATAGCTTTGCGTGTTTTATTGACAACTCCGGAGACTGGTGCTGCTAAGATAATGATAATCAAAAGTAACTATTAAACTCATAATGGACATTCACTATGTCAACATACGGGATAGGCATAAGTAATTGTTAATGATGTTTTGCGAACAATGTAAACTGGGGAGCGAAGTCAAAAACAATGGTTTTTCAAAGTCTTACGAAATAATTTTTAGCTGCAAATCGGGAAGTGTGTGGTTTTTATATTTAATTTTCAGGGGCGGCAAATTATGTTCGCACCCGGTCGGCAGATAGGCTGTGTGCGGCTCTGA
This sequence comes from Ladona fulva, assembly GCA_000376725.2. Lineage (NCBI taxonomy): Eukaryota > Metazoa > Arthropoda > Insecta > Odonata > Libellulidae > Ladona > Ladona fulva. The sequence continues at coordinate 24,385 of KZ308912.1, read as the reverse complement.
CTGAGACAACTCGGCCAGCTAATGTACGATTTATGCGCTTGTTTTCCTTTGGTTTATGCGGCATAGAATGCATAGAAATAGCTTACATATGCATTTACATATGTGGTAAAGTTAATTTTCTTAGCGTCAAGTTTTTCAGCTCTTTTTTTCCCCAAAAAGTGGTTAATCGTATATATTCTCCATATCTCATTCTGTCATAAATCAAGTTCAAAACATAAAAAAGGATCAGTTGCTTTTTATCAGAGAAATATTCCACATTATGAACTGTTTGAACCATTTATTACGTTATGGATAGCAATAGCGATTTTTTTCTAATGATCCTCTTATGTAAATTCTACTTTTAAAGCAAAAACATCTTTTAAATAAAGTAGAAATTTATCAGGTGTGAATGTGTGTTCGCCTAAAACTCGAGAACAAGAAGTTGCGTAAATTTCAAACTTAAATGTATTCGCTGCACCGATTATTGGCTAATTCTCGTTTGCCTAAAGGTCCACATTCCTACTCCTGAAGTAAAAATGCGTTCCTATGAGAAATACATGTAAAGTTTAATTTTGTAGCTTGCAGCCTTAACTTCATTTTCAAAGGTAAATAATTAAATAAGAAAGAATATTCTAACGAAATCGTGATAAAAAAGAAGGGAAACCGAGTAAAGATTCTTATTTTTATCATGGAATAGTTTTCGATTCAAAGTTGCAATAATCTTTATGAAATACGCCGCGGAAATTGTGTAAAATTTTGAGGTTGTGAAAAACTGGTCCCTTTGACCAATTTGTGAATCACTTTTAGGCAGTTTTTTACAAAATCATTTTGCTACACCGAAACGCAGAAAGATTGCCACTATTTTACGCTTCTCTCGATCGGTCTCGATCTCGATCATGAAATTGGAATCTGCGTAACAAAAAAGAAACCTGTAACTTATCGCGGCTCGCAGCTCTTCAGTAGTACCACATCCGTCACTTGTCCGCAGTTCTACAACATTCGTAGGCTTTCCCTTCATAGTTACAATCAAGAGCAAAATCCGCTATATCACCAAATTTCCTCACTTGTAATTTCCTGCTTGTAATTGAGTTTCCTGGAGCATTATTTTTTCGCCAGTTCATTATCTTCGTAAAATTCTACATTTGATGGATCGTTTCAACTGTAATAAATTTGTCGAACGAATCGCCTTCATTTGAAACATTATTTGCATAATTTTAGGCAGAGTTGACAAAACTATTTTTGTTCGATTTTTGAAGATTTAGAATACTGTCTTTTCCTCTGCCGTTCTATCTTTATTCAAATAAAATTCTACTAGTCATTGTCGTTATTTGTATTCCCCATTCTTCTTGAAAGTGTCCAATTTATCCATCACTGGTCTCTTTCACTTTTTTCGTACAAGCCTCCAGTTCATTCATCTGTTTGTTCCGAATCCAACATTGGGAGATTACTTTGATGACCTTCGGGTTAAATTATTTTTGGCCTCATTTTTTCAAATTATACCCAATAAAAACGATAGGAATAATTATGGGTATACGTTATTTAAAACAAAAGCAGAGCAAGTCAACGAAAAACTTACGCAAGCGTTCGCGCGTAGCACAACAGTCGTTACTTCACTTGATTAATTTAATCGCTTTCGAAGTCGGGCCATTTTTAATACGAAGCTACTGACACCATTAAAATTTGACAAAGAGTGTAACTAAAGAATAGACTTGGGCGCGAGGTATATAAGACCTCAAAGGAAGGAACAGGGCCCCATCCGTGTTGTATTGAATACGACGGCCTGACGGAGGGTTAAACATTTTTACGATGAGTAATCGTAGGGTCAAATTTACGACCAATTATGAGCGTTTCCTAATCAGATTGATTTAGCATATTACAAGGGGGACAATCATTTGTTGATTTTTTATGATTAAGGAGACGAGGACGAGTCGTTCATCAGTAGAAGAAAAACATTTTAGAGACTTGTGGAGATTTTTAGCAAAAACTAGGATCACAACCATCGTGTTATGTTGAACGCAGGGGTTACCGTGTGGATTTTATTCTTTTTTGAGAATCACTCAAACTATAGTGTCTTCCCGTAAGAACTGTAATGCCGTAAGTTCTTTAGGCCATGCTTCACGCTAATGCAGCCCAGTCTCATTCAATAGGCGGAGACAGAAGGAGAACCTCCCTTAGGTGACCTCCTAAATAGGTGGCTTAGTATAAAATTAATTGTAAATTGATAGGCCGCCATGAAAATGACTCAGCACTAACGGTGTGTGGGTTATTAGCACCGACTTAACAATCTATCACATAAGATTCATGAAATCGAAAGGAAATTTGAGCTCCATGATGAGATTATCGATTTATGATGATTTGATATCTGATCTTCACATGATATTTTCGTCTATCGAAGCTATGCAAAACTTAATTAATATGAATAAATCACGAATTTACAATGATAAGTATTCCTTCCTAAATCATTCGTACAGAATTAGTGTATTGAAATAAGTGGTAAAAACTTTAAGCTGTACAAACATGGAATGCAATGCTGTTTCTATGAACAAGTTTGCCCTCGCTAACGCTGCAGGACTTTCTCTTTTGGTTGACGAAAGAATTTAATCTAAAGCTGATTTCCTCCAATATGTTCAGATCACAGGAGTGCAAATGAAGAACAAGAAGCATCATCGACAGGATAAGTATTAAATATAACCATTGCAATATATCTTTCTCTGTAACTGAAACTGTAAGATTTAGATTTTCGAAATTATGATTTTTCAAGTTATGGCTGATTGCATACAGTTTATAACCTTAAAAACAACATTTCGTGTCATTAAGCACAATTTTAAGTTTCCCGCTACTTCCCATTTCTTGTTGCCCTACTGTTCCTTGCTGTCGCTACTGTCGGATGGGGAATGTTATTTTTTTAGTGAGAATGAAAACAATGAGAAACATGAGGTATAGCTCATATTACAAGGATAAGTAATTCTTTTCGAATTATTATATTTTTCGGTGTTATTCTGCAAATTTTGAGTCGGCGCCCGGGTTTACAATTGATGTCACCTAGGTGTCAGCACTAGCATGATCCCCGCGTTTCTTTTGGATACAATATGAAGAACTCTTTATGGGTGAGTACTTTTTTAAATAATTTCGTGAAGGAATTGGTTGAACAACTCAAAGTTAATTTCATATAAAATCTTTCGAATTACTGGATGATGGTGACAAACCTCTGACTCAATCTATTCAAAAAATTAAGGTGTAAATAGCTTAAACATTTTTGGTGCCAGAAGTTAAAAAAATCGAGTTTTTGAATCAGAATAAGTAAACATCGGTAGCGATTTTTGGATATTGTTCAGTGTAAGTGTAGTTTGTTTGAATCATTCCCTTCCATTACTACATGAAGGGTATTCCGTCAGCAGTAAGGATTGCTATAACTTTCAAAATCAACCAACATAGAGCTATTTAATGAATGAAATTGTTTAAGAAAAATTGAAAACATTCAATGTAAATATAAAGTAAGGAGATTTTCATTGATATTTTGCTCATTTACAAGTCTGGCTCACCTAAAGTTTGCTTTTTAAAGTAAATGTTTCTTTAGTTGAAGTATTTGCTCTATTCATCTACATTTGATGGCTTAGTATTTTATTATTAAATTTCTTATTTCCAGATCATCAAGGTGCTCTATGAAGTGTGGTTGTGTTATGTTCGTTAGTTTTTCCCTTCATTTTTATAGAAAGTAAAGTATTAAGTTACACAAGTTCTCTTGAGATTTCATACGCTGTTTTGATTTCAAATGGGGAATCATTCTGAGTACATTTCCAGAAATTACTTTTTTGTTGGACCATCAATATCTTCTCAATTTTAAATTTAAAGATAACAATACTCATTGCGATTGGACAGCTTATTTTAGCCATTGTTGTGCTCTACATATGAAGTTTGTAATTAGTTTGGTGCATATCGAAGGTAAAATTTGTTTGGATTATTGAATTTTTTCCTAGATATTTAAAGATGATTATGATAACATGAAGTGATATTCAACAGTTGGTGGAGAGTTAAATCTCTCTGGATGTGTTTGTAAATAATTTTATACTTTAATTCATTTTAGAAGAATGCTTTATCTTCTATAGCTAATTTTTGGGTGAAAATAATTCTATTGAATTGATACATTAATTACTTTATGATGCTGAAAATTTTTTCTCGAAAATGTTATGTTATTGTAGGGATACATTTAGTTGGCATGCTTCTTGGCATTTAATGCCAGTTTTGGTAGAATGAATTATCTTTAGTTATTTACTGCAGCGAATTTAGTGAAACCATATGATTGAAGGAATTGTAAGTTATACATGTATAACTAATTCAATCCAGATGACCTTTACCTACTTTTTGTGAAGTCTGCCATTTCAACAATTCAGCTCTGATAATTTCAAGCAGGTTCAGATTGTTGCTGAAATTTAATATTTTCGGTGAATTGAATTGCCAAATGTGGAGAATGTAACAGCCTAAATTAGTAAATCTTAAGCCCTTTGGTCACTTTGGTGAATACAAAAAATTTTTTCAAGGATTCAAGATATAAAAAGAATATGGATGGTGGTGCACATAATTTCATAGTATTTTTTTCATAGTAGTTTCCTCCTCATCTATTCTCACTGACTAATAACTTTTTGAGACCTAAATCAATTCAGTTACCTTCAGTAAGTTTTTTCATCGCTATAGATGTTTATTTTCTTCCAATGGCATATTTGTATCTTAAACTTCTTGAATTCGAATGAGTATTCACTGCTAAATTATTTCTTTTGAATGAATTGAGGTAGATTGAAGAGATACTAGGTTTTACCTTAAAACATTATTAGTGGGCTTTCATTTCACTGCTTAATTTGCTATTGCTGCAAACTCAACATCACCAAATACTAGAGCAATTGTGACAGCAATTCAAAGAATGGAACCATTTTCATTAAATACTGTAACTAAAAAATTTTAGGATCAAACCAAAATAACTAACTAATTCTTTATTAGTAAGGAAATATTTGAGAGTTATCGATTAGATTCATGTGTATATATATATTAGATTTTGAGAACATAGATTCTCAGTTCTAGTTTGACTAGCTAAGGGTTGATCTCACTTTATACAAATATTGTAGAAAATTTTCTGTTAATAAGTGTTTTGCATGGTTATTTTGATCCTTTTGATTCATGAAATTATCCTCAACACACTTACTTGACTTTAAAGACAATTCTACTAATTATAATAACATCAAATAGCTGTTCACATAATCACAGAAGGAATTAAAAATACTATTCCTGCATTAAGTTTTATGTCCTCAGCAACTGAGAGGAGATTGATTGTGAGGATAAATCAATAGAAGGAAACTAGATTAGGACTTTTCTCTCCTCTGAGCTGAGCTTTTAAAAGGTATCTTGAGTTGAATCATTTAAAAAGGGTAGAAAAGAATAAAGTATTTAGTCAGTCAAGAAATGCTAGAAGATATTTCTTGAATGAGCTATAAATTACAATATAGATTATCTAAAAGTTATTATAAATGGATTCCCCAAATTCTTTTAGAGAATTAAATTATTTTGTAGTTTTTGTACTAACAATAATATATCACTTTCTTGGTTTCAGCCAAAATTAATTGTTTTCTCCAATTTCAGGATTTAACTTGAACTTCCTTTGCAACACAATCTAAGTCTTTATTTAATTATCATTACCATCTGATAATACCAGTAGTTCATTATTCAATAGAGGAATTTTACAAAACCCTAGCACTTGGCAAATTGACCATTAAAAAGTTCACTTACTTTTATTACATACAAGTTTTCTGTTTACAAATAAAAATGCCTTATTATTTCAGTGTTTACCCTTTAAAAGAAATGCTTAATTTTTATTTGAAAGAGATTACTTCAGTTTCTAAAGTTTTTTTTTCTTATGTTTCTCAGAATTAACTCAAAGAGCAAATATTCCAGTTTTTGGATTAAATATTTAGAATTTCTTGGTTTGATAAGGTTCCTTGAAACAATTTGGTTGGTATTGGTTAATTTTTTTGTAATGTTTGTATTTAATAGAATGTGAGAAGTATGACATTTTACAAGCTTTGACGAATCTCTGTTATTTAGTTTGTGAATCATTTTTTCTCATTGCGCCAATCACTTCATAAAATTTTTGTCAACTATTTTTAAATGCCAACAGAGAAATTTGTAGATGTGAGTATTTGGTCTGAACATTTTTTCCAGAGCTGGATTGTGTTGATCTTTGAATATGTCAGATAACTAATGTGATTGATTGCCATATTGGTCCTCCAGTTTGTTGCTCCTGTTGATGAATTGTAGCATTTCTTGCCTTCAGTCATTTAGCTCTATTTTTGAGTTTTCAGTCCTGAAATTATGGATGAATTCATTCAAGTCCCCTTCATCTTAATTTTGCTTTAAATACCTATAGCATAATTTTATTCTTCTTTGATGGGTATTCTTTTACATGCTCTTGTCATTTTTCTATGTTATGAAATTCTATGGTTTTGGTGGAAAGTCCTGATAGGGTAATGTTAGGAATATATTCTCAAAGATTCTATAACGTGCAGAAAATATCTATATAAATCTTTCCATTAGCTTCTGGTTTATTCTAGAAATTCCAGAAAAATTTCTTTGCTAGTCTAATATCATTTTTATTTTGGAAATGATTATTTTTTGATTTCTCATAAAATTCAGTGGATGTTTTCCTTTTCCTGATATGATTAAGTGATATTATTATTTTTTGATTTCTCATACTCATCTTCAACACTTTCTTCACTGTTAACACTTTAACTCCTTTTTAACCCTTTGTGCATGTTTTAAGCGAAATAACTTAGAATTGCTCGATTCAACTACTTAAATAATGTTACAAAAGGGAATATAACAAGCAAATTACCGTTGAAACTTATAGCGATGATATTTATGAAAAGAGATGAAAGTATTTTGCAGGATAATTATTTTAATAAAGTAATTTCAATGCTGCGAAAATACAATTTTATTTTTTCCACTGCTGTTTTCAAATTCCTGAGATAGTTCAACAATGGAAGAAATGAACCGCTCATTTTGAATTATAAAGAAATTATAGGTTTCAGAGCACTCAGAAATCATTTGCAAAAGGAGCGAAAATACGGATTGATTCCGTCTAGTTTTAATCGTCAAAATTATTATACTTCTTCTGTAAAGGAATGCTCCCAGAACCTTTGGATAGAATTATTATTAAATTTTTGCTCTTGAAATTTCAAAGATATTAAATTCATACTGAGTAGACTGTCTTCTCTAAATACGTATATTTTAACGCACATTATTATTCAATAAAATGCTAGTGGTTAGCGCGGGGGTTATTTCAGCAAGGCGACTTCCGTAGGCGGCACACATTTTATGAGTCTTTAGAGTGAGAATTCTCCATTGCGGTTTCGCATAAACAAAAATGTTGCCCAAACACTGGATAAAGAATTGCGTTAGGAAATTACCTTTTTCTGTTTTTGGGATTTCGAAACACTTCACCGATATAATGGTAGTAAATACGCTCTATGGACAACCGTAGGCTAACAATGAGAAATCCAAATGATAGAAACTAATCTAACAGTTCCATAAAAATAAAAGGGAAACATCTTCCCCATTTCCTCTCTTCCGTTCTGTTTCTGCTTAGAAACATCGGCTGTGGCTGGAGTGGTTTCCCCACTCAATTAGGCCTTTCCGGCGAAAGAAGAGCTTATCACAATGTTATGACAGGGTTGGGAGAGTTCAACGGGTGGAGAATGACATTCATTTCGTTTCGAAAATATCGTCACAATATCTGCGGTTAGGCTGGAAGCCTGGTGGCAGTTTCATACCTAAAATACATTCATACATTCGTACAATAATTACACAATAGAAATATAAACACCCAATAGACACAGTAAGTAAGTAAAAAGCTATTACTGGATTTTTCGGATTTCAATATGGGAAATCGACAGCTGTGATTGAAAATGTCCAAAGAATGTGTCATATTCATTAGCTGGGTTTTGAGTCATTCGTTAACGGCCGAAAATATAATTTGCCAATACCGATCTGTGTAAGGATGATAGAAAGTCTAGTCTTTAGGTGACGGACTAGTATACGTAAAGTGCCATTTGTGAATGTGTGTGCAACTGAGCTCAGATTACCCTGAACGGCGAAATCGAAAATTCATCTTTCACGTTTTTAACTTTTGTTTATTCCAGTAATTCAGCCTTTATTACCTAATCTACATAGGGCTATTAGTCCAATGGTTACGCAGAATCCGATGGCTTAATTCACGAAAGGAATAGTGCATTGACTAAGCTGGTTGCTCATAATTTTAACACCTCCATAGAAGGGTTTGAAAAGTAAATAAAAGACACGGAATAAACGATTCTAATGCACGCTGAAGTAAATGTTTAAAAAGTTCATGGAGCCAAGCTTTACTGCTACCGGAATATTTTCAAACAATGACCGCGAATTATTGTCTCGCAGCATAGGTGAAATAAAGTCTTGAAGTGACGCGCACGATACTGAAACTTAACAATCGACTACTGCAAACACAATAAACATTTTCTGCTCACTTCTCGATAGCTATAGCTATGCGGATCGCACTGCCCTTTGTCACAAAATAAGGCGAACGGAATACATAGAAAGAAGGTTGCATGTATCCGCCTTCATGAAATAACGATCCTTCCCACAACTCCTTTCCTTAATTCTTTAACAACTTCCTCGTCGCATTACACAAAATTACGATAATATCTCATGACGCGCTCATAGATGACTCATTGAATGAAAACATCCCCTTCTGATGAGAATAAGTTCAACTTTCACATGTTCAGTGTTGGAAAGGTCAAGGGCTTGCATCTTCCAACAGCGAGTCTTTTTAAATAATTTTCTCTCTTTTAACAATTTAAGATAAATTATATTTCAGTGTTTACCCTTTAAAAGAAATGCTTAATTTTTATTTGAAAGAGATTACTTCAGTTTCTAAAGTTTTTTTTTCTTATGTTTCTCAGAATTAACTCAAAGAGCAAATATTCCAGTTTTTGGATTAAATATTTAGAATTTCTTGGTTTGATAAGGTTCCTTGAAACAATTTGGTTGGTATTGGTTAATTTTTTTGTAATGTTTGTATTTAATAGAATGTGAGAAGTATGACATTTTACAAGCTTTGACGAATCTCTGTTATTTAGTTTGTGAATCATTTTTTCTCATTGCGCCAATCACTTCATAAAATTTTTGTCAACTATTTTTAAATGCCAACAGAGAAATTTGTAGATGTGAGTATTTGGTCTGAACATTTTTTCCAGAGCTGGATTGTGTTGATCTTTGAATATNTAGTATACAATAGTATATAATTTAAAGGCGAATTTAAATCGCATAAGCTGCGTTTGCGATCTTTCGTAAATTTCCAATCTAATGTCCTGCGGAATATAATATTTCCGATCTAATTCACCGGTTGAAAACAGAAAATAAGTATATTCTGAAATAGCTACAACTACCATTCTTCAGAAGGCTCAACTGAAGTCTGTAAAACACCCAAAGAATTCCAATGTTATTACCATTCAAATAAGGGTTGTCGAGAATTACAAAACCCATTGCGGTGATGTTATAGAACTTTCCCTCTATAAACAGCTATTTAGAGTGTTACATTTTACCAATTTTAGACTTTAAATTTGGATTTACATATTGACCCTGCAAGCCGCCAACGACCTTTGGCGGGGGGGGTATACGCAAGGATATCCCTATCTACTTCTAATTGCTATTTGCTTCTCTGACGCTCCGCGGGAAAAAAACGACTGAAGTGTAGCATGTTACCAATTTTAGACTTTAAATTTGGATTTAGTATGTTTACAGATGATTTGCAACGCGTATGTGTTTTCTTTCGGAGAAAGCGAAAACTGTTTGTGGATTAACAATATCAACTATCTCGTCGACGATATCTGTGCAGATAAACTTTTCTAATTTCGTTGGTAATCAAGCCTTCTATCCTTAAGCGAATCCCAACCGAGGAACACTATCATAGCCGAAAGACTGCTGTATCCCCATTAGCAAACTTATCTTCTCTACGTCGAACCATCTGTAGATCGGCAACTAATCCTATTTCTTATATATATAGAGCGGGTTCTTTACGACTGTCGTCGTTTTCCCGTTTTCCTATTTCTTGAGGATCGCAAATGAAACAGCTATATTCTAGTGGTCGCATTAGTGAAAAATAAACAATTTCTTTTACTCTCGATGGGCATCTCCTGGGTACCACTAATATATTGGCTAATCTATGCTTCCCATCCGCCTTTCCTATTACGACTTGGATGTGCTCTTTAAAAGAAAAACTGATGCTTGGTGTAATATTTTCGTATTTAGGCCTCCAAAGGATATCTTGAAATGGTATGGTACACGGGTAACGTTAGTGGGAAGCGCAAAATTCATAGCTACAATACTACCCACGCACCGTATCATATTTCAGGACATTCCATGGTGTTCGTGAGACATCACAAATACCTAGGAACTACGATCAGTAGTAGTTTTTCCTTCAAAGAGCATATTCGAAGCGTTATAGGAAAGGCAAACGGGATGCAAAGGTTAGCCAGTAGGATTCTGAGGGATTTTCATCAAGAGTAAAGGAAATAGCGCACTTTTCTTTAATTAGACCTCTCCTCGACTATTGCTGTGCAATTTGGGGTCCTCACAAAGTAGAATGAGTCTCATATCTTGAGATGGTTCAACGTAGAGCAGCTAGGTTTGGCAAAGGAGATTTTAGATTAGACAGCAATGTTTCGGCTGTTATAGAATCCCTCGGGTGGACTTCGCTTAGGGATAGGAGACGACTATCACTACAGATATCATCGACGAGGTATTGTGATTCCAGCAAAGTGCGTGAGCTCCGAGAGAAAACTAAGAAGTGATTCAGGGAAGTGATTGCCAAGACGGACAGTTACATCTGGTCGTTTTTCCCTTATAGTGTTAGAGAAACTAATGGCGGTTAGGAAGTGAGAAGATTATCCGTGTTTTTACACTCCTACCACGCGCCATTGGCGGCTTGCGAGGTTTAAATGTAAATGTACAATACTTGTCGCGGTAAATATCCCGCTTAGGCATGGTTGGGTCAATCAAAACAGTTCGTTTAAAGCACCTGCTCGTTGGAGATAATTGGCATAGAAGCGGACTTTTTGTGGAGCCGTCCGCTGGTGCCACCTGATGAGTGGGAACTTCATTATACGAATGAGGTGCGAGCATTTCCATGAAAACCCGGCGACCTTCTGGGTTTTCCACAACCGGGTGATGTCATCGAAATGAGGAAAACTCGACGTCGACCTCCATAGAGGAAAAGCGTCTCTCTGAGAATAGATTTGTATCGCTAATGAATGGCTCTGAAAGAAGCCCTTTTTGGAGGAATGTAAGTACGCCATGAATCCCTGCGCAAAGCTCGTGCTCTGTAAGAGAGGACACGAACACGCATAAGTCGACCTTTAAATGTAGTTTATAACTGAGACATACCTTACGCCGGCCTATGCGTTAAGTAAATCAATTATCAAGATATTTTAATCACTATCGGAAATTTTAACCCAATATAAATCCAAGTAGATTTGCTAGTAAACTTTTGACGTATACGCTCTGCGTTCTCGCCAATGTTTTCCTCTTACTTTGGTTTAAAAATTATCACGTATTTTAATACGATTCCTTTATATTAAGGGAACTACCTAAAGAGTTTTATTTATACAAAACTACATTGTAAACTAACAACACGAGCCGGGTTGCGATGCCTGGCAGATTTAGTTTTTGTGAAGGAATTAATGCAAAAGAAAACATCAAATTAAATAAAGCCCACGTAATCGTTATCCATTTAGTTTGATCCTTATCTTAGTTAACTGTTCCAAACTGACAGAGGGATTAAGTACAATGAAGAGTAGAAAAACAATGCTATAGAAATGTAGATCTGGACTCACGGTAACCAAGTTGGTTGCGAGTAAAGGCGATCTTGAGTTGAAATTGGTGTGAGCCTACAAGCAGTATGACCTCAGCTGGGGAAGCACTTTGAAAAGAGTTTTTAATAAACAAACCACATGTTACTAATATACTAATGACATTTTAATGCTTAAAGAAATTATTGGAAGTCTTTGTAAAGCACCATTAGTGAATGTGTGTGTAACTGGATGAAAAATATGAAGTCTGCCCAATATAATAGTGTATGGGATCCTGCCGAAAAGTGCTCAATTCGAGAATTCGGAAAGACACCGCGAAAGAGATACGCTTCGTAGAAAATTGTTAATACAAATTAGCGATTTACTCAGTGTAATCACATCAAATAATCAGTGAGCTCCCGGATAGCCAAGTAGGCAACGCGTTTGACTTCGTTGAAAGCAGTTTCGGGTTCGATTCCCGGTGGGGGCCCACGTGCGAAATGATCTAAGCTGTCGAAGCACTTTTAACAATACTGCTACTACTACCAAATAATCAGTGATACTCAGATGCTTAAGGAGGCAAGATGGGGATCCTTAGATGTTAGAATATTTAATGAAAGACTTAATTTACTAGATAAGTTCCGAGAAAGCACGCTTTTAGAAGATGAAGTCGATATAATCTTCATGTTGCATAGGCCGTTCCGATTCTGTGTTACAAATCAGAGAAATGGATGCTAGAATATGTCATTTTAAGAATTCCTTCTTTCCGCGAACGATACACGATTAGGGAAGTAGAGTTATGGTGCATGCACCTGCATGCTCTGCCACACTCCGTAAGGTGGCTTGCAGGGTACATGTGTAAATATAGATTGAATGACCAGGCTTATATCGACCTTAGAAATACATTTTTATATATTAGTATATTCGAGTGATTACGACTATTAGGGTATTCTATATTCTCTTCTCTACATTTGTTCCTCATCCTAGTAGTCAAATAGCAACGAAAATCCTATAGCCTAGGGACTCGCACCATCCAGGTCTGCTTCTTCTGTCATATTTCAGAGAAAGAAGAGTACAGAGGCTAACCGAAATAATTTAACAAATCCTTAGAGTTAACATTTACTGAAGGTTGATTTGTTGAAACACTACTTTTCGAAATATCTGAATGAGAGCTTTGCGAAGTGTTATATCTCAAAGGCGCTAAGATGTTCTGGACTTCCTCAAAAGAGGGCGCGCGGACGTAGAAATCGTGTTTTTTATGTTCTGCACTTATGGAATTTTCAGAAAGTGCGACGCCAATTTTCAATAGTATACTTATGAATATATTATTACTGATACCTAATACACTTATTGCCACAAGTTCTAATTCCAGCTTGAAACGGTTTGCGAAATTCTTTTAAAGATTTTGAGAAAAGGTTAATGTAAAAGTAAAATTAAAACTGTAACTAATTTAATTTAGGATAAATGTGATGTGGGACCCCGAATCATATCGTATCAAAAACATGAAATATATTCTAAGTGGCTGTTTATGCTAAGATGATGTTTATGGACAGATGTTTATCAAGAATTCTAAGCAAATTTTCCGAAGTTAGATCACGTACAAATTGTCATATTAGATTTTAGAAATAAACATGCAGAGTTGTTCTACAGGGAAAGTAATTACCTGGTTTCGTAATTTACTAGGAAACATATCTAATTTAAAAATTTGATCCACATATCTGATGTACTTACATCTGTTAACCTTTTTATTTGAAAAGTATTTGAATGTGAGCTCTTAGGAATTGCTATAAAATATTGACTGATTGGTTGTAACAATCATAACAGAATGCACTGATTTACGCTGGACCTCTTCTAATTTACGAATGAAACACTTATCTGCAGTGTCTCATACACTACATGCATACTCAAGCTGAGGTATAACTAATGCAAATAAACATCGCTCGCGGACTTTTCTCTCCTGCCGACTATTCTCTTGACGATTCCGAGTTTATTAAGCGCTTGTGCACATATATTAGGGATATTTGGGTACCCCTTATTAAGTTATTTGGAGTTTTACTCTATATTTCTTCTAATCTACTGCAAAAATATTTTCCTTGGAAGGCTGTGCGAATTTTCGCATAGCAATGTTTTTCTTTTGGAAATGTTAACTACTAAATTTTCTTCCAGGTCAACCTCCTATTAAGTGTAGAATCATATATATAAAAAGCAAATGTCCGTCCCCCTATTTATCTCAGAAACGGCTTGACTTAGAGATCTGAAACAAAATGCATTGTGTTTCTACGATGCTGAAACCCCCTGGATAACTATTTTTATCTCTGTAAAGGGCCGGGTTCGAACCCAGGAGCACAAAATACGTTTCCATAAGAGATATACGTAAATTACGATTTCACGACGTGCAGAGGTCGTTTTTTTTTACAAAATAAGTGTCACAAGAAAGGAAAATAATCATAGGATCTTATTTTAGTAGTGAATCATTCATATAAATTCAAAATTTCGAAAAACTTTGATAAAATAGACGGAAAATTCGTAAACTTTTTCGGAAATAAACAACCCATCCCTTTGACGATCAAGGCAATTATTGAACATTGAATGGAAGGTATCATAGGCTCCTGTGTTCGAATCCTAGACTTCTCAGAGATGCAAATAATTTTCATGAGGCTTTCAACCTCGAAGAAACACAATCCAGTTTGTTTCACATCTCTACATAGAGCCGTTTCCGAGATGGAGGAGGCGTACGAACAGACGGATTTTTCTTTTTATATGTATTTTACATTAAATCTTCAATTTTTCATTATTAAGCGTTAGTGATGGAGGATGGGTATGCATATATAAACGATAGATAAACGCCGTTTAAAATAAAACCCAATTGAGAAAGATCCTTCATAAGTTCCAGGTGATGTCCAATGGAGAAGGGGAAAATCATAAGTATAATTATAAAAAAAAATAACTTCTCCAATCTTATAATGTTTTTTTAGATCTAAGTGGCATTCAGCAGCAATTGACAGCTGTATACTTTCTTTATTACTTCTTATTTGTTATTCTTAGTTCCACCTTCTCTCAAACATTTTCTTTGATTCCAGTGTCTGTTTTTTGCTTCTCCCTATCATTTTTTACATTTCTCTTCTATTCTTTGTCCTGGTTCCCTATGTCACGTAGCGTGAAATTTTCATCGTATCCGTTTGGTGTATTGATTAAATACAAATCGATAAATGAATTAACGTATTTTCACTCGAATTTCTAGGACTAGAACAATTTGCCGGATAATGGTATCTAATATCTTTGCAAGGGATACATTTCTCTGAATATTTAAAGAAATGACAAAAGAATGGTGGATTATACATATCGAGATGTGTTCTATAAGAAAGGAAATTTCATATAGGTTGCTGTTGTTATCGTTGATAATGGATTTCGCGTCCAAATAACGCAAAATTTTGTGAAATGTATGCAAATTCCTTTAAATTCGCCACTCCTCAACGGAGGTCGTCTGGACGACAAATTTAATTTTTGAAGTTGAGTTATTTTATTTACTCGCCATTAAAAATACGTTTTTCTAAGTAAATATACGATTGTATTTTATAATGGTTGTAAGGAATGAATAATAAAAGATTAATGGCTTTACCTCTTAATAATATCTCTAAATAATGTTTCGTCAACATTTCCACAACGCAGAATTTTATTTTGGAAATTAAAGTTTACTTTATTAATATTTACTAACACGATAGCGGTGAATTGCATTTTTTAACTAAGAGGTGTTGTTTAATAGTAGTAAAAAGTAGTAGTAATNGCAGAAGACCGCCTTCAACATCGTAAACAGAGGCAGAAGAATCGAAGGTCGTTGGAGACTCATATCGGGTTTATTGAATCCATTTGCCTGAACCCGTCTTGCACTCTTTAGAACAACTTTAAAGTGAAAGCAACGGAAAGGGAAGGCAAAACTTGCTTTTGATATAAAGATGAATAAAAATTCATTTCAAACTTCGGAATCGCGGCAGAGTGCCTGAAGACTATTAGGGCCCTTTTGGTAAAAGTTAATGGACATACTTAGCTCTCTATTTCGCCTAACACGTCACTCTTTTTGTGTCAATTCTGAACATACAAATTTTATTTTTATTCCATTGGATTTCTTTTTTATCGAAGTTTTGTGAAGTTCAATGAATATGAATGGAATATTTGAAACCGCGGTCACCCAAATGCATAATCTAGGGATATTCACAGATAAAATATCTATCGAAATTGACAAGTAACTGAATTCACGTATTCTTTATACACTACTGTAGACTATGAATGTCTCAAACAATGCCATATTTTTATACTAAAGAACGAATTTACGATATTAGATTATTGCGATTATCTATTCTTGGTATTCTCCATCCATAGTAAATTAAATATTTTCTGCGGATCGTCTCATTCATTGGAAAAATGAGTGTAAGGTTATGTTGAAAGGGATAAGAAAAAACGAATACAAATATTATGAATGAATAATACTACTTCAATATTGAATAAATATATCAGCAAACAGAGAAGCGTTCGGAAAGAATGCTCATTCATGAAGATTTGGATTATTAAAAAGCTCGAAGGCACTCTATGAAAGCTCGTGCACTTAATTTCACTTGCGAAACAGAAATATATACATTCAATATCTTTAACAACTATCCGGAAAACTCCAATCATTATGAAAATATCACTTAATTCACCATTAAAATGATCTTCCATAATATCCCACTTATTTCAGATAATTTATACCAACTCTTTATTTATTTGGCAATATAATATTAATTTGTAAAATCCTATCTCCTTATTAAAAATATAACTGAGCCAAAATATTGCACATAAACTCAGGCGTGCTACGGTTATGATTAACGTCAGTACTTGCGCAGCCCTAGAATACATTAATCTACATACGTACTGAGAGGAATTGCGCTGTTTTCAGAAAGTGATCTAATGTATTGGATATACTCATATGTCGACGGCAAACTATGAGCATTTATGTAATTTCCAAATAAAATCAACCAGCCATGTGTAATGTACCAGAAACGGGGAAAGAACCTGCTAATTATTGTTACTTGTACTTAATTTAAGGAATATCCCTCATCTCATCTTTTCAATACCCAGTTAACTTTGGAGGACATCAATAACGTCATTATTAAATATTAAATGATGTATTTAGATCTAATATTATTGAGATGACGTTTCGATGATATTCTCTGTCTATAGAAAATATACTTTCGCTTTAATTAATATGTTTAACATGAAAGGGAGACTTGGAAAAACAAATGTGATCATTAAATATGAATCATTATAACTCTACACTGGAGCAAATTAGTATCAGCAAAGGGAAAGTGCATTCGAAAAGTTGCTCATTCCATTGCGATTTAAATTGCAGTGAATCCATTACATTGATTTTCGTTACGTGGTGATATTCAATAAAGGCGAGAATTTCATTTCGTAACCCTTATAGTAATATTTTGATAACCTCTCCCCGCTAACATATTGTCTACTAAAATTCTTCCTCAAATACGTGAATGGAATAAAATCGATTATGAATTTCCGATCGATCACGGCGTTTATTAAAAATTATAATTTATCGATAACAATCGAATATATATAGAGCTTACCTGCATTATGAGCCTGCTATTATGCTTGATAGGAGGAGATTGCATTTTACCACGGATAAAACAAGGGTACATAACGAACATTGAAACTGATAGAAAACAGAAAGGTAAACAGCAATTGATGATTAAGCTACTAATTGGAAAAATATAATGCAAGAAATAAAAGCTTATCTCAATGAGAATATTGCACTCAATGAAGAGCTTCCTTATTTTCAATGGTAAAATGATGAATCAAAAAATGATTCCTTTATATCGCAGGAATCTCTTTTGTGTAATTTTAAATTTCTAAAGTGATTTAATAATAATAAATTTAATAACTAATTGTACGCGAGAGCTATTATTTCTCGTATTTTAGTTGTGGAACTTTAAAACACAGAATCGATTAAATTATTCAAAAAATTGTACTTTACGTTGGTTTCTTAAATTTCTTTTACTAAATAATATTTAAAGAAATTACAAAAGAATGGTGGATTATACATATCGAGATGTGTTCTATAAGAAAGGAAATTTCATATAGGTTGCTGTTGTTATCGTTGATAATGGATTTCGCGTCCAAATAACGCAAAATTTTGTGAAATGTATGCAAATTCCTTTAAATTCGCCACTCCTCAACGGAGGTCGTCTGGACGACAAATTTAATTTTTGAAGTTGAGTTATTTTATTTACTCGCCATTAAAAATACGTTTTTCTAAGTAAATATACGATTGTATTTTATAATGGTTGTAAGGAATGAATAATAAAAGATTAATGGCTTTACCTCTTAATAATATCTCTAAATAATGTTTCGTCAACATTTCCACAACGCAGAATTTTATTTTGGAAATTAAAGTTTACTTTATTAATATTTACTAACACGATAGCGGTGAATTGCATTTTTTAACTAAGAGGTGTTGTTTAATAGTAGTAAAAAGTAGTAGTAATACTAAAAAAAGTAGTTTACGGCTGTGTATCATAAGGAGATGGAAGACGTAGTCGATAAATATGACTAAAAATGTAGACTACTGTCGAATTTCTCGCTTAATATTCTTTAATGGAAATAAAATGGCTATTCTACTATTTAATTGTACTCTGCTGCTTCTATTTTCATGGTCGACTATCTATCGTTTATATTCTTGTACCTGATTAGATTAATTAATCTTTATTTCATGAATTACTGTATCTTCATTTCTACTCTTATGAATGGAGTGTAACATTTGTCTAACACGGATTTCGTGGAAACTATCAGAGTATACTCTATGCTAAAAATATTACAGTTACTGTTCGACTTTTAAGACAAAAGTCCTTTGCATACGAAGGACTTACATTTAAAAGCAGTATTAAGTAAATTCGAAAAACGCATGAGTCACTAAGTGGAACGCGATGTGCAGATTGGATAGTAATCAATATAGAGATTCACAAATCAAAAGAAATCAAACCGATACAATTATGTCACATATGGGTATGTTGCATAACCATTATATATATCTACATACACTAAATCGATTGTTATTAATGGAGGAATTCTATTCTAATCTAATCCTTCACTGGCGTAGTTTCTAGTTCTATTTTTTGCAGACAACTTAAAAATGTGTTTCAGTGTGGTCACTGCCTGAATTGAATCTTTGTCATTTTAAAAATACTACAGTTACCAAAGATCCTACTTTAGTAGTCCACAGCAACTCATAGTATTACATAAAAATATTCTGAAAAAGTTTATATGATCTCTTACGCATATGAGTTACAAACTTTAATTGACTAATTCTTTTTTGTTCTAGCAACGACTATTTGCATAATTCCAATGCATATATAGTATTAAATAATTAATATATTAGGATGTTATAGTGAAAAATTTGAGTTATCGGAATTTTTATTGCCTATATCTTCTGGGTGAGATAACAATGACTTACGTTACCTTTATTCAAATTAGCATACATGGAATATCAGGACCAAAAATGTAATCTTACCCAGCCAAGGTGGAAGTGGTACTCCTCATAATCTGTTTATGCTTTCCCTTAATGCTTCTTATCTACCTAGCTTCCCTTTAGTGTAAATAGCCTTTACTAGTACCAACACTTACTCATGCACTTGATAAATCGACGCTTTCCCTTGATTTCTTTGTATCCAGTCGAAGGTAAAGGGAAGGGAGGGATTGGAGGGATAACCTATGAACCCTAAGAAGTGGACCCCCCCAGACCCTTGTGACGTGCATTGAGGTTCATCCCTATTCATGCCTAGGGAGCCGCTCTGCCACAGGTTCTGGAGCAAGATTGCGACCTTATAGAGATATATATAGTTCGAACGGCTGAGAAGTGAGTGCTTAGTTACCTCACCGCCGCAGAAGAAGGTGAAAAAAAGGCAACTGAAAGAGATGCCTGCGTCTGTAGGCCTAACACTAGGCTAAGGATGAGAGATGCATGACTTCAATCACCCCCTACAGAGCAGGTGGTTAATACATATGGATGCACTTCGCTCTAAATTACTTACAGCCAAAAAAGGTATGATAAAGAACATTTAAATTGATGATAATAGCATCTGAAAACAAATTATGCCAAGATCCAGAACTTAATGACTGGAAAATACATTAATGACTTAATTAATATTACTTGTCTTGAAAGAAAATGTAAGATGAGATGCAATTTCGGAATTTGAAATACTAACAAAAGTGTCTTTATGAAGCTTTATCAAAAAACTACAACTAACCATGGAATTATTTCCTCATATCTAGGGTAAATTGAATGAAATTGATAAAAAAGAGGCACGAATGAATTTTTTATGTGAAAAGTAAAGCCTTAGAGTACTCACGAAGTGCATCTCTATCAGGAGTTTCAGATTCTTCACTTTCCTGTAAAAACAAGAAATACAATAATTAATATGGGAAATTAAAATATGGGTGCATTCACGTCTAAGACATCCTATCGAAATTTGTGACCATTTGCACACACAAGCTACTCATTAGCTTTCTCCCATGTGATATTGATGATGCTGGGACACTATCGCGACCACTTCTGGGAATTGAACCAAAGAATGCAATATCGACATGCTTTCCCCGTGGCTTGAATTGCTAAGATGAAAACTCAGGGGTTAGATACATTTTATATAATTCTATTAGGACCTGTGAGCCTGCTATTATGCTTGATAGGAGGAGATTGCATTTTACCACGGATAAAACAAGGGTACATAACGAACATTGAAACTGATAGAAAACAGAAAGGTAAACAGCAATNTTATTAAAAATTATAATTTATCGATAACAATCGAATATATATAGAGCTTACCTGCATTAGGGATCAGGAGTTCGTTGTCCTCGGACGTCTTCAGCCACGGCTCCTTCCGAGGCACTTTCGCTTTCCAAACATGACTGAGTCATATGTCGGGGCATTGCCGTAATGAGCGGCGACTTCCTTTCTCAGAAACTGGAAAAATAGAAATATTGACTTAATAAATTTTCAAACACTTTAAATCCAGTTAAATTTTTTTTCTGGATCCATTGACTCGATAAAGAATGCCAGAAATTTTCAAACAAGGATATCCGTTAAATTAAAACAATCTTACCAACACCTCAAAAGTTTTAGATATCTGTAGGCAAAACATTAGCGTGAGAATAATAATTAAATTTATATTTCGAGGATAAATATTTCAGAATAGTTAATTTAATTTTTTTAGTCGTTTACGCGAACAACTTTGAACATGAGTCACATAACGTATCGTATACTTACTGGTATCGACTCAAATTAATTTCTTAAATATATACAGGTAATATTGAAATCGACTACATAATAATAGGAGTATGTACCTATATGATTTAAGAGTTAACTGAAATAAAATTGGAGATGAGTCAAGACAAGTACTTCGCAACGGCAATAATACATTATCAAAATATTAAGCACTAAAAAGCGATTATTCGATGCTACTGTATCTAATTAGGCACAATATTGTTTATCCTAAAACGGTATGAAACGTTTAGAGTAATTATACAAAAGGACTTTCGTTACGCCGTAATTGCAAATGACCACGCGAAATACTAATGCGACATTGACTCAGGGATGTTAATTCCGTTAATTTGGACATAACCAATTAAAACGATATTCAAAAGTTACGTATAGAGAAGTATCGTATTCATCAGGCAAGGACTCTAAGTACTGTTTCTAGAAAATTCACATCAGGATAACCGTTATGTCTCCGATTAACATGTGTTATTAAAGCTTATGATAAGTACTATATTGAATGAGATTCCTAAAAGAAGTTGTCAGAATTTAAACTGATTACAGGTAAAAAGATTGAATTTTCCTATTGATTGAAGTGATAACGAAAGCAAATGATGATCTCATATACACGAGAACGTACAGCAATAATAAAACGCTTTAACGTCACTCAAAGCTCAGAAATATAAGCACACAAATGTAAATATTTCTTAAAAACAGAAAACAAACTTCACAATTAGATTAAGATATTATATGCAACTTACTTGAAATAGAAAATCGTTGGTGGCGGAAGTGGATCTCATGACGACTTGAAATATCGATCTCTCACTTTTTTAACGTTAAGTCACTTAACGAACAATAATTATTACTATAAGAAAATAATATACTTAATAATTTCGTTCCAGCTCCCCAAGTTATGGACTCGACAGAAGCCCCTCAATTCAAATTTTAACGGTTTTTTCTAAAAAATTTGACAGCGGGACCAAACCTCTAGATGTATCGGAAGCAACTGAGACAATTAGTTACTAAAATATACTTTGAACACGAATCCTGTCACGTGATTCGTCGAATTCGAATCCTGCGTCATTTGCCCCGCCCACCTACCTTATTGATTTTTTACGAATTTCATATTTACAATTAAATTTATCATCAATTTAATGAAGTATCATTTTGATCGAATTTAAAATATTTTGGAGTACTAATTTTGTTTAAATATCATTTTTTAAACTTCAACTTAATTTTGCGATTGCCCGAAGCGTACGCTGAAATGTATGATACTTATAAACAAAAGACTGGCATAAGCGCATCGACAACCTTAATTGAGTTATTTGGTTATTACCAATTAAATTTAATTTCAGAACTTAACTTCCACGAAAAAAGTTTGCCTTAAACAAAGTATCGTGAATAGTACTTAAACAAAACTAGCGTATGCATTATATATTTTACTCTATTCTTCAATAAAAACCCTTATGAGTTTTCACCTGCCATATAAATNATATATATATATACATAAGTAGACAAACCTTGAGATATATCAAACGAGATAAATGAAACGCGGACGTAAGCTGGATGTTACTTACGATTATGAATGCCTTTGACTTGGATCGGTAGGTCGATGCTTCATACCTTTGGGTTACTTCTTCTCTGCCTTCTTAAAACTTTCTCATCACAGAATAAGAATTTCGTTGAGAAACTGGGCACTGCATCTGTCACAGCCATTGCATATCATTAATAATTATAATTTACATTATTGCAACACACTTAAGACTAAAGAACGCAATTGAATTACTTCACTGTTGCACTTTTCTTCCACAAAAATATTTTCACAGCTGTTGGAGGAAAGCACAAGGTAGAAGGCTTGGTTTTCACTACACAGAAACTTCCTATTCGAATACTTCACAGGCAACCTATTCATCCCGTCTTCAATACTTGTAGTGCACCTACAAAGAAAAGTGGCAAGCACTTTTAGAAGCAGATAAGAACCGCCATTATAAGAACAGAAACAAAAAGAATCAGTCGCCTTACGTTAGTCTTTGTCCCTGAAACGCCACTTACGTAGTTCAGACTTTTCAAGAAGATCGAAAATCTCTAAAAGAGCGGCAAACGGACACGTAATCACCTCGTGTTGGTGTCCAGGACGTGAGTGAAATGGCGATCAGAAAATTTGAAGCTCTGATAATTTGTTATCTATGTAAAGTGAGTGTATTGAAATCGTTCATGATCGAGTTTTGGAGTAATACTCTACAATGAGTATGTAAGTAGGGCGGCGTGGGAATCCACTCATGCAATACTCCCACAACAAAAGCGTTTCGATTACTTTAACTAAACTTTACATTGTTATCTTTGTGCAAGAGTAAAGAAGTGTATAATTCCAAACCTGGCATAAGAGAATCGTAAAAGAAGCCTCAGGATGAACGAATGACATTCATGTTGGAAATCTAGGAAAAGAGAGTCCTTCGCTCCAAAACGTTTAACGTAAGTAAGCGGGTGGGATGACAAATTGATTCTGAGACTTCTTAATTTACTTCATAGGCCAACAAGGAGATAACCAAGTAGGTTAATGTTGTGCTTCTTCAACTTATGTGTAATAATGTGTTGATAATCTTGAATGTTGATTATTGTTGAGCGCGGTATGTTCACAGAATAATCCTCGTTCCAATCAATTCATCTATCCATTTAAATGACAGTTTCAAGCTGTTGATTGAGGGGAAAATTATGTAGCGTTTATCGTTTTAATATCTGAATGTTTAACTCGATGTATTACGAATACACGTATTCGTTATTCTTTGTACTATTTTGAAACTTTATTGAATCTTTGAGCTATCCTTATAGATATCTGTCAATAAAATCATCAGATAGAAAGGTAGTTACTTGTTCGACCACTCTACTATTTTCTGCCATAAGTTTTAGAGAGAAAATGAAGTTTACAAGACAAAAAGGAATTGGGGTTCGTTCTTTTCCCGATGATTCATAAAAGAACAAGTCCACACAATTTCATATCAATTACCATAAAGAGCATAGCATTGCCATAGTATTCAATTCCGATCGACCTGGATAAATACCATGTATCAGCATCAACCGTTCCTCCTGAGCTTTTATATTTTCTCAGCCTCTTATCTTATTATCTGTATTTACAAGTTAAATTTGCAATTCGTAAGTTCGAATATATCATAATTGTAAACAAACGAACCGGATAAGCGCATCGACAACAAAAAATTTATATTTAATTTGTTAATACTGCAATTTTTTA
>KZ308911.1:695715-717059 GCA_000376725.2 Ladona fulva | reverse complement strand
TCAATCAGGACATAATGCATGCAGCCGACGAAGGCTTTAGGACAGATGCTAATTTTTGGATTTTAGAAAGGCATTCGATACAGTCCCGCACGCGAAGTTACTACAGAAACTCGAATCTTATGGAATCAATTATCAAATCATTCAGTGGATTAAGTCATTCTTGACATGCAGAAGCCAACGCGTAGTCTTAGGTGGGTCTCTTTCTGATGAAGTGAAAGTGACATCAGGGGTACCTCAGGGCAGTGTTATTAGGCCGATTTTATTCCTTATTTATATTAACGATGTCGTAGACAACGTTAAGAGTAACGTACGGCTCTTTGCGGACGACACCCTTATATACAGAAAAATCCAAAACGCGGAGGATTCATTGATATTACAGAGTGACCTGGACGTTGTTACCAAATGGTGTAAAGATTGGCAGCTCAGTTTAAACATAGAGAAATGTGTAGCAATGAGCATGACCCGCTCTCCGATCAGAAGCGTGAGCCTAACTCCCTATCACATTAGCGGCTCAACGTTAGAATTCGTGAGTCAATACAAATATTTAGGGGTCGTTTTCAGTAGTAATTTATCATTTAAAACGCATATACGAGATATAGTGGGGTCAGCCGATAGGACATTGAGGCTATGTAACCGCGTTCTTAGAGGCAGTCAGTCGTGTGTCAAAGAGGTAGCTTATTTTTCACTAGTTCGCCCGTTACTTGAGTACTGCTGCGCGGTGTGGAATCCGCACGAGAAGGGTTTGATTTTGGAACTAGAGCGCGTACAACGTAGAGCGGCTCGTTTCGTTAAGGGAGAGTACAAGTTCAACAGCAGTGTATTAGATATGATTAAATCCCTCGGCTGGAACTCTCTTGACTATAGAAGACTCGAGTTTAGGCACAGATTGTTCGAGAAATTCCTGAGTAGTGACTTACAAGACGAAATACGCAACACAGTGATTCCTACGCTAAGCGAACGCAATTTTCGAGACCAGACGTCGAAAAAATTTCGTGAGATTATTGCACAAAGGGATAGTTAATATTGGTCTCTTTTTCCAGATAGTATTAGACGCGTAAAAAGGATGAATAATTAGGGACTTTGGTGTATTAACACCCCCTGCCATACGCTATACGGCGTTTTGCGGGGTATTTATGTAAATGTAAATATCCTGAGGATGAGTTTATATATTCTGTCAAATACACTTTCAAATGTGTCCACATTATTCTTCCATTTCGTGTTAATAAAGAAGCCAACTCCTCCAAGTGATCCACCCTTTGTTCCCCCATAATAGAATATATGCTCCTCCTTGAGCGTAACCAGTTCTTCTGATCTTCTTCTTACTTACCTGAGTCCGATGACATCCCATTTTATCTTCTCTGCTTCATTGAGTAGTTCCAGGAGTCGATCTTCACCTTTCATGCTGCGGCAGTTGTAGGTTGCAAAGTGTAGGGGGTTATTTCTTTTCTTCATGATAGACCTCTGTAATTCCACCACCTCCCGAACATCCGAATGAGTGGTGCTTTCACGTCCGGATAAATTTCCATTACAGAAGCTCATCATGATAAATTGTAGTTCCGCCTGGAGGGTAAAAGACAGTGATTCGCCAGGCAGTCTTACTGCCGGTTGGTGAATGAATGAGTGCCACTCTCACTATTTTGCCGGAGATATTGTTGGAAACTTCTTAGCATGGTTGAACCTGAGCTATACATCGCCTCCAACCTCCGTTTACACCCCTCCGGCCCGACGAGACAATGAACCGTGACAGTGTGACGAGGGGTATGTATGTATATACACTGTCATCGGACTAAGTGAAGTAAGAAGAAAAGCAGAAGAACTGGTTACACTCAAGGAAAAGCATATTTTCTATTATAGGGGAACAAAGGATGGAAGACTTGGAGGAGTTGGATTCCTGATTAACAAGAAATGGAAAAATAATGTGGAGAAAATAGAAAGTGTATCTGATAGAATATGTAAGCTAATCCTAAGGATAAACAAGCGTTACTCTGTTCAGATTATACAAGTATATGCACCAACAGCAGCAAGCAGCGAAGAGGAAATTGAAAATTTCTACCAGACTCTCGGCACGGAACATGACAAGGAAGATCACTATAGTAAAATCATTATGGAAGATTTTAACGCTCGTGTAAGTCAGCGGGAAGCAGATGATGCTGTCACAGGAAAGCATGGACTAGGACAGAGAAATGAACGACGTCTCCGCCTGGTAGAGTTTGAGGAGTGCACCAATATGTATATAACAAACACATATTTCAAGAAGAATCCTACAAGGAAATGGACTTGGAGAGGTCCTAATGGAGTAAAAAACGAAATAGACTACATATTGGTTAACAAACTCTACCCAGTTACTAATTGTGAGGTACTAAACAACTTCAACACCGGCAGTGACCATAGGATAGTTAGATGCAGAATGAAGNTGGACTTGGAGAGGTCCTAATGGAGTAAAAAACGAAATAGACTACATATTGGTTAACAAACTCTACCCAGTTACTAATTGTGAGGTACTAAACAACTTCAACCCCGGAAGTAACCATAAGATAGTTAGATGCAGAATGAAGATTAACGTCAGAATGGAGCGAAAGAAGTTGGTCTCAAGCAGGAGACAGCAGGTAAGTATTAGAAAATTAGAAGAAAATAGGAGAGAGTTCCAGCTGGAACTTAGAAATAGGTTTACAGCACTTCAAGAAGTAGAACTGGAAGCCAAAGTCATGGGAGTCGTGAAATCAGCGGCAGAAGAAGTAGCAAGTACACCAAAATGACCAAAGGATAAGAAGTTCAGCGACAGAACCAGGAAAATGATAAACAGCGAAAGCAACTGAAGCACTCAGACTTGCCAAAGGAAAATATCGAATATGTCGAGCTCTGCAAGTCTATCAGTGTGGCGATGAAGGAAGATGTAAATAATTTTAACGACAGAATTGTACAAGAAGCTATAGAGAACAACAAGAGTATGAAGAAGGTCAGACGACGCCTAGCTATGGAAAAGAAACAAATCTTGGTCGTCCAGAAAGAAGATGGCACAACAACTTCCAATAGACAAGCAATACTGAGGACAGTAACCGAATACTTCACCAACTTATACAAGAAGACAGAAAATGTTGAAGAGGAAAACCAAGAAGAAACACAAAACTCAGAAAATCCCCCCTCTATTCTCCCAGAAGAAGTAACAGAGGCCATCGAGAAGATGAAGAATGGAAAGGCAGGAGGAGCTGATGGAGTTTTAGCAGAATATCTGAAACTTGGTGTTACTGAAATATCTCCTGTCCTAGTGCAGTTATTCACTATTTGCCTTAGACTACTACCGCCCCATCAGCCTCCTTCCTGTCATTTACAAAACGTTCATGAGGGTAATAGCTGCATGTCTGAAGACGTCCCTAGCAGCTGCGCAGCCCATAGAACAAGCTGGATTTCGCAAGGGATCCAGCACTATGCACCACATCCACACGCTGCAAGAAATTATCAGTAGAACGAACGAATACGAGATGCCACTTGTACTCTGCTTCGAGGACTATGCCCAGGCCTTTGACTTGGTAAGTACCTCCTCCACACTGGAGGCACAGGGAAATCAGGGGATAGATACCAATTACATCCAACTCTTGCGCAACATATTCAAAGTAGCCACGGCCTCTGTAATGCTGAATGAAGAAACAGAGGAATTCTGGATTGAGAAAGGAGTGAGACAAGGCGACTGCCTTTCACCAATTCTTTTTACAGCCGTTTTGGAAGAAGTCTTAAAAAATTAGACTGGGAGAAAAGAGGTCTACGGATCAATGGAGAGCACATCAGTCATTTGCGTTTCGCAGATGATATAGTACTCTTCGCAACCAACGGTGAAGATCTAACATCAAGACTTCAAGAACTGAACACAGCGGGGCAGAAAATAGGACTCAGGATAAACTTATCGAAAACTAAGGAAATTTATAATTCTTTTGCAGCACAAGTACCAATCCTACTACAAGAGGTACCCCTTGATGCTTGTTCAGAGTACACTTACCTGGGACAACTGGTTACGGCAGGAGAGAAAAACAGGTTTAATGAAGTGAATCGAAGAACGAAACTAAGCTGGAGTGCCTTCGGAAGAAACGCCCAGATTCTGAAGTCGAAAATGCCAATGACCTTGAAGAGAAAGGTCTTCAACCAATGCGTTCTACCAGTTTTGACATATGGAAGTGAAACATGGGTGTTAAACGCAGCAATAACCCAGCGACTTCAGACTACACAAAGAAGTATGGAACGATGTATGCTTGGAATCACAAGAAGGGACAGGAAATGCAACACCTGGGTTAGGAAGATGACAGGAGTGGCAGACATCATAGACAAGGTAAGATCACTGAAATGGATGTGGGCAGGCCGTGTTACGAGGAGAAACGACGACCGATGGGCATTAGCAGTTCTGGATTGGATACGAAGAGATGTGAAGAGACCAAGAAGAAGATCAAAGGACAGATGGAACAGTGATATTATTCAGTATTTAGGGGTAACATGGCAACGAGAGGCTCAGAATAGAGAGAATTGGAAAGCGCTTGGAGAGGCCTACATCCGATGTCGAATTAAAAATGGCTGATGATGATGATATACATACATACATATATAAATAATTAACCAGAGCCGATTCTGGGTATCAAGGGTTTAATCATAAGGTTCTTTTCCCCTAGGAATACATTGCTCAGATATTCAAAAATTCTTTCTGGGTAATTCCTGTTCTCATAGAGAGCTTAAATTCACTTAAATTTCTACGGCATGATGCAAAGACTTTTCCTAGGGTTCTATGATAGGTCAGTTTAAATTACGCTCTTTTAAATACACAGGGCGACTTTTTAATATTTTCCTGGGCACTTCCCTAAAATCCGGATAGCTAAAATATGTAAGAGGATAGGATTCGTGATTATATTTTATATTCACGATAGCTTACCTCTCTCTATCCTTATAGTGGAATTGTAAATCATTCAATTTATACAAGTATAGGAGCAAGAACTTTTCACCACTAACAGATGCTTAAAAGGGATATTGCAAGAACCAAAATACTTTTCAAAGTCTTCGAAAATGCGAATGAATTAGCAAAATTCGTTATTTTACTCAATTGGCAAAGCTTTTTATAGTTTCTCTTTGTTTCTCGAAACATTTCTTTTCTTTTTAGAAAATGATCGACGTTCATAAACACGACTTCCATTCAATTGATTTCGGAGGAAGTAAAATTTTCTCTCCAAATACACTTCCTAAAATCAGGCAAAACGAACTTCTAAATTGTTCCTTGACACAATGCCAGGGATTGTTGCATATTCCTCCATATGAAATGCAAAGGAATCTCGGATCGTATTTTGAGGTACTTCCCGATGAGATGTAGCTATGAAACCTATGGAAAAGTAACTGGAGGAGCTTCTGAAACGAAATTTAAATGGACATCTTCTAAAAGACCCTTGGTTCGATGCTATGACTGTTCAAAACAAGAGGAGCTTCTAAAGCATAAATGTAATTCATATTTACCCTATTGGTCCTGGGTTCGATGCTAGGGCTGTTCGTAACAGGAAGAGATTCTGAAGCATACATTTAATTCATATCTACCCTAATGGTCCTGGGTTCGATGCTAGGGTTGTTTAAATTTTGCCTTTTAAAATAAAAAGGGAGGATTTTTAATAGCTTCATGCGGCACTTCCTTAGAGGATAGATAGCTGTAACTTGGTACGTGGAAAGGATTCATGGCATCGTGTAATATTTTAGGTAGACCATTTCCCGATTAATACTAGATTTGATGATACGGCGCGTCGAGTTTTCGTCTATCAGGAAACAATAGTAAAATAGGAACTCACGTCACGATACTTCCTGAATTGATTACGCCTTTAAACCTTAAATTATTGTAGAAAACTACACTTTATAGCTCGATACACTGTCGCTTCTTTACAGTCCTCCAAAGGAAGACCCATTCCTTCCATCAAACACATCCCTGAGCAATCTCCTTCTTTCTATAAAGATTCTCCCTCAGAGGTAGAATCGTATAAAGACCAATTTTCCTCGGGCGACGTAAATTTCTGGGGAAAAAGAGGAAACGTTTCTTCCAACTCCTTGGCAAGGAAAGCATTGGGAGGAGGTCCTTTTCAATACAAAGTGGGAGATGTGGCATCTCTTGTTGGGAAGCTACTGATGATAGACATACATATCGTTTTCCGTGATCGTCCCAATGGATATTACTTTCGGAGAAATGACGCTAAGAGCTTTGATTTATTCGTTTTGTCTCATTTTAGGAAGTGTATTTGGAGAGAAAATTTTACTTCCTCCGAAAGATTTGACTGGAAGTCGTGTTTATGAACATCGATCATTTTCTAAAAAGAAAATGATCGATGTTTTCCACTCACAGAGAGAAACTATAAAAAGCGTTGCCAATTGAGTAAAATAACGAATTTCGCTAATTCGTCGCTTTTTCGAAGACTTTGAAAAGTATTTTGGTTCTTGCAGTATCCCTTTTAAGTATCTGTTAATGGTGAAAAGTTCTTGCTCCCATACTTTTATGAATTGAATTCTTTCCAATTGTGTTCTACTATAAGGATAGAGAGAGTTTAAGCTATCGCGACTTTCACCTTGTTCTTTATCATTTAAATTTACATTTAAACCCTACGAGCCTCCAACGGCGCGTGGCGTAAATCATGATTGTGGTGAGATGAAATCTAGTGAGGTATGAACGATGCAACTACCTCATTCCTCATCTCGCCTAGTATTATCATTCCCTCTCCATAGCATTTATAGTGGAGAGGACCTAACAAGCTAATGAGAGAGACGGCGCCAAAACGGGCGTTCGTAGAGCGTCTTGATTACTTCTCAAAAACCCATGGTTACTACTCAAAAAAGTACCACCAGGCAAAAAAGCCTTTTATTTGTTTTAAAAATTTCCGGTTCGTTCTGATGGCGCTATGTCACCGGAAAGAGAACCGAAATGCATTGTATCGTCATTAAGGAAAGCTGTTTCATTGCCATTTTAAGCCCTTGAATCGAAACTCGCGACCGCATACGTGCTGAGGAGTGTAAAACGAAGGATTAAAGAGAATCTTCAACAAAGCGTGAAAAGGAGGAATCTGAAGCCGGTAATAAATTTCCCCTTTCGTACAGACGATTGTCATAATGAAAGATATCTGCTCACATCGCATCGCTAAGCCTCGCTTCTCATGACTCCAATTCCCTTAAGTACACTCTTCCCTGCGATATTCTCTCACTCTCTCCCCATTTCACTCCCGTCCTTCGCTCATTCCGCGCAATTCCCATTGCCCGTGTTCTCACTCTGTCTCTCCCGCTTCTCACCCATTAATTATTCTAATTGCACTTTAATTTACTTTTTGGCTTTGACTTAGCTTTGGGATTCAGTAAGGAGAATAAATTATATTTCCTCCCTCACCCATGTTCTGTTAATGATTTGTTTAAGGGGAAAATTCCTAAATTAAATTTAAGACCCACATAAAATAATTAACCTTGGGTAAATTAAATATAAATTTACCATCAGCAACTTTCACCCTGACCTCTGATTTAGGCCTCCCAAAATGTTTTCATGTTTTCCAATTCTGTATATTTTGAGTTCCTTCTTGCCATATTACC
Organism: Ladona fulva; assembly: GCA_000376725.2. Taxonomy (NCBI): domain Eukaryota; kingdom Metazoa; phylum Arthropoda; class Insecta; order Odonata; family Libellulidae; genus Ladona; species Ladona fulva. The sequence continues at coordinate 709,484 of KZ308911.1, read as the reverse complement.
CCTATAACTATTATAAGTACATGATGATGTCTCTGTTCCACTTATCCTCTGGTCTTTCACCTGGCCTCTTCACATCTCTTGATGTCCAGTAAGGAACTGCTGAAGACCAGCAGTATTTGATTGCCCTTGCCATGTTTTCTGCCTACATCTATTTCAGTGATCATACATCATCTATGATGCCTGTAATTCCTGTCATAATCCTCACCCAGGTGTTATGTTTCCTTTCTGTTATCTTGATTCCAAGCTTACAGCATTCCATACTCCTTTGCATTGACAGAAGTCTTTGGGAATAACAGGTGTGAAAAATGGCAACGTGGCCGGAACTCAAGCCCAGCTCTTCCACTTTCTGGGCAGGTATACTAATCACTGAACTACTATGCCGCATCATTTCCAAACTGTTTGGGAATGCATTCCTTGGGTTTCAGCCACATAGCTTTTCCATGCTAAGTTATTCACATTTTCCTAATCCTTGAGAAATCTTAGGGTTATTAATTATCACCTAAAAAATTATCACCCTTTACTTTGTTTCTGTCATCTAATGCAAATGTTGACAAATATTCAGAACTTGAATCTATTAAAATAATTGTAGGCTGAAAAACTGTGATATCAAAAGATGTATTTATCTTCTGAAGGGCAACTTAGGTAAAAATTTGCTTTCATTTGAGATGATTCAATTCATGAATAACAAATTACATAAATGACTTCCTATAATAGAATTACGTTGTCGTGAGCTAGTCAAAGGTATCATTATAACTAAAATTTAAACTTGCTTCTGTAATATAATGATAGTTATACTAGACATTATAAAGATACTGTATTTCATAATTCCTTTTAAATACATTCTTATCTGTATATATATCTTAACTATTTGCAATTTATTTAATTTTTAATTATTTTATTTTATAAATTTTGAAGTTTATAAACTTATAATATTTCTGAACATTGCATTTTGTTTTGAATACGCTATGTTCTTTACAATTAGGCTCTTTTGTGGAATTCATCTAAGAATACGTGGCAGAACTTAATCCTTTCTTAATTTAGTTTTGTTTTGAAGATTTCTTCGTAAGAAGATTTTTCTCGACCTTTTGTGTTTACGTCGGCAGCTTTGACGACCACAGCAGCTAAATGAAGTGTTTTCCCATTATTTATTCCTTCATTGCATTGTCAATGCTGTAGTTCTCCACTGTATTTAATATATATTCTTTATTTCATGTAGTTTTAATTAATTTGAATGTGGCTCAGAGAGAGATTTTCTCAATCAGATCCGTCCCGACAACTGGCTGAAGAACTCCTAGACGATAAAATATATTGTACTTGGACTCTAAGAGCCAACAGAAAAGGATATCCAGCTGATGTATCAAATAAAAAGTTATGTAAAGGCGAGGAAATCCACCGCTGGAACAATAAAGGTGTCTGCGTTCTCAAGTGGAAAGACAGGCGTGATGCCCTAATGATCGGCTCTGAATTTGGTAGCCGATTTATCGAGGTACCAAACAGAAGAGGGGTTATTAGGAATAAACTGGAAGCAGTTGCTCCTACATGGGTGGTATTGACCTCTGCGACCAGTTATTGTCTTACTATCCTTGTTAACGTAAGAGAATGAAATCGTACAAAAATAAATGCTAATAAATAGCTTCATACTGTATAATGGGTGGGCCATTCCATGTCAAGTGGACAAATTTTAGAAAAGTGCCCCGCTCGACCATCACCGATTTCAATGAAATTTTGTGTGAACATAAACTCATATTCTCTATGAACATTTGCCAAGTTTTACATCCATCGGTGAAACATATACTGAGATATAGTCATTTGTTTTACGCCCTACCACAGCCTTCTACAGTTAGACATCGATTGTTATCAACTTTAAGATACGTTATCTCAGACAGCATTCCGTTGAGGAAAACAAAGCTTGGTATTCCTACACAAGCTTTGTTGCTCTATTACACAAATAATAAGAAAACTTTTATGAGCGAATTCTGACAGGAAAATTTGAAGCAAAAACGGCCCAAAAAATTATGGCTCGAAAAAATTTAAAGTTTGGTATTTTGTATCTTTTGAAATAAACATAAGTTAAACACGAAGCTTTGTGCCTTATAACTACTCAAGTTTTTATAGAGAACACTTCGAGAGAAGTGTTTGAATAAAAAGTTTCATTTTCCTAATGCCTTCCGTTAGTTTAAAAATTGACTGTAAATATAACAAATGTCGTTACGACGCCAGAAATAGGGCATTTTCAGTTCACATTTACAAAACAAGACCCTCTCGTAACTCTTTCTAATTCACTTTATAAAAAATAGCATGCTGTTAGCCCTCTAAAAATGTAGACTTGGTTTTTCATCGTAGGCATATAATCCTTAAAAATGGGGATGAATGTGATGACGTTGCTATGGCAACATCTTGTACATTAGCATACTCGTCTGCTGCTGCTTTTACATTGTATCACTTAATTTTCGTTATTTCCTGATTAACTTTGAGCCTTCTGTCGTCAGGATCGAATCATTCAGTGAATTGTGTTCCTGACACGTATCGGCTAGTTATTCGAGTTAGTTATTTCTTCTAAACTGTATTCTTCGGAGAGAGGCCATGCCTACCAACGTGCCTTGCGTAAGAGGACCACTTTATACTCTTCTAAGGATTACTTGAATTTAACAGCTTAAAGTGCACATCTGTGTTTACAGATGACTTTGGACACACGAGAGAAAATAAAAAATGCGGAAAACGTTTTTTCCACATTTACCTACAGCGAGGGGTAAATCTGTATTCGGCAGCTAAAGTTAGTTTAAGCCAGTTCGTTTATATCAGACTTCGGCGGCTAAAGAGCTAACGTGTGTAATTCATTTTTTGTATGCTATATCTTATATTTCTTGTCTGATATAATCTGTAAGTGATGTTCTGCATCAACGACGGGGGCTAAATATTTTGTAAATAATTTAGGGATTCCGCACTTTAGCATGTTTTGGATGAGGGATTCTGAAGTGATCTCTTGCTCTCATTTTACGGTCATAATTTCAGAACCTTCTATAACTTCTCTTTTCAGATTTTGCATTTATATATTATGTTATTGTGATTTTACTTATGTAAAATGGATATCAATAAGATAAACGAAGAAAGACAGAATAGATGTGAGGTTGTAAAAGAGCGTCATGATTTCTATTCCTAGAAAATACGACTTTATGTTCACACAAAATGTCATTGAAATCGGTGATGGTTGAGCGGAGAACTTCTCTAAAATTCTTCCACTTGACATAGAATACACCGGCTATAGTAAAAAAAAATTAGTGTGTACGATATTAGATTATAATTAATCTGCTCTTTGTTACCTGATGGCCTAATGTCTATTCAAAGTTGTCTTGAGCTTAGCTTTAGTCATTTTTCAGATTTTCTTAGACAAGTAATGAACGTAAGCAGAAAAGGTGGTGTTTCTTATTCCAAAGGTGTAAGGAGAAAAACGTGACCACCTACTGCCCTGATTGTACCGATGAAATCGAACTTTGTTTGACACAAACTTCTTTTGTTCGTTTGTATGTATGTGTATCATTGAAAAATCACGAATTAATTAATGTATTTATTCCAAAAGTGTCAAATATAAAAATATTTACGAATTATTGTTTATTATCAATAAATTTCTTTCGATAACTGCTAAGACATCGTCGAAAAAAAAGGGGAAAAAATGGTGTGCGTGTTTCATACATCAGAGTATATTACCTGTGGCAGATGACTTCTTAACCCTTTAGCTGCGGGACCCTCAGATTTTTCTACATCTGTGTGCAGGAGAAAAGTAACAGGAGTACTGAAGGCACAGGCAAGTCCTAGCAGGTAGTTATCCCTTATAATCCGGGTCGACCTTTTTCCTATGGGTGCGGTCAGTGGTTATTGTTTAGAAATTATGGTTGGTATCACATATAATATATTTAATAAGAAAGTTTTTTAAATAAGCAGTCCGAATTTACTTTCCTTGCACTTTGCTGATCATTTTGTTACCAAACACTTCGCAGACATTTTGATTTTTATCAATTATTACTAATTTTGTAAATCTGCTATACAGAAATCTAAGATTTGGCTTTCCACCGAGGTACAAAATCCCTTGAATTTTCCCAATCTAGAACAATACAGAAGAGTGAGCCATTGGGTGTCTCATTGAGAGGCCATAAAATTGAGAAAGGACAAGAACGGGGAAAAAAGAGCAAGTCAAACATAGAAATACCGTCCTCTTAGAAGATCATAGAAGTACGTTTCCCGCAGCTGAAGGGTTAAGAAGTCAAGAAAAAATTTAGAAACTTAGAAAAATCAAACAGTTTCCATTCCTATCTGAAGCATCTGGTGCACCTAATTGCATTATGTAAGAGCTGTTATCCATGGACAAACATTCTCCCAGTATTACTTGAAATGTTTCTCTCATGGTAGGTGCAGGTGATGATTCATATACATTCAAACCATTTGGTGATGCCCAAAGAGTGGCCTATACTATTTTAGAAACATAGCTATGGTTTTATTGTTCAGAGATAGAAAATACATTAAATACATCAAAATATTATTCAAGTAAGTAATGCTTAAAAATCAAATATTTTCTATTCTTGACCTCTTATTCCAATATTCAATGTAATCATCATGTTACAGAGTTTGAAGATGGCTTAAATAAAGAACAAGAAAATGTATTAAAAAAATTCATATAAAAGGATGTGGGATGTTTCCTAGGATATTTTATGGGCCTCATGATACATATCCAATGTTTATAAACTTAACACCATTTCTAGACCTCTGAGTTGGTATACATCACTTTTCCCTCTGATGGAAATTTCACAGTAATTCCAAACTTTTTAGAAAGCAGCACACAATAAGCTTTGGACCCACACGAAAGAACACAGAGAAGTTTTAGAAACATGTTCATCTATATGGAACTTTTTCTTTGAAAAATGATGCAATTATTCTCAGAAATACTAAAAATGATATTGTAGCATAATCCAAATTTTCAAACAAACCATGACGAATTCTCTCCAAAAAAATTAAATCTGTTGCAAAATCCCTCCATGATCATTAACATAAGGTCTGATTAATGCTATCAACTAGCAGTAGAGTCTAAAATATTTCCTTCTTCCTAGATTTTCAGACATTGGTGAATGCTTACTGTTTATCCAAATGAAATCATTCATCTTTTGCTGAGCTGATGATTACAGACAAAAACTGTCCATTTAATTTCTTGTCAAACACATTTTTAATCAGACTAGTGGGATTCAAAGAATTATGTTTGGGTTTAATCTTGAGGATGGTATCAAAACAACATATCAATGAAATGATTCTATCAAACTTTATAAATTATGACAAATATATGAAAAGCAATTGATAAGGTTAATTTGTTGAAATTGGCATTGCTATATACAATACTTTACAGATTGAGAACTGAAAATAGAAATAGAATTATTTTAAAACTGCAAATAACTAAATGGGTGGACCTTGATGTACTTATCACAGTCTATCCTAACCTATGGCCTATGATTAACATTAATTGACAGGGTTGCTTTTGCACAAATCACTGCTCTTCTGGTGATAACTTGCTTCAAATCAAATCCAAATAACAGGGATTTAACATAGTATAAGAGGGAAACATTCCCATCTGTTCCTAATAGTTTATCATAACAAATAAAGTCATCTGATACTTCACAATATCTTGTAGACTATGACATCTGCTTATGTGGTAAATTATAAAGATAGTGAAGAATTTTAAAGGTTATATTTTGCAAAAAATAAGAAAATTTGATATACTGTAGAACAATTTCAAAAGTTAACCTAAACGTTTTCAATTACAGTATGTATCAAGAAAGTATAGAGCTTAGAGAACACTTCAGAGAAGCTATACCAGAAATGTTATTGCATTACATAAAATACATGAAAGTCTGCAAGCTTACCAAGCCTTAGCTGCAGGTTTCTACCTCATGACCTTCAAATAATGTCAATGACTCTCTATTTTCCTTATGGTGTTATGGTCAGTTTTACTATCTTGAACCCAATGAAAATGTTAAATTTTTCCCTTATGAAAATCTCAATTTGAAGCAGGTAATTGTGATCCGATCCTAATTTTAATTCTAGTTGTACAAAGAAATTCAAATTTTCTTGAACTTTCCTTTTCAATATTGATTCACCAATTACGATAAATAAACACATTTTCCCAGCTACTTTCTATTTCTATATTGAGAGTAAGAATTTCCCCTTAACTCTTCCTGTCTTCATCCATTGCCTGAATTCCTATATTATCCCTTGCCCTTCCATCACTTACAATCTCCGTAATGAATTTTCTCTACTGGCTCCTTCATAGTTTTGATCCAAACAGGCCACTGTGTACCCAATATACATACAATGAAATGACTTAAACTCAAATCATCTAACATGATGTACTTAAGGCAACACTCCATTAGACATGTTAGTAACAATCAATCCCAAACTAAATGGATGCATGCAAACATTCTAGCAATATTAGTACCACTGCTACCACATAATACTTACAACATGTAGAAGAGAATAAAATGGCTTTTCATACTGTTTTAATCATTCATCTATTATTTTGATCCTGAATGACAAATATTGTGTCCTACCATTTCTGTAGGAAGATAGGCAGTAACAGATACACAGCTATATAAAAGTGGTTTAATAAAGTTTTTGAATAAGTATTCCCTTAACATTTGCACATCAATTTCTATGGACATACTGAACAAAAGAACAGCTATTTTTCCTCCTACAAAAAAGTAATCTAAAACTAACTGACAAACATATTAAAAATTTCAAAATGCAGTATTTAGATTTCATATTCAAAATGTCGCGATATTATTTGGGGATAGCTCTGACATCCCTTTTCTGGACAACAATCTTGTTGTAGTGGAAGGGCTTGCATTTTCTTATGACCTAGGGAGCTTAACTGGTGGGAACTATGTTCCTGGTAGGGTTACCAATGCCAGTACGGTCAATAGGTAGGGGCCAAATGAAAATTAGTTCACACAGCATCTGTACCTCAGTGAGACGGCTGCAAAGGAGTCTTTACCCCAGTGGAGTGGTCATTGCAAGTCAAGGTGTCACATTAAAAACACTGTTAAGGAAGGCAAGGAAAGACCACCTTGACCACTCTTATTATTCCATTCAATGATGTGCCAATATACGAATATTGTAAGTGGCATACATGGGACTCAGCCCTCAACAAGAAAAGAAGAGAGAAGTTGGACAGGGAAACTAGGGTGGGAACCTGGAATGTTAGGACAATGCTTAGGAAAGGAAAGTTGGAAAATGTAAAGGTGAAAATGAAGAGGTCCAACATTAACATCCTAGGGTGATGTGAAGTATGATGGAAGGATGGGGGTGTTTTCTGGAGCGATGATGTTAGAGTATTTTTCAGTGTGGGAAATACTAGCCAGAGGGGTGTTGCAGTGGTGTTAGAAAAGAAAGTGAGAAAAGCCGTGATAGTCACAGAGCTAATAAGCGACCGGTTTATGTCAGTAGAAATAAAGGCTGAGCCAGTAAACACGGTGATAGTTCAGGTGTACTTGCCCACTAGTGAATACAGTGATGATGAAGTAGACCAAATGAATGAACAAATAGAAGCTAGGGATGGGTTAGAGGCAATGAAAACCTAATTGTAATGGGGGACTAGAATGTGGTAGTTGGGCAAGACAAAGATGGAAAAGAAGTGGGAGGGTTTGGAATAGGAAATAGAAACAAGAGGACAGAAATTAATACACTTTTAAAAGAGGAATAACCTCTGTATCATAAACCCACTTTTTCAGCACCAGAACAGAAGGAGGTACACATGGAACAAGCCGGGGGATATGAATAGGTGCCAAATTGATTACATTTTGGTAAGAAAAAGATTTAACAATGTTGTTAAAAATTCAAGAAGTTACCCTGGTGCTGATGTTGACTCAAATCATAACCTGGTCATGATGAGATCCGAGCTAAAGTTTAAAAAGATCTTTTGGGTAAAAATTACTCCCAAATGGAACCGATAAGCCCTTAAGAATGGGAAAGCTAGAGAGTTCCAATAGTCAGTCAGTAAGGCCTTAAAGGATAAGGGAAGGGAACTTACTATAGATGGAGAATGGGAAAAGATTAAAAACAGTATCAAAGATAGTGCCCAAGTAACTATTGGGAGGGTTAATCAAAACAAAATTAGGAAACCATGGGTGATGGTAGAAATGATAAAAAATAGAGGAAAGAAGGAAATGGAAAAGGGTTAACACAGAGCATGGAAGTAAAATGTATGGGGCTCTCAATAACGAACTGAGAAGAGAAACAAATAGGGAACAGTGGTGGAAGGGTCAATGTAACAAAATAGAAAAGCTGGATGAAAGTGGGAGAGTGGACCTAATGTATAGAAAGGTGAAACAATTAATGGGAAATCTAAGGTAGCATTCAATCAACTAACTAATGAAGCAACAAACTAAACAAGAAGAGCAGCAATACTGAAACAAACCAATACTTGTGAAATGCTCACATTGGCCTGACTGCTATGATATTCAATCCATTCCTCGAATCCATAATAAATAAGTAGGTTGTATTTGTAATGGGTGGATGATCTCAAAACATTGATTCACACACCACCTTTTTTGTCAATCCTTGCCCTAAATGACTCTACATACAAACTCCTGTAGCTCCTTCAATTTGTTTTGGTGTAGCCCCTAAAGATCAAACATCCACAAATATAATACAATCCCAACATTAACACCAAATAAATCACTAGCTTAATTGTATCTAAAGAAAGAGTTTACTACAATAAAAGAACTGGAAAAAGAATAATGTAGCAATCATCTTGCACATATGAATGAAATTGCCTAACTCTATGATAACTCAAGAAAAATACATTTACAGATATGTTAATAATGGAGCTCCATTACAAAATCTAAGTCCTAGTGCTGAGTAGCATGTTTTCCTACATGACACCCTGCTTGTCATATTCAGCAATCACATTCAATTACCTTTCCCTAATTCTTGAAAAGTGCTTACACTGCTTACACAGCTCTGTTTCCTATTTATACCTGGGAGTGAGATAGATTTTTCAACTATGGTATACAGGCCCAAATGTCTTTACAAGTCTTATAATCAAGTGTTTCTAAAATGCAAGCATATTTGAAAGTTACAAAGAACATTCCTTGAGAAGAACATGAAAACAAAACATTTAGTAAGAAAGTCCTAGCATGGACACCAGTCAAATTTAGACAAAAATAACCAACGATGATTTCTGTCAAAACGTCAATGTATCCTTTTTACTGCATTGTCTCTACCAAAGGTAAGAAATGGCTGTTATTTTTTTAAACATTCCAGATGATATAAAGACTGGGGAACTACCTATGCACATCCATGGACTCTGAATTCACGTATAAAGTTATGGGAAAATACTATTAGTTAGTTCTTCTTTCCTAATCAAAAGTCCACAAAGTACAAAGCCATCTTTAACTGGAAGAATATGGAATGGGATGTCAATTTTGTTAAGTATTATAAATTAAGTTTTAAATGGGAAGACTATGAATAGACAAAAGTAAATTATAAGGAGCAGAGATTTAAGAAGGATACAGTAACATCCTACATCCAAAATGTATGCTAAAGACATTTTTGGATATGCTCTTGTAATAGCACACTTTCGAGTATATCCTCAACTGCCAAACATTTAGCTGGTGGTATCCTAATGATGCAAAGATACCCTTGGGATCCAACTGAAGTTTCATAATTTCAACCCTTCAAATGTTGTCTGAAGTGCAAACTTGTATACCTCCAAAAGATAGCTCTTGTTTCCTTTGTGAAAATCAGAAAAACAACTCAAAATAATTCAATACATCATTCAAGACTTTTAAATTCCAGAAAAGTCCATTTCCATAGGTTACCTTTCAAGTAATACTGGGAGAATGTTTGGCCATGGATAACGGAGTAACAGCTCTTACATAATGCAATTAGGTGCACCAGATGCTTCAGATAGGAATGGAAACTGTTTCATTTTTCTAAGTTTTATTCCTGACTTTTCTGGAACCCATTCCACATGTTAATAATTTTTAATGCTGTATCTCCAGGTGGTAGTATTTTTTTCTTTAACTTTGCTTTAAATCTATTCAGCTTATAATATTTAATAACCCTAACTATGATGTATAATTTTCTTTTTAATTGGGAAAATTTTTTTCTTGACTTCTTAACCCTTCAGCTGCGGGAAACGTACTTCTCTGTTCTTCTAAGAGGACTGTGCGAAATAGGTATTTCTAAGTTTGACTTGCTCTTTCTTCCCCATTCTTGTCCTTTCACAATTTTCATCATGTTACAGAGTTTGAAGATGGCTTAAATAAAGAACAAGAAAATGTATTAAAAAAATTCATATAAAAGGATGTGGGATGTTTCCTAGGATATTTTATGGGCCTCATGATACATATCCAATGTTTATAAACTTAACACCATTTCTAGACCTCTGAGTTGGTATACATCACTTTTCCCTCTGATGGAAATTTCACAGTAATTCCAAACTTTTTAGAAAGCAGCACACAATAAGCTTTGGACCCACACGAAAGAACACAGAGAAGTTTTAGAAACATGTTCATCTATATGGAACTTTTTCTTTGAAAAATGATGCAATTATTCTCAGAAATACTAAAAATGATATTGTAGCATAATCCAAATTTTCAAACAAACCATGACGAATTCTCTCCAAAAAAATTAAATCTGTTGCAAAATCCCTCCATGATCATTAACATAAGGTCTGATTAATGCTATCAACTAGCAGTAGAGTCTAAAATATTTCCTTCTTCCTAGATTTTCAGACATTGGTGAATGCTTACTGTTTATCCAAATGAAATCATTCATCTTTTGCTGAGCTGATGATTACAGACAAAAACTGTCCATTTAATTTCTTGTCAAACACATTTTTAATCAGACTAGTGGGATTCAAAGAATTATGTTTGGGTTTAATCTTGAGGATGGTATCAAAACAACATATCAATGAAATGATTCTATCAAACTTTATAAATTATGACAAATATATGAAAAGCAATTGATAAGGTTAATTTGTTGAAATTGGCATTGCTATATACAATACTTTACAGATTGAGAACTGAAAATAGAAATAGAATTATTTTAAAACTGCAAATAACTAAATGGGTGGACCTTGATGTACTTATCACAGTCTATCCTAACCTATGGCCTATGATTAACATTAATTGACAGGGTTGCTTTTGCACAAATCACTGCTCTTCTGGTGATAACTTGCTTCAAATCAAATCCAAATAACAGGGATTTAACATAGTATAAGAGGGAAACATTCCCATCTGTTCCTAATAGTTTATCATAACAAATAAAGTCATCTGATACTTCACAATATCTTGTAGACTATGACATCTGCTTATGTGGTAAATTATAAAGATAGTGAAGAATTTTAAAGGTTATATTTTGCAAAAAATAAGAAAATTTGATATACTGTAGAACAATTTCAAAAGTTAACCTATACGATACATGATAGACAGATCTTTCCTACATGGCTTCACAAAAAATCTTTTATAGTAGCAAGAGATTGTAGCAATGGGCTTCCAAGTAGCCAACCCGGCAACATGTTCCACTTCAGTGAAAGTGGTTACTCCTTCAATATCCAGTGAGATTCTACATGCAAAATGACCTAAGTTGTTGAAGCACTTTTGCTGGCTCAAGGGATCTATATTTTCTGCATCTAGCTAGAGAACCATATATTAATATTGCATGCTTCTCCATACATTTTAGCACATCAATTTATATTGACCACATACTGTAGGAGTTGGAAATACATGTCACAATGCTACACTGTACAAATGAACTAGATAAGTGTTGTAAGAAAACTGAAAATAGATATATGCATAAACTGTAGTAACTTCATATAGATACTGCCTCACTGAAACTGTCTTTAACACTTAGACACTCAAGGTGCCAATATATTGGCTTTCGGTTTTTGCCTTAAAAAGCTCACAGTGCCGATACATAGGCTCCAGGTTTAATCCTGTGTAAAAATGTTTGTTTATCTTGTTTTGAGTTAGTTTTAATTCTGTTCTGGAGATTATATAAATGTTTATCACTTCAGTTGAAATGGTATTTCTTTTACCATATTTAGTATTTTATATAAACAAAAGAAATTGTCTCTTCCTCCACACGCCTGACGCTACTGCTACGCAGCAACTCATCATCCCATTTTTTTAGCAATTTTTTCTATATTGCATTTTTGGCTACATTTTGCTTCCAAACAGATATATTCCATGTTTATATTTTTTCCCTTTGCAACTTTTATTTCATCCATGAACAAAACAAATTTTCTTTTCCACCATCCATCAAATGCAACTTCGTTTTGGTGACTCTTCATCGAATACATATTTTTGACCTTCAGATTTTTGAGCCTTAGAAAATGCACTGTTGGCATTCACTAGCGAACCACTCTTTAGTAGATGTTAATCCGAAAGCTGATAAGTAATCTGCTCATTATCCAGCTTATGATTTTTTTACTTCCACAGTAAAAAATCATGCAGTCTTTCTGCAATCTGAGTATGATCTATGCTTGAAGTACAAACCCTTACTCGATCATGCTAACTATGTGTTTCGACACTATTATGTGCCACATGAACAACTGAGTGTTGATGAAAGTCTTGTGGGAACAAAACACAGAACAACCCTGATGCAATATTTACCAAATATCAACAGTGGGGGATAGAATTTAGGATGCTTTGTGATGCTGTGTGCAATTATTGCTTAGCTTTATTCACTTATAGGGGTGCCAAATGCAAATAGGACTGAACTACTATCCAAGAGCTTGGACTGGGTTATAACGTTGCTATAAAACTTTTGGAAATGGGGAATTATTTATGCAAATGGTATCATGTGTTTGCGGTTAATTTTTAAGTCTGTCCCTCTTGTTTGATATCTTTATAACATGGGAACCTATATAATGGGTTCTGTAAGGAAAAATAGGAAATTTATCCCTGAAATTTTCAAAAGGAAATTCGCAGTAGGGGAGAATGTGGAATTAGTGAATAAACATCCCAAACAGGGCCACACAGGGACAGGGTTCATCACATGTTAATCATCATTATCATTTTCAAGTAAAGACATTACAAAAGGAAATTAAATCTGCCATAAATGGGAAGGAGGAAATTAAAGTCAAACCAGAAATTATTTGCGATTACAGTGAGTTTATGGGGAGAGGGGTGGTAGACATTACTGACATGATGCTGAACACCTATATGGATGAAAGGAAGTGTGTAAAATACTGGAAAAAAGTTGCGTTTAACATAGTTTCAAGAATGATATTGAATAGCAGTGTCTTATATAAGGAAAATTTCAAAGGACCAGGAAAATTACTACCTAGACATAAATATATGATAAACAGAATTGAACATTAGATGCTGAGCGGATTTCAATAAGAGAAATGTCAGGTAAAGTTGGTGTACAAAAATTGATGGAAGAAAAGACGATAATTGTTGTGTTTGCAGTACTAAACATAACAGAAAAAGACCCCAAACTGTATACATTAGGTGCAATTAAGTAATGCATGGGGAGTGTTTAGACAAGCACAAGTGCGACATGATGAAATGTGCCATTTCACATTGAGCTTTATATCTCATGAATAAATTGAAAATTGTAGGTCTTATTCAAGTATAAGAGACTAAAATATATCCTCTTTCATTATGTATATGCAAAATAGTGCTAAGATCTTTAGAGATTGTGCAGTTATATAACTTTAAAATTATTTTTTGATAAAAAAAATTAATTTGTTCAATCATTTTCTATAAAAAAATAAATAT
>KZ308911.1:616764-695315 GCA_000376725.2 Ladona fulva | reverse complement strand
CTATTTTTCAGCTCAATCATGATTTTTGAAGATTTCAGTTATTTATTAATTTTTTTATATGGATTGAAAGAAAGAATATTGATCAAGCTGAAAAATAGAATTATTCCAAATCCAAAGTTAACAAAGGAATCCAATCAACTTATGATAAATGCTTCAAGATACTCTAATGCAGAAAAATCAAACAGTTCTCAAGATTCAAAGAAATATTGTGCTCCAAAAGCAACTTGTGTAAATGACAACAGTATTTAGACACATAAAATTCTATTTTAATACCTTAATTTAAATCAAATTACTTAGGGTTGCATTATGTTTTGGCCAATGTGGAATATAAGGAACTATGAACATTACATCTGAGAAAAAATGTTGCATTTATGATATTAAAATTTGAATTTCATTTAATAGAAATTCTCTCAAAAGAATTTTCATTAATTTTATCAATATTGGCTATCATTGAATGGATAGCTCTAACTTGGTATTCTAACTCAGTTACTTCTAGCACAGGCTGTAGAAAGGGAACATTTATTTTTGGCAAGGAGTCCCTATTGTCATTCTGATCCACTTCATGTTCCTCAGGAAGATTTACCATCTGCAAGGTTTCAAGAGGTGATACATTGCCCTCAGATATATAAGAAATGTTAACATTCTTCTGAGAACCCTCTGATTTCCTCCCTTCAGGATTCATGACCATCGAGATTTCAGCCTAGTCATCTATTACAGGAATTTGTGAGGATATAAGAGCATGTGGCTAGAAGTGCCTGGAAATAAAACCAAAATCTTGCTTTAACTTCAATGGATCAGGCAGAAGGTCTGAAGCTCTGCTTCTTAGCATAATTAGTACATGTTTTGTTGAAATTCTCTAGTTAATCCCACGCATTTTGTTTTTCTTTTCTTTTTGTATACATGTAAATTTTTCATACTTGGATAAAGGAAAGGAAGGTAACTATTCCCTTAACAGTGTGAGAGAGACGCAGCACGGTAGTTCAGTGGTTAGAATACCTGCCCGGAAAGTGGGAGACCTGGGTTCGAGTCCCAGTCGTGTCGCTAAAGGTTCATCGGACGGTTCATCATAGAATCACACACTGCACACACCAGCCATCTACCCCTTACAGCTTGAGACATTACCTATCTCCAAAAGCAGGAGGGGAGAACAGATGGAGGGGAAAAAACGGGAAGTCACCTGATGTCAGAGTAGAAGGGAAAGTATAGGACAAAGTTCCAATTGAACAAACTCCCTCCACTTTAATCACTCGGTTCACCAGTGTATCCATCCGCAGTCCCCTATATAAGTGAATCATCTACCGTCTAGCGGGGTCGCTAGAGGGTGTGCTATTTGAAACCAGCTTTGGGAGCAGCTTTTGAAAGAGTGGAAGTAATGTTTGCCACCCTGCTTCTTTCTCTCTCTCTCAGTCTGACTGGCCGGGAAGTTTTGAAAGTGCCGAGTGTGGCCAACTTGACATAACTGTGATATGGCACACTCTGTCTAATCCTTCTATTCCTAAACTTGACTGTCTGCCAAATATTCATAAAGATTTACTTAACTCGATGAGACCATTTACTTCTGCTATCAATTGCATACAAGATTGCCAAATGGTTGAACACACAGCTTAAATCTCTTCCCTTCGTTTACACACACTATCTCATTAATTCCTTAGATTTAATTGATAAATTTAAAAATATACAATTAAAAAAGTCTGAAATACTCTTATTTTTTGATATCTGCAACTTATTCCCCAGTATTCCGACACCTGACACACTTAATATTCTAAAAGATCTATTATTTACTTTTAATATAGATAACGAATGTGTTCACGAATATCTACTTTTAACAAAATTATGCATGGAACAAACTTGTTTTCAATTCAATAATACATTTTATTCTCGAACTGAAGGTACTGCGATGGGTAACCCACTCTCCTCTTTTTTAGAAAATATTTTCATGTCACATTAAAAAAAATATTGTTCCCAACAGTTTCCCTACTTCCCGAAACTCTGGTTTCGATACGTAGACGATATTTTTTCTGTTTTTGACCTAGACCTGTGTGATATCCATTCCTTTTTAGACAGATTAAATAAGGTGTCTCCATCTATCAAGTTCACATATGAAATAGAACTGGACAACAAACTGCCGTTTTTGGACATCCTCATCTGTAGAACAGGCAAGAATCTTACATTTGATATATATATAGAAAACGTACTTCCAGTACCAACTTCATTCTTCATTCAACCAGATCTTACCTCCCACTATTTACAAACATGCTACGTTTCACTTCTTGGTACATACATTCAAAAATTAGAAATTAACTAAACAGAAGAGAAGCAAAATCATGCGTTACGTAATTACGATGTTTTTCATGCCGTAATTCTCAATTTAATGCAGGTATATTGCCGGCGGAAATAAACCTACTGGAGAATGAGCCTTCTCCACCTATGAACTAGAGATTCTTCTCAAATTCGGGAGCTCTTTTTTTAGAAATAATTACCTTCAT
Source organism: Ladona fulva (assembly GCA_000376725.2). Taxonomy (NCBI): domain Eukaryota; kingdom Metazoa; phylum Arthropoda; class Insecta; order Odonata; family Libellulidae; genus Ladona; species Ladona fulva. The sequence goes on along the minus strand of KZ308911.1, from coordinate 692,829 downwards.
TATATGTCAAACGATATTCCTTAAAAATTTATTAAGACAAACATATAATTTGTAAATTAATGGTTATTAAAACTTGTACGAAAATTTTTTGCAGCAGGAATATTCGGAAAGAGTTTAAAAAATCTTAAGTTCGTCTCAGTGTAGTCGGGTACCAAGTATTTTTACTCGCTTCATTCTTCATCTAATTTGGAAATTCCTATCCTCTTCGTGGAATAGCGCAAAAGTATCGACACGTTCTCGGTGAGTTTGTGACGTTACTCGTAAGTGAAACTCAAACCTCAAAGAGAAAATGCTATTCAGGATTCGGAGCTTCGCGTGACGCTGTAGAGAGCGTGGATTCCCGGCGAAACGATATTCTTAATCTCATCTCACCTACAGGCGCGAAACAGCGCAAGTAAGGAAAATTAGAAATCGTCTATCAGCATGTCGTGCAGAAATTGATACACGGAATCCTTTCAATTCCTAACCGAAATTCCTTATCCGTGTATATTTCGCAAGTAGCGTCTTTTGGGTAGGGCAAGAGGGATTTTATACCAGATCCCGCGCCTCCAGGGGCCCCAAATTTTGGAAAATATCGATGAACGTCCAAAGATGAAACGTGACGATGGAAATTTGATGATATCTACACATTATTTACTCGAAATTTATGATATACTTGTTTATTATTTTCAATGGGAAAACAGTGTTAGAAATCACTTTGAGGTTGTGATCGGAAAATTGGAATTTAATTATATTTTCAATTCAGCAAAGGACCTCGGGATAGCAATGTGGAAAGCGGAAGATTCCAGGGTCATATCCTTGTCCTGTCAAACTTTTTTCATGTCCGTTTTCCCTTGGGAATCAGATATAGTTATTCTACGGACTTAAGTGACGTTTAAATAGACTTATTCGTATATGAAGCTGAGATTTTAAAAATCTCGTCCGCACATATTGCAAATGTGGGTAATTTATTTAAAATGATTTGCTAATCTTCCGAGATACGCATGATTCCTCATCAAGGGTGGTTGAAACCTACAGCTGCTAGTTAGATTCTCATTGTCAGCAGTGAAATACTGAAATATAACAACCTATTCTTCAATGGGTTTACTCGAAACCTCAAATTCGTAAAACACGATCTTGCGAGTCTCACCTGATGTTATTAGTTCACGGCGCAAAGTGGGCTTAATCGAAAAAAGCTGGTTAAATATACAAAAATGAGTGAGGATTGAAACTTCTCTTGGCTGCTCATGAATAAATTTTTCATGCAACTATGTAAGTCATTTAAGTTAACTCCCACGCATCACAATGATACAGGTGGTCAAACTTGACAAAGTTTAGCGAAACATGCCGGTCTTCGATTTTTCGAGATATTCTTCAACATCAAGCCGATGCTGACCCCAAATGAGGAATATCATCAGGTAAAACATAGCGCGATGCTACCGGTATCGATTACATACCCATTAACATTATTCATAAAATCATTCCCGTAATTACTCCATTTATAACCCATATTTTTAACTTATCGCTTTCTCAGGGTATCTTCCCTATCCAATAGTAAACGTCTATAATATATCCCATACCCAAAGTTTCCAATCCATCGACTGTTATGATCTCCGCCCCATAAATATACTCCCTTCTCTTTCCAAATGTCTTGAGCGCCTAGTGCCAACAGCCAGTAAGTTATTTTTCTAAATTCAACCTTTATGATCCTTTTCAATCAGGTTTTAGACGCCATCACAGCACTACCACTGCATTAACAAAGGTTACAGACGATATCAAACTTGTAATGTACAGTAAAAAGCAACAATTCTAGTTTTAATTGACCGCAGTAAGACTTTTGACTCCGTAGATAACGACATTGCGAATCTTTAACGTAGGTCCACTGACGCTATCTTGGTTCTCGTCTTATCTTTCCGATAGATCACAATCTTGCCTCATCAATGGTCATTCCTCCTCAATGCGACTTATTGATCATGTGGTTCCACAAGAATCAATACTAGGCCCCATTCTTTTCTCTCTATATTTTTAGAATCTATCTGAAACTCATTCGCATTGTTCGTTCTATTTGTACGCTGACTATTTACAAATACATCTATTCAACGCAACTATAAACAACGCATGTAAAACTATCGAATTAATAAATCACGAGATCATTAAATTACACTCCTGTTCTAAATCTCTAGCTCTCAACATTCATCCGCTTAAATCCCAGGCTAAAATTTTCGGACTTACCAGGGTTATTAATAAAATTAGCCAATTGTCTATACCTAAAGTCAGAATTATGGGTACATTGATTGAATACATCTTATCTGGGGCATTCCATGTCAAGTGGACCAATTTTAGAGAAATGCCCCGTTTGACCACCACCGATTTCAATGAAATTCTGTGTGAACATACCTTCATATCTTCTATGAACATTTCCCAAGTTTTACATCCATCGATGAAATATTTACTGAGATATAGTCATTTGTTTGACCCCCTACCGCAGTCTTCTACAGTTAGACAGCGATGTTACGCAAGTTTGAGACACGTTATCTCACGCAATATTCCGTTGAGCAAAACAAAACTTGGAATTCCTATACAACCTATGTTGCTCTATTACACAAAATAATAACAAAGCTTTTATGATCGAAATCTGCGAAGAAAATTTGAAGCAAAATCGGCCCAAAAAATTATGGCTCGAAAAAAATTTAAAGTTTGGCATTTTATATCTTTTGAAATTAACATACAATAAACACGAAACTTTGTGCCTTATAACTACTGTATACAAGGTGTTGGAATAAAAAGTTTCATTTTCTTAATGTCGCCCGTTAGTTTAAAAATTGAGTGCAAATATTGTGATTTTCGTTACGACGCCGAAAATTGGGTATATTCAGCTCACATTTACAAAAAAAGACCCTCTCGAAACTTTTCCAAATTATTTTTAAAAGAAAGTGCATGCTTTTGTCTCTCTAAAAACCTAATTCTGGTTTTTCATCGCGGGAATATAAGGCCCGAGAAATCGGGATGAACATGAAGTTACCTCCGCACGAAAAGTGTGGCGCGAAAAAAAAGTTTAAAGTTTAGCATTTTATATCTCTGCAAATAAACATAATATTAACGTGATACGTTGTATTTTATAACTACATAATACGAAGTGTACGAATAAAAGGTTTCACTTTCCGAATGCTTTCCGTTGGTTTAATATTACGAATTTCGATACGACGCCGAAAACAGGACTTTTTCTGTTCACATTTACAAAACAAGACCCTCTCGTAACTCTTTCCGATTTTCTTTATATATAAGAGCATGCTGTTATCCTTCTAAAGATATAGACTTGATTTTTAATCACAGACATACAATCCCTAAAAATAGGTAGGGAAGAATGTTATGATGCTCTATTACAATCTCTCATGTATTCTTTCTTCGTTTGTCTTATTGAGATAAATTTTATATTAGTTAAATCACAATAACATAAGGGTATAAATGCAAAATCTGAAGAGAGAAGTTATTGAAGGTTCTGAAATTACGGTCGAAAAATGAGTGCAACATCACTTCAGAATCCCTCATCGAAAACATGCTAAGAGAGGAATCACTAAATTACTTACAAAATAGTTAACCGCCGTCGTTGAAGCAGAACACCACTAGTGGACTTGCAGATTATATCACACAAGAATTATAAGATATAGCACACAAATAATGAATTACACACGTTAAATCTTTAGTCGCCGAAGTCTTACGAGACGAACTAGCTTACACTAACCTTAGCTGCCGAATACAGATTTACCCCTCGCTCTGGAAAAAACTTTTTCCACATTTTCTTTCGTATGTCCAAAGTCATCTTTAAACACAGATGTGTTTTTTAAGCTCTTAAGTTCAAGTAGTCCTTAGAAGAGTGTAAAGTGGTACTCTTACGAAAGGCACGTTGGTGGGCATGGCCTCTCTCCGAATAATACAGTTTAGAAGAAATAAATAAACACGAATAACAGGCCGATGCGTGTAAGGCACATAATTCACTAAATGAATCCATCCTGACGACATGAGACTCAACGTTAATCAGGAAATAACGAAAATTAAGCGACGCAATGTAAAATCAGCAATAGACGAGTATCCTAATGTGCAATATGTTTTCATTGCGTCTTCATCAATTTCATCCTAATTTTTAGAGATAAATGCCTGCGGTGAAAAACCAAGTCTACATTTTTAGAGGGATAACAGCATGCTCTATTATATAAAGAAAATCGAAAAGAGTTACGAGAGGGTCTTGTTTTGTAAAAAAAGTCCCATTTTCGGCGTCGTAACGAAATTCGTAATATTTACAGTCAAATATTAAACCAACGGAAAGCATTCGGAAAGTGAAACTTTTTATTCGTACACTTCGTATTAAGAAGTTGTAATGCGCAAAGTATCGCGTTGATGTTATGTTTATTTGCAGAGATATAAAATGCAAAACTTTAATATTTTCCCGCCACCATTTTTGGGCTGAGGTAACTTCATATTCATCCCGATTTCTCGGGCCTTATACGCCCGCGATGAAAAACCAGAATTAGGTTTTTAGAGAGATAAAAGCATGCTCTTTCTTTTAAAAATAATTTGGAAAAGTTTCAAGAGGGTCTTTTTTTGTTTATGTGAGTTGAATATACCCAATTTTCGGCGTCGTAACGAAATTCGTAATATTTACAGTCAAATATTAAACCAACGGAAAGCGTAATATTTGCACTCAATTTTTAAACTAAAGGGCGACATTAAGAAAATGAAACTTTTTTTCCAACACCTTGTATACATTAGTTATAAGGCACAAAGTTTTGTGTTTATTGTATGTTTATTTCACAAGATATAAAATGCCAAACTTTAAATTTTTTTCGTACCATAATTTTTTGGGCCGATTTTGCTTCAAATTTTCTTCGCAAATTTCGCTCATAAAAGCTTTGTTATTATTTTGTATAATGGAGCAACATTGTTTGTATAGGAATACCAAGTTTTGTTTTTCTCAACGGAATACTGCGTGAGATAACGTGTCTCAAACTTACTAAAAATCGATGTCTAACTGTAGAAGGCTGCGGTAGGGGGTCAAACAAATGACTATATCTCAGCAAATATTTCATCGATGGATGTAAAACTTGGGAAATGTTCATGAAAGATGGGAAGGTATGTTCACACAAAATTTCATTGAAATCGGTGATGGTCGAGCGGGGACCGTTGGTCCACTTGACATGGAATGGCCCATCTGTGACAAATATTGGGGTATATATGGACCAGTCGCTTACCTGGCTGCTACAAGTAACCTCTATCTGCTAGAAAACTTACTCAACCCTGTATATTTTTTTTTATAGATTTAAGATAATTTAAGTAAATTATTTTAGTTGTTAATGTAATATTAGTAGTAATACAATACAATATCCCCAGAGGTTAGGTGGAAGAGGCCATTTTGGCCTAACCTCGTCGAAAGAATGAATAATATTAATTATTATTATTGCCGATCTTAATGACCACGGTTGAATATTGGCATACATAATATGTAACAAAATAATGAACCCTTATTTTAGGCAATATTTTACCCAAAGCGAGGAAAATAGTAGAAATAGACATTAGTAGACACGGGATAACACCACGGTATTCTTTAAAGCTTTCTAAAGATGAATCTGAAAGAAAATCTTGCGACCGTTCGCGATTCCAATAATAAAACGGACTTTTCGACATCCATGCAAGGGCCAAATCCGCGCGGCGGATCACCACCCTCAATGGCGATCTCGGTTTTGAAAATAATTACGGATAAACACACTTCTCTTCGGTAATTTTTATGATTCCTATGCAGGATCTACACTCCATAGACATCTTAGGTGAAAAGCCGTTTTAGAAAACATTAATTTCATGGCGAGTGATAGAAGAAAATCTTTACCTGGGCCATATTTTAGACGAAGGACACGCCTACGGCTATCTTTATTCATATTATGCTATACTGCTAATTTTTACACAAAAACATGCCTTAAAAATTCTTTACATCCATCTGATAAAATTCTTAATGACTTAACATCATATTCATCAATATTGTACTCTCACCTGCTAACCCTTAAAGTGAAAATGTGTAATAGTTACTCAAGCTACTACTGCGGGGAATACAAGCAAAGCTCAAATAAGATGAACTAGAAACCCAGAAGAATGTTTGAAATCTCTGAAAACGCAATCAAAACATTATATCACTATCTTCCCTCAGTATTACATTCAGAAATAAAAAAGTAAATTGTATTAAACAAGGGTGAGTGCACACTTATGAAGGATAGGTGTTTACTCCATCATCGATTAAGAAAACACCTATCCTTCACAAGTATATTTTTAACTTTTTGAATTGAAGAATATGTAACATAACATAACTTAAGAGAAATAATTCCTTGAATAATTTTCATTTAACACAAGTTCGGGCTCGTGTTGTACTTGAGAGCGACGATTCTTCGGGCCCATGCAGACTACTTCATCTGATCCTCATGACGTCATTGGAAGAGCGATAAGGTTCCTGCAGTCACCGCCAGATGTCCCTTGTGAGGCGAAGTGAAGAACCTCCCTCCCTGACTTACAATTGGACGTAGCCCCAATTTTCCAGACGTTTCGTCGTCCAGAGCTGCCGCTGAGCTATTGGCTACAGCAGAGATCTGAATTGCTTGTAGAAATATTACTGAGGCCTAAAGCAAGTCGGAAATAAATATAAAATCTACATGCAGGTGACACGCGTTTAAATGACCAATTTTCATCGATTCTCAAAAGAAATTCTGAATCTCTGTAATATTTTTGCGCATCTGTTCCCAGTGGTTGTAGTTAAGGTTGAGACTCCAAAACCTACGTGTAACAATACGATGGATAATAGAGTTCCTATCCAACGTAAAATTGAATGAATGTTGACGAGGAAGGGAAAGAATGTCTGGAAGGTAAGAAGATGAAATTTAATAGCGGAAAAATAAGTCGTTTGGAAAAAAATGGGATAATTATTTCTCTAGATGGAAAATTTCGGTATATCTATGGCAATGCACCGGTGTCGCGTGGTTGCCTAACTTCGATTTTCAGTAGCTAATTTAGCATAAAGTAAGGCGCATTGAGTTGAACGGCCGGACACGTGTCTGTGCAAGGAACGTGTCCTGAAAGTTTCGTGTAAATCCGCGAGGCACAAACCTGACGTATTCCGTATATTTTGGCTGTTTTAATTTTCTCATCAATTCGGTTTTCTCACCACATTTCATTAACTACGCGTCCTCACTATTACATGGACCGATCTGTTATAGCGAGAAAATCAGGAAAATGGATGCTAAGACAATATTTTTTAGGAATGATACGCGACGATAACTCTTTCAAGAATATAACTTACTTAGTACGAGCAGGGTAAAAGAGACTCAGGATGGACCTAATACTACAAGTTAAGAAGCTAATACCATATAATATAAAATTTAAAAATTTTACGTCCAAATGTTTGGTATATTCTTAAATGCAATGGCACTCCTATGTTTTATAGAGTCCCGTTAAACTGACAGCGGGGGTAACAAAAAAATAGGAGCGTTGTAGTTATGAATTCCATAATAAAAATCAAATTTTTGGCACTATTTGAGGAATATAATTATTGCAATTTTTAAAAATATGCAATAATTAGTTCCTGGCTAGTAAACGTTATTTCTGAAAATTATTGGTCTTGAGAGTACAGATAATAGTTATTACACTCAGGCTCTGCGTTTGTGAGAATAAGAGTGATGTTTTGAAAAATTAATAATTTTCAGAATATTTATTAAAAGTTTAGAGCTAATAAACAAATAGCTAACTCTAGAACTTACATAGACAGCATTAAATTCGCTTATGATAAAACTCTAAAATAAAGTTTGCCTTTACAATAGGACTTGATTTAATTTCCGAGAGATTTAAAGCTTAAACTTTTTGAATTGATTTAAAATAAAAAGTCTCCTCGTGGCTCTCAAAAATATCACCGAAATGCACACTATATGTTCTTTGAACTTTGATAATACAGAAATGCGACCCCGGCGGAATATCATTTGAAAAATTTGGTTTATTTCGGAGTCAAGGCGCCGCGCCACTCGCTTCGAAATACAGGCTACAACGATGGAACTATGTCCCTCGTTTCCCTTTCTAGCTTTTCGGACAATTGGTCTAGAAATTGCAGAAATTTTTTTATTTTCGTTAAGCATACTATGACAATGGAGGAATAAAATCAGTGGAAAAACTTTTCAGAGGAAACTATTTCACACTTTAATATCTTAGCAAAATCACAACATAAAAAATACTTCTACACACACGACATTTTCAATGCTTAAGCACCATTTTCAAGTGGCAACTGAAGAAACAAAACTGAGCCTGCAAAGGAAAGGGTGGGGGGAAGCACTGAGAAGACAAAAGAAGTGAAAGGTCGGGTTCATAGAAAAGTATTAACATGGTGGGCACTGGGAATCAGGTAAATTTGCTGCTTTCCACTCCCTTCTACATAGGCTTCTAAACATACCCCTGGGAGAAATTTCAATTTAAGGGTTTCTGAGCATAAGAAATGCTTTCAAAATGGCTCTCATCAGTCCCATTTTGCGAAACATCTTCTTTCCGAGAATCATTCCTCAGATTTCATACCAAAAATCTTGCATGTAGAAAAGAAGAGGAGTCGCTTAAATATATTAGAGAAAATGGAAATAGTGCAAAATAACCTGAATCCAAATATAACCCTTGCTAACGAATATATTTTTCCTTCCTACTCTCCCCTCTTAACCTCCACTCTTCACCCGTCACCGGATTCCCAGTGCCCACCATGTTAATACTTTTCTATGAATCCGACCTTTCACTTCTTTTGTCTTCTCAGTGCTTCCCCCCACCCTTTCCTTTGCAGGCTCAGTTTTGTTTCTTCAGTTGCCACTTGAAAATGGTGCTTAAGCATTGAAAATGTCGTGTGTGTAGAAGTATTTTTTATGTTGTGATTTTGCTAAGATATTAAAGTGTGAAATAGTTTCCTCTGAAAAGTTTTTCCACTGATTTTATTCCTCCATTGATAATGGATCACAACAAAGTTAGCCTCAACTCTGTGGATTTCATACTATGACAGTTTTAAGTAGTTCCGAATATGATCATGATCATAATAAATCGTGTTTTATCTTGTTCGGTCCGTCGCAATGTTTTATAGAGGGGCATTTTCGGTGTATAAACCTGTGTATATGAAACTACATTGTAATGCTTCCAACTTCTAAAGCTTTCTGCCACAAAGAATTTTCAGCTAATGTATGCTATCCTGTAAGTGCTCCGCAGTCAAAATCTTCAAATAGAAGTTATTGAGTCAGAATTGCCGAGTAAAATTACCATAGCAAGCAAAATAAAGTAGTATGATCAGTTAGAGGACAAATTTTCGAAACATTCAAGGTGAAATTATTAGAAAACCTCGTTTTTACAGAGGCAAGTAGTAATAATGTACGAATGAAAACTTTAGAGTTTGATGCTATATCAATATTATCGTCTTTTACAGAATAAGCAGCAAACGTATTGAATCATGGCAAATGGGCGACCTTATGGATACATTTTTACCATTTAAATATTCTAAACAGAATAATGATTTAAGGTGGTATTATAAAGAGACTAGAAAAGATCTTCAGAAACAGAGGCGTTTACATTCGAAATTAAGAGCCTACGCGAGGCATCCAAAGAATGTCAACACGCTTCAAGTAAAGAGTAAAGAGTATTGTACTGTACTGTACTCCGCCAATTCGAAAAGAAGATTTTTGCGAATACTTAGATAAGGACCCAAAAGCCTTTTGGTCATACGCCCGTGAGGTCCAAGGTAAAAAGCAAACGGTAGGTTCATTAAAAGATAATAGCGGGAACGTAATAAACAATACCAAGGGCATAGCTAACATCTTAAATGATTTTTTCCGTAGCGTATTTACTTCCAACAACACATTACGTACCCTACCGGAAGTTGATCGGTCTGAGGCCATGTCGAAAATCACCTTCAGTGAAGACGGCATCATTAAACTCTTGCGGCGGATTAAACCTAATAAAGCTCCTGGTCCTGAAGACATACCAGCTCGTGTATTAAAGCAAGTAGGGGAAAGCACAGCCCCCTTTCTGAAAGTAATATTTGAAAAGTCTATGAACGAAGGAAAAGCTCCGAAAGATTGGAAAATTGCGAATGTTACTCCAATATTTAAAAGCTTAAGGAGGATCCCTACAAGAGGATCCATCGAATTATCGGCCTATATCTTTAACATGATTAAGCGGCAAAAAAAATGGAACATATAAAAGTTAGTTCCTTAATGGGCTTTCTCGACACGTCCAAATTTATAGTGAGTAACCAACACGGTTTTCGTAAGACACGGTCCTGCGAGTCTCAGCTACGGCTGTTAGATCACGATATCTTGAAATCACGATACTTTCAGATTTTCGGAAAGTATTTGATAAGGTTCCATATAATAAATTATTATACAAATTAAAAGTTGTGGGTATCAATGGAGAAGTAATAAACTGGATTAAGGACTTTCTCTCCGACAGAGAACAACGAGTGGTACTAAATGGTGTAAGTTCCAACTCGGTTAAGTGACATTGGGCGTGCCACAAGGAAGTGTAATCGGACCGTTAATATTTTAGTATACATAAACGACCTTAGCAATAACAATATTAGTAAAGTTAGGATATTTGAGGACGACACGGTAATTTATTGGGAAGTAGGAAGCTCAGAAGATAGATTAACCCTATAGTGTGATTTAGATAAAATTATGAAATGGTGGGATGATTGGCAATTAGAGCTCAATATAGATAAATGTTCAGTAATCAACTTCTTCCAAAGGAAAAATAATGCCAAAGATTATTCGTATAGGCTCCGAGGGAAAACTTTATCAACAATAGAAACGGTGAAATACCTCGGAGAAACCCTCACCAATAACTTAACCTGGGGTACCCACATCCGTAATATATGTGGTCGAGCGCTTAAGAAACTCGGATTCGTGAAGAGAATTGTCGGTAGGCGCGAAGAAAAAGTCCGTGAGCGATGTAACGTTGCGTTGGTCAGGCCTCACCTGGAATATGCGTGTAGTGTATGGTACCCTGCAGAAAAGTCTTGTATTCGGGAATTAGAAAAAATACAGCGAAAGGCGATACGTTTTGTAAAGAATTCTTACAAAAAGTCAGTGAGTGTAACGCACATGCTTCAGGACGCGGGATGGGAATCTTTAGAATATAGAAGGCTTGAACAAAGAATAAATCTACTCAATACATTTAAGAAAGCACTTTCACAGATGGTGTAGCTGACATAATACGTCCCCCATGTTACATAGACCGTTCTGATACTGCGAGGAAACTGAGAGAAATAGATGCTAGAACCAGTCGTTTCAAAAATTCATTTTTCCGCGAACGATACACGAAAGTAATCAATTTGTGAAGTAGAGTCATGGTGCTTGCACCCCCTGCCACGCACCGAAAGGAGGCTTGCAGGGTTCTTAAGTAGATGTAGATCATAGGGAAAGAACGTAGCCGTGAACTCGAGAAGTGTTAGTGCAAAGAGAATAGCCAAACGCCAAAAGTTAACGAGTATCAAATGGCAAGCGTCACTAGAATACTCTCTGATGCAGTTTGGAGACGTTGAAAAAAGATTTGAAGTAAGGTTTAGATTTTCCGAAAAAGTGAGTTTACGGAGTAAGTGAAAAGGATTTGTACTATTTCCATATTTGTCGGCGATAAAAAGTTAGTAGTTGACTCAGGGAAAAAATTCATAGAATTTTAACCAAAAGTAATACACAGAAAATCGCTTGGCATTTACAACCCCTACCACTCGCCGATCGCCCCCAAGTAGGGTACTAATGTAGATTAAATGTAGTACGTAATAGCGGATGAATAACTTAGCACCCGTACTTAAATTGACAATAAACGTAAACCCATTTTCAGGCTGAACATAGTTCAACCATTTCCTAGAGCTCTAGAGGTGACTGGAATTGAAATTCGTGATTTGGTAGTTTTAATGTCAAGTTCTAAGTGTTTCAGAGGCAAATATTTTATAAAAGTAACTTATTACGAATGTAAGAAAATCTTTTCATAAGGTTAAAATAGCATACTTAGATTGTCACCAACTAAAGATAAAGTAAAGATACTAAAAGACGCTAAAATAAAGAAGCAAGCGAAATTAATTTACGAAGGCTTCACAGGAACTCTTCCTGCCCGAGATCGTGAATTACCGGAGCCCAAACTTTGGGGTCTTGGTAGATGGTCCTCGATAGAGTATGAAGGAAGTCTCTAGTGGACTGCGTTCAAAACGATTCAAGAACCAAGCTTACACCGAATGTGAAACTTTCCATCTCAGAGCCCTTTGAATAGGTCCTTGTTATATCCACCCTGAGGCCCTCCGGGAAGGTCGCCCGATTATTTCTTAGGTTCGGGCTATATCTTAGGATATTTAGAGTTTCTAGACGAAATAATTTCGGGAAGTGACTCATATAAATTCCGATTTTCCCATAGATCTTTCATGGCAAAATATTTGTGTGTCTTGAACCCAGGAACAGTTAGGAAGTGGTCAACTTCGAATGTAAATGGTTAAGACTATATATAAAATAATGTAAGGGTTATTAACATGTACCTTTTCGGGAAGTTCTCCAAAAATAACTACATAAAAACGCTATATTCCTTGCGGAGGAAGATTAAACCGACGTGGCATTGAACCCTAGGATCAATTTCGGAGTTGTCTTTGCTCTTTGCACCGGATAAGCACTTTCTTTGGCGATATTTCTCCTTCATCGGTACTTTCTGACTTAAAGCCAACACATTCTTCTGTTATTCTGTTAATTTTACAATATAAATCTTCTGGTTATAAGAGCAAAGTTTGTGAGGGAATGATAGCCATATTTTATTCTTTTGAGTTCTACGGAAATAACTATCCTCATTATTAACTTCTTAAGCCCTACGCTTTTTGATATCCTTAACAAGCACTTCAAAAAATGCTTCACATTAGATAACGGCAGTGTCAGTACTTTTCCTGCTCGCGTTACTTCAATAATGAGTAAGTTAGAATTGAACGAGGTAGAAATCAGAAACCTATTATCACAGGTCGATAGTAAGAAATCTCCCGGGCCAGAAGGTGTACCTGCTTATGTCATATCTACACTTGCAAGTGAGCTTTCACCCCTCCTTCTCGCGTTTTATAGTAAGTCTTTAGAAGAATGTACGGTTCCGGCTTCGTGGAAAATAGCTCATATAACTCCCGTGCCAAAAAAAGGGCGTAAGACTAAGCCAGATGACTTCCGACCGATATCTCTAACGTCGATATTTTGCAAAGTTTTAGAACATATTATTTGCAGTTATTTAATGCGTTTCCTCAGCGAAAATGTAGCGATTGCTCAAAGCCAGCACGGCTTCCGGAAAGGCCGCTCCTGCGAGAGTCAGTTAGCACTTCTCAACCATGATATAATGCAAGCAGCCGACGAAGGCTTTAGGACTGATGCTATTTTTTTGGATTTTAGAAAAGCGTTCGACACAGTTCCGCATCCGAAGTTGCTTCAGAAACTCAAATCTTATGGAATTAACAATCAAATCACACAGTGGATTCAGTCATTCCTGACAGGCAGAAGTCAACGTGTTGTCTTAGATGGCGTTTATTCCGACGAAGTTGAAGTTACATCAGGGGTTCCTCAGGGCAGTGTCATTGGGCCGATACTGTTTCTAATATATATTAACGATATTGTAGACAATGTAAAAAGTAACGTAAGACTTTTTGCGGACGATACACTTATATACAGAAAAATCCAAACCCCGGAGGATTCATCGATATTACAGCGAGACCTAGACGTTATTTCTAAATGGTGCAAGGATTGGCAACTTGGTCTAAACATAGATAAATGTGTAGCAATGAGCATGACCCGCTCCCCGGTCAGAAACTCGACCCAAACTCCCTATCATATTAGTGGCGCTACATTAGAATTCGTAGGCCAATATAAATATTTAGGGGTCGTTTTCAGTAGTAATTTGTCATTTAAAACGCACATACGAGATATAGTGGGGTCAGCCGATAGGACTCTTAGGCTATGTAACCGCGTTCTTAGAGGCAGTCAGACAAATGTCAAAGAGGTAGCTTATTTTTCACTAGTTCGTCCGTTACTTGAGTTCTGCTGCGCAGTATGGAACCCTCACGAGAAGGGTCTGATCTCAGAGTTAGAGCGCGTACAGCGTAGAGCAGCTCGCTTCGTAAAAGGAGATTATAGATTCGATAGCAGTGTATCAGAAATGATCAAATCCCTAGGTTGGAATTCCTTAGAGGATAGGAGACTCGAGTCCAGGCACAAATTGTTCGAGAAATTTCTGAGTAGCGATTTACTTGAGGAAATACGAGACATAGTTATACCGGCGATTAGCGAACGCGATTTCCGAGACCAGACGTCTAAAAAATTTCGAGAGATTATAGCGAGAACGGATAGTTATTACTGGTCTCTTTTTCCAGATAGCATTAGACATATAAATAGGGTAGCTATTTAGGGATGTTGGTGTTTTAACACCCCCTGCCATACGCCTTACGGCGGTTCGCGGGGTATTTATGTAAATGTAAATGTTATGTAAATATGTGTACCACTAGAACGTATGCATAATTTTGATACCTGTTTTAGTAAATTGGTAATACGCTACATGGAAACCGCAGCTGAAGTGGTCTTTGATGTCGTTTCTCCTCACGAGTGCTCTCATAAGGACAAATTTGAAGTGTTGATGAGATAAAACATATTTGCCCTAAAGAGGGAATGGTTTTTATTCCTTTGAGGTCGAGAGTGGGAATCTTCAGCTGCCAAAACCTGTGAGAGGGCTTCGCTGGCGTGGGCGAGTGCACGTCGAATGCGTCAAAAATCGAGAAGCGTAAGGCTCCGGATGGGCTTTGTTACAAGGCTTAGAAAGGCAGAATAAGAGAATAAGTATCACTCACTCCTTTCGCGGAAAAATGGCATCCGCAATGTTTTTGCTTCTCTTTCCGCAACTATTCCTATTCTAATAATTTCCTTTCAGACATTTGCACATGCATTTCATGCGTATTCTCTAACCGTCGGCTGTTTGAACTTTCAGCGTCTCTTTTGTATGTTATTCACTACAACTTTTTGCGGTCTTTATTCCGTTCTTCATCAATGTGCTTGGACATCTAAGGTGATTTGCAGGTAAGTCATTTGCAGGTAACCAGCAATCGAACTGGTATTGCTTACACCCGAGGCGAACACGTTACCCACTTGGCCATCCCGACGCCGACGTCTGCATTTCTTCTCCCTTTAGTTCCTCAACATTTTTATCCATTTCCAATACTTCGCTGCCGTCAATCCCTTCCACATGCCATCATACATGTAAACTAAGCTTTTCATACCGATGACGCAGCCGCTCTTTTGTTCTATATTTATTCATTTCGCAGACATTATGATAACACCAAATTTACACGAATCGAAGAAGATTTTTCTTTTGCACCACCAAAAATAAGGGCTTTGACTTACAAATGGAAATCATCGAATAGATCGTATTGCATAATCGAGATATATACGTTTATCATTGCGTTAGTTATTTATTACGTCACTTTGAGCGAATGAGCGAAGTCATAAAGTGAATGCATTTTCATACACAATTCGGGTTTTTTAATTTTATCTCCCCTATGTTTGTACAGTGTTCCAACCTAGTAACGAATTATGAATACTTCTTATTATCGATACCTTCAGCATTGACTTCGAGGAATTTCATATTAGATCAAAAGATAGAGAAAAAAATATTGTCATTATTCCACAAATAAATAATTCGCAAGTGTTTTCGTCATCTTCAGTTGTGAGGTACCTAGGAAGCGAGGGAAGTATATAAGAGGGAGGTCGTTGAGGGAGGAAGGAAGGGAAAGAAATTCGTGAGCGTGGGTGGTGGAGGAAAGGCGAGTGTAAATGAGAGGATGGGTCAATGGGGATAGATACTTGTTAACTATCATTAGTATGGTTCACATTCTGTTCTTCACAAGATTTCATATTGCTTGAGTGAGACTATTCTCATTCCTGTTTCTTACAACGCGGTAGAGGGAAAATCTGAGATGTGACCATGGACCAAGAGATGTTCCGCAAATGCGACCGAGAGGAGATGTTGTGATTTTTAAGACATGTGTGGCGTTCTTTTATTCTTGTGGATGTACTACGGCCTGTTTGCCCAGAGTATAAAGCACTGCACTTGGAGCAGTTGAGCAAAGGTTTTTTGTGGAGGTCGATTTTCTCATTACTATTTCAAAGCAGATTTTTAAATTATTCGGATAAAAAAAGCGGATCTGGTTCGATTTCTGGAAAATAAATTGGCTTAAGTAGATGGCTGGAGCTGTTGACGAAGTTGAATTTCCGCCAGTGAGCGGATGGATTGGGAGGAGGAACGGGAGGAAATATTCCAGGAAAAAGTGATGAAAATTAACGTAGAATTGGTTGAGTACGTGTCGTAGCTACGCAACGTACTCTGTGTTCACTTCATAGGTGCCCCAAACCTGAATATGACCTGAACACGATGAAATCGGAAGTGTAAATTACTTATTTGTGGAATAAAGACAAATATGTTCTAACAATCATCTTTGGTGTTCCTAACAATCTTCTGTGTTTAGCATCTTATTATATTTTAATTTTCTCTTTAACTTCACGTTTTTCCATGAATAGGCACGATAAGTTAAAATACTGATTTCCTAAATAATACTAAGTTAAAGACGTCAAGAATATCTCGAAAAACGATATCATAACGATGTATATAAAGCAGAAATTCTGTGAGTTTGTGGGTTTGTGTGTTTGTGTGTTTTTTGTCCGAGATTGGAGTCCACGCCGTTTGTCCGATTTGCGTCAAATTTTGCATACGTGTTCTCTGAGATCCGGAAGGAAGTACTGTCACCTTTTAATTGAATACAGATTCTTATTATTGTCGTGCAATATCGCTTTTAATTCGAAGTTACGAGAATTTAGATAAAATATGCGAATAGTTTGTGAAATTTTGAGGTTATAAACAACCCGTCCCCCTGACGACCAATTCGATTGTTGATTTCCAGTTAATGCATTTTTCCACAATAATGCATGTGTATTTTGACCCATTTAAAAGCTATTGACGATATGAAGAGGAGGAAATTATTTAGAGATTTTAACTATTACAGTTACGAACAATTTGTAGTGATGAATCGCAGTGGCAACAAACATACGTAGCACCGTAAAGAACTAATGGAAATAAATGAGTAACTTTTTGTCTATCAGTTCGGACTCTTGACAGATTTTACGGTTAATTTTACGATTAGAACCAGGTGTTGAAAATTTTGCAAACTTGCACATTAACTTGAGACAAGATTCATAAGAAGGATATTCCATGAAGATTCACATTCTTATCGTTGATTGTAGATTTCGGCTTCGAACTTTGATTAGAAATTTTGGTTTTAGATAACATGTCCCATTGGACTAAACTAAAATGCGAGATTTTATTTTCTCTTGTGTATAAATGGGTATACCATATTTATTCCGATTTCTATTCTACCCGTTGAGAATCAACGGGCATTTCAGCTAGTAAGTAAATAAACATAGCTTAACCTTTCCAGATAAAGGCTTGTTAATGAGAACAATGTAAACAACAATAAAGACAATCAGTCATCAGACTGGTATCGAACTTGCGGGCCTGCGCCTTTGCCGCCGCTCATGCTAACCATTACACCACGTGTGTTACAATCTAAACTACATAACACTTATTTACATATAAACACAGCTACATTGCATTGTATAATTTTTAATAACAGTATATAATAATAGCAGCATTTCATAAAAGAAGTTCGTATGCGGAAAAGTTCCTACGTAGAGCGATTCGTAGTGCAGTTTTGAATTGGAAATTCCACCGTACGAGGTACGCCTAATCAATTTTCACCGAGTACCACTCATCCAATCAAGTCAAACGATATTTTTATAAACTGATAACGAACGAAAAAGGTTACATAGCACATCTGAAGTGGCTCGATGTAGTGTCTAGAGAACAAGAGAAAAGAGCAAAAATCGAAGTTTGAATGCGTTTATTCACACCAGGAAAAGCCGTCTGACATCGATTACTTCGCGCGGGTGAAATTTGCTGCGAAATACCCCTACCCGAATAAGCGATCCTAAGTCAGCGAATAGAGCGCCGTTCCCCTTACATATGAGTGACTGTGTTCTCTCACTTATTTATTCGCGAAGGCCAATGGGAGATCGGTAGCTCAAAGAATCGAAAAAAATCGCCGCGAAGATGTAAACCGAAATAGTTCTCTCGGTTTATGGGGTCACAATTGGAAAGAGGAAGAGAGTACCACCAAAAATAGCAGGTAATCGGACAAACTTTTACGGAGGTAAACAAAAGACGGTTCAAATTTCCCAACGGCAAGCACGATAAACGTTGTACCGCGCTACTCGGAGCGTGTCTGGCTGCCTTCTATTCGCAGCACACTCACCCCTGCCTCTTCACTCCATTGTTCATTCACCAGCTTCTTCCTCAATCGCTGCCTTTTGTCCTTTCACTGCCCCGCTCGAGTGCTTTATTTCAACGCTGAGAGCTCAGGTTCCATTCTATTAAGTTTTGTTATTGTTTTCGATTCGTGGAAAGGCCATGTCATTGGCCAGCGGGTCTAAGACGCCGTGTTACTTTTGCACTGGTACTGTCCCGATTTAGGGCATATTGTCATCGACTTCGTCAGGTAAAAATGGTGGAATTAAGGGAATTGTTTTGCTCGCTTTCTAAGCAAGGCTGCATATGGAACAAAACAGCTACCTTGATTCTTTCGAATCGGATGTAACTATTGTTGAAGTAGTACACATTTATTTCCAGTACAGCAGATTGCGATGAATATACCAAAGAAGATTGCTTGTTATTATTATCAACTTGTTGCCATTAGTATGTCTACACTGTTGGTAACAACATGAATCTTAAGAAAACCAAACTATGTACTCCGACAAGAATCTAAGATTATCACAGTTACAACAATAAGTTATTATAATGAGCAGGGCGATGGAATACCTTTTACCAGGAAGCACGGTGCCGCAGGTGACGGAGGAACTGAGGAGGTCGGTATTGCCTTCAAATTACTGAGAATGGTGGTGCATGCAGGCAATAACGACGCCGACACCTCGAGAAATGGGTCCGAGGAGTTCATAGGTTCTTTTAAGAACCTGATCGACGAGGTGTCTAGAGAGAGTCTGGTGTCCGAGTGTCGCTGTCAATTTGCAGCATCGTTCCATAGATTGACCATGGTTCTTTGGGCTGGCCTGAATCAGATGGATTCTTTTATTTTCTGTAGGGATAATAGAGTCCGTTTCGTTGATTTAAGACTGGTTCTCTGTCTATTTGACAATAAATACATGCGGCTACATAATACAAGTACACAATCTTGTACTGGGAGACGAGAGTTAGCTTAGTGAAAAAGTAGCGTCTATTGAAATTTTCCCTCCTGACTATACAAAGTATAGTAAGAACGGATGAGGCATATAAAGGGGTGGAGTATTTATCGCTTTGAGAAATAAGTCCAGTAAGTGAATCGGAAACCATTCAAAGCCGTTCGAACTCTGAGATGATTTGGTGCTGAGTATCCGATAGGTATTACAAGAAAACGTATTTCTGCTCATTTTACCACCCTCCTGATGGCGATGACGAATCCGTAAAGGATCTGCACGGTCGCCATAACGCATTTCCTACTCCCGTTGATTCCAAGTTACTCATCAAAAATAAGAAATTTGGAATATATCGATAGTTGAAAAACTACCGGGACAGAAGGAATTCCTGCACTTTTTGTATCTACGCTTGCAAAGGAGCCGTCTCCCCTCCTTACCATTATTCAAGAAATCTTCAAACTAACGTACAGATAAGGTTTCATGGAGGAATGCGCTCATCACTCCAATGCCGAAGAAGGGCGTAAGCCCGATTTTCGACCGATGTCGCTAACTTTGGCATTTTGTATAATTCAAGAGAACGTAATATGCAGCTGTTTAATGAGGTTCCTCGGCGATAATGTTGCGATTACGAATCGAATGCGATTAGCAATCAACATGGTTTCCGCAGAGGGAGCTTTCGTGAGAGTCAGAATGTACTACTTAATCACGATATAATGCCACCAACCGACGGAGGCCTTCGGACAGACGCCATACTCCTGGATTTTATGAAAGTATTTGATACAGTGCCACACGCGAAGTTACTAAAGAAATTCGAGTTTTAAGCAGTAGAAAATGAAATAATTCAGTGGATTAAGGCTTTTCTATCATACGGAAGCCAACGCGTTATCTTAGATGGCGTTTCATCCGACGAAATAGAATTGACTCAGGAATTCTTCAAGGCAGCGTTATCCGATCTTCCTCCTAATTTACATTAATGATATAGAAGACAACGTAAAAAGTGATGTGATGCTCTTCGCAGACAACTCTCTTATATACAGAGAACTTCAAAATGCGGGAGATACATTCATATTGCAGGGCAACCTGGGCGTTATTTCTGAAAGGTGTGAAGGTCGGTTTGAACGGAGAAAAGTTCGCAGCAACGAGCATGACCCACTCCCCAAGAGTCACCTAGGCCAAACTCCTTGTTATAATAGTGGCGCAACGTTAGAATTCGTCAGCTAGTATACATATTTAGGAGTTCTTTTCAGTGGTAATTTATCTTTAAAATGCACATTAAGGCTGTAGTCGGGTCAGCTGATAGGACCTTGAGGCTATGTAACCCTGTTCTCAGGGGTAGTCAATCGGGTTTCCAAGAGGTGGCTTATTTTTCGTTCGTTTTTCCGTCCGTCCGTTTAGCATTGTTTCGCGATGTGGAATCCACACGAGAAGGTTCTGATCTAATAGCTGCAGCGCGTACAACGCAGAGCGGCTCGTTTCGTTAAGGGAGATTAAAGTTTCGATAGCAGTGTATCAGAAATTATCAAAACCCTCGGCTGGGTATCTCTCAAGGATAGACGGACCAAGTTTAAGCACATGTTGATCCAGAGACTTTTAAGAACTGATTTGCAAGAAGAAATACGCAATATCGTGATTCCTGTATTCAGCAATCGCAATTTTTCGAGACCAGACGACAAAGAGGTTCCGCGAGATGTTAGCGAGAACGAATGGTTATTAATGATCTCTTTTTCCTGATAATATTATGAATACCAATCAGGTAGCTAATAAGGAAATTGTGTATTATGGCGGCTTGGGGGATACTAATGTAAATGCATCATATGATATATTTTATATAATTTTATTACCAGTTTCCATTTTCAGGTAGCTTTTTATCCAATTATTTCTAATAAAAACGCAATTCACCTACAACAGCTGTAAGATTATAATATTATTAAGTCATGAGCCGTGCTTACCTAATTCTTATTTGAGAGGACTTTTTTAATAACAGTTTCATGCGCCCATTTTTAATAATAAATTACTTTTCTAATAATAACAATTTATTGTCGTGAGTTATGATTCAATTGAGTCAAATACTGATCTCCAACTACCACTCCTATGGTTTTAAGTATTCAAGTGATTTAGCTTCTCCAAATATTTTGGCTAGATATTATTTATGAATGTTATGAAATCAAAAGCTGCCATCTTAATATTTAAGCGGGAAATATTTTCCAGTGAATATTATAGTAAAGATAGATATAAAACATATATAATATATAAATACACATAAAATAAATATCGATCGATTCATTTGAAATTACCCAAATTCTAAAATTCGAGTAATTAAGTTTATTGTGTGTTTTCATAGGAATTTACAGCCTAGCACTTATACCACCATTTATACATTTCGTTCTGTTAGTGTAATTATTTTTCGCGAAATAATTTTCTACAATGTAAATCATTTTAATTAATCTGAGTAAAAGGTTTTAGCTCTCATAAATTCCTTTTCAATACAGATAAGTTCAGACAAATGTGGTTCCCACTTCACTGTATACTTAAAGAAATAAATACCGATAAACAATGAATCGCCTTCATATAAAAGTCGTACAATGAACCGCTGCCCCACATAAGGAGACATAAAGCATAAAATTTTGATCTATGGCGTTTAAGAGTCCGCAAAGTGATGCCCCAGTGACATGACCTAGTCACACAACTCCGTTCACCGCTTTGTTTGCTCGGTTTAAAGAAGAAATGACAGAATTTTTGAATCTGCTTTATCAGATAAATCAACGGAATTCAGTGATAAATTTTCCACGGAAACTTGAAAGTTATTAACCATAAAATCTGTGGACTATACTGGCAACTTGTGTGATCAAAAATATTAAACATTCTTATCACTAAAGCAATATATCCATATTAATCCATAATATGGATGGGAAATTAAATTTTTGGCAGCAATGGATTAAATGTACTTGCTTAAAATCAACAGCTATTTACTTCCTCATTTATTGGGATATTTTGTGTTAAGAGAATCTCCTTAAAAATTTAGAGAAGAGCAAAAGATATTAATGTGAAAATTGAGTATCATCAGACGAACAATAAGTCGTGTGAGACGAGTGACATAAGTTACAGTATATTACGAAGTGCAACTTCTAAATGAACACCATAATTGGTGCTTTCAACAGTAGCTGAAAGAAACCTCAAAAAGGTACTGTTTTCCTTCACGATCAATTTAAATTAGGGACAGATTCACGCAGAGCAATGAATGATTTTCAAGGCTAAAGTGTAAAGTCACATGATCTACTTGATACAAGCTGTGCACGTAGCTGCAGAGAAATGTCATTTACAAAATGTGTAACTTATCGATTACCTCGAGGAAAGTGGTGTTGCTTCCATCAAGTGACACTTCGCGCGCTGGAGCAATTGAGCCCATGTTATGAAACTATGCTACGTTATTTCCATGTAATTTTATTTTTAGGAACTCAAGAGATATGTAGCAAGACAGAATTTCTAGGGAATCCTACACGTTCGTCGCCCTATGGCTTTACGTTACATTCTCATAACTCTCAACTGCGTGAAGTTTGAATCATTATGTTATTTTTACGGAGCAAGAAAAACTGATAAAATATATTACCCGCGTTTCAACCGCAAAGCTGACATATCTCCTCGTAGGATTTATATTACGCACAAGAAACTCCATTAAGTTTAACTACAGTAAGGAAATAGTCTGTACGTCATCAGCAGTTGGGAATATCCCGAGGTAGGTGTGATTAACGAAACATATCAAGCGATACTTTGTGGAATGTTCTATAATTTATTACGGTAGGCTTCCTTGTTACAAAAGCCATTCTGAGACTTTGTCAAATTTTGTAGCATAATCCTTAATAAATTAGGTGTGATTGGTATATATTTTATTTCTTCAAAACAAAAACTAAAAATAGAAATAGTAGAAAAACACTCCGATCAGAAAAGCATGATAGGAAGTCAAGGGAAGGTTGGGCTTCCGTTGTTATCGCGTTGTACGTTCGCCTTCCATAAAAGCGGTTCAATTCCCGGTGGAGACCCATCTGTGGGAAATGATCTCAGCTGTAGAAACAATAAAAAACTGCTATATACCTACATGTGATAGATACTGGTAATCGGGCGAAAAATGCTAGCAATTAACAAAAATTGTTTGCGGAATTGCTAATTAATGTTGATATATTTCTTGAACAGGTTCGTAATCTAATACTATATGGGATTTATATGTATGTTTTCGCTGAAATCAATCTAATTTTCAACCTTAATCCGGCAGTAAGAAAATCGGAATTTCGTTCTAGTAAAAAATGGCTCAAATTCCCTATAAGGGGTTCATTAAAAGATTAATTTCTGACATCAAGTTTCAAGTATTAGTTTGAAATGCGTAACTAACCCCAAATTTTTTTCAGAGCCTGCTCTTTCAAATTAATTTCCAGAAAGTGGCTAAGATCTAAGATCTCCTTGCACGTTACATCCTGAGGCCTTTACCCGAGGGACGCTTCATCCAAAGAAGTTTCGCCTAAGAGACTGTTCGTTCAAAGATAGTTCCGCCACTCCGGGAATATCACAACCAGAGCACAGAATTTTCAACCCAAATTTTCTCACGTAAAGGATATTTGTCTCGAAGAATATTTTACCCAATAAATGTTTTTCTAAATGATTCAATTATTTAATTTAATCAAGAGGTGGGGATTGGGTTCAGTCGTCATTGTTTATAATTAATTTCCTTACCCAGATGATTCAGGAGGTAGAGGAGGAGAAAGGTTTCCTTTAATTAATAGGTTAGAGAAAGTACTTTCTTAGAAGATTCAGCCGATATAATGCGTCCTCCATGTTACATAGGCCGTTATGATACTGCGAGCAAGAACAGGGAAATAAATGATAGAACGAATCGATTCAAGAATTCACTTTTTCTGCTAATAATATGGAAAAGTTATTGGTTAGGAAAGTAAAGTCACGATGTATGCACTGGTCTAGGAATATTCGCTACCGACGTTTTCCCAACAAAATAGTTCGCTAAAAAAATTTTTCGCTACGGAGCATTTTTCGTTATATTTTATATTTGTTAAAAGCTTGTTTACTCGTAGTTTTCCAGACATCAATTTTATGTAAACTATTACTCCAAGGTAATACTCTGACTTGTACTTTGAAAAAGATGGTAACCCTAGTACAAAGGTTGTCTAAGTGTGAGTTTAGGTAGCCTTTTAAGAAGATAAGGTAACTTATGTTACTGTAATGACGTGATCTAGTAACATGGAAATTAATACAAACAAGGAAAAATTCAACAATATTCAGCCATTCTTCTAAATTTGTTGGAAATTGGGTCCAAATTTTGATGCACGAACATGCGTTTTAGTTTGATCAGGACCGTCCTCAGAAGAAAGGTACTTATCTCAAGGCTCGTACTAGGGGGTGGATCCTAATGCTAAAGAAGGGTTACTTATAGAAGCTACTGATTTATCTTTCAATCTGGAATGTAAGGAACAATTTTACATATAATCGAAATGTAAATTTTACTCATATTGTTATTTTACTCTTATGTATACCTAAATTCAGCGCAATTCTTATTTGAAAAGTTTTTTTTTTCGCGGTTTATTCCTTTGTTCTTTGTTGGATGTTTTCCCGTAACTTTCTTTTTATTTCTATCAATATATCGATAATAATAATATGGATTGTTTAACCATAACCAAAAATAAAAAACCTGCAACGTTTCAAAATCCGCAATTCGTTAGAGAGGACTGGAGGAATGTGAAATTATCAACAATCAAGAGATAAACCTATGTATAGGATGAAATACGATTTGAAAAACAAAAAGTGTTGGTTCTGAGACAACATACAACAGAGGAAATATTTATCAATGCCATCCAATGGCATGTTATTCCGAAATCTGCTTGTTCGAAAATATTTTGAATGAATAAAATGATTGAATATTTTGAATGCTTAATCTGAGGTATGACTCTATAGCAACAGCTACAGTTCAAACAAAATCACCGTCAGCAAAAAAATAATAATAATTGGGATATTTTTACACATTTCTTACATTTTTCATATCAATTATTTGTTTCAAAATTACACTTTATTTTCGTTTATTCATATTCGCTAATCATCTGATTTTAATAGTCTACGCAAACGAACAAAGACAAATTTGAGGAAAGTTATCTCTTTCTTATTCTACGGTTGGCCTTCGAATCAATAATTTCTTAAAATGCATTCATTTCTGCAATCGCTATGATGAGTGCCTTATGGAAACTCTTTGTGATGGAAGAATAGATGGATTTCGTGTGGAATTTATAGGTAACGGACTACAAAATCTTAATGTTTTGCCTGTAAATCTTATTTTGTATTTTCATTAGCGTGTTAGAATACGTTAACAGTCAGTAGTAACCAAGACAGTTTGTTGTAATTGAACACGCAAGCAATCGCGCTACCGAAACCTTAATTAACCAATGTCCGGCAGGATCGATTCTTTCCTATAACGTCCTTGACCTAATTAGTAGAGTAAAAGCTTACCTTAAGGACAAATCGGTAACCTTTTAGTCTACGGATAGAATTCTAAACAAGTCAGTATTTGCTTCAAGCTGTTCTCCTCGAATGAATAGTGATATTTTGACAGTATTTTTAGATACTTCGATGTCCTAGTGGCCGTAATGCAAATAACCCTCTTCTAATACCGACTTTCGTCTCAGTACCGTCCTCATTTATGCAAAACGGCTGCGATGTAAACCAAATACGCATAAAACTCCAGCATGGTCGTATTCACTGCATCTGTTGGAGACATAAATGCTCAGATTATATAGAACTGCTGTAATTTGCAGAAGGTAATGCTGCGTCATCAGGAAACATAGTTGTGGGCGTTCTGACCATTACTATTTATCTGTATTTTCTTTAACTTGTTACTTTCTTATTCATTGAACCCCCAGGCTTTATTTCCTCGTTTGTGTATATATTCCAAGTTTTTGCCATATTGGTTAATGATGCAGAATTCCAGCAGAGGGTCTTCACTTTTTTATGAAATGGTTATAGAAAAAGTGAGCTCGATATTGTTCTGTCTCTCTCGCTACCAAAAAGTTACTCTCGAACTTATATGTTTCATATCATAACGTATATGCATGCATTTGATTGTATTCGAAGAGTATGTATGTGCTAAATTATCCTAATACTTTCCTTATATTGCACACTCTCAGTAAAGGAGAATTCGTATTTTACCGCAGAAAACATATTACATTCTCCACGTCATAATTTATAGCCTTACTTTGAAATAATTTAACCCCTAAATGGCTACTCTGAACCAATTGATGACTCATTTATATTAGCTTATGTTATAACAATTGAATACGCTTTTGTGCTACATATTTAAGGACTCATAAAGATGCGGATGAACTCAAGTAGCGGAAGTAAGTATAAACTGACTTGAGTGTAGACAGCCTGGATTTTCAAGACAGTAAGAACGCTTTTCACTCCGCTGATAGATCGTCGGCTATAAATAGCAGAGAAATGCTTATGGTCTCCTTAATTCATGTCACGATTCGAGTGATTTATATCCTCAATTCCCAACTTAAACCTCTTTCAGTTCACTTTCTTTTCATAAAAACTTTAGATGGATTTCACTTTCGAGGCTCTTCTTTAAGAGTCCCTTGAGCTCTATTTCCTCTCGGTCGAAGTTAACGCAGTAGACGTTTTCTCCCGAGGTGACGATGGCCAAATACTAACCTTCGCGACCCCATGTCGCCGACCTGCTCCCCATGGACGCTTTAGGTTCATCTTCCGCATATCCTTAAAAAGCTCTTCTCTTATCCCTTCTCACCTCGCCCTGCTACATCCCCTTTCTGTCCTTCCAAAACTTCTACCCGGCCTCTTCATCTCTAGAGCCTTTTTCAATTGTGACCCCATTCTGTTACTGTCACCCCTTCTTTTCGTCAAAAGAATTCTGTTTCCCGAAGTTCTTTAAGGTAGTACCACCAACCCTTCTCTTCACGACACGCTCCTCAAACGTTAACTTTTTGACGGCCCGACATCCTTTCATGAACGTGATGATATATGTAATTTAAATATTGCTCTGTAGTGATATTTTATGAGCACGGCTAATTTGTCTTAAAACTGTATTTCTAAAAAGTATCTTCATGTAAAGTTAGGAATGGACTACCGGTTTGTTCAGTTTTTAACATCATCGTCATTGCTGGTTTTTGTTGAAGGGGCGGAGGAATGATGACACCCCTTTTCACCCTTTGTACCTGTCAACCGAAGAATATAGGATGAAGGCCAGCCTTAGTGTTTTGGCGTCCCGGGCTGACAGTCATGTAGGTGACCATTTCGCATATAGATAGTTCTAAAAATACCCTTAACTAATGAATTGCTCATTATTTTAAGATAAATGTTATTCACAGTTATTAAAATTAATATTAACGTAATCTAGTATCACTATTATATATCAAATTATCACCATTATGGCATTAACATATAAGAAAATGGATTGTTTTACATAAGTGGAATGCACTGCGACATTCAGCGGTTATTACCTGTTTCGATGGACTGGTTCATGAAACTCTCTTTTCAGAATTAATTTGAAAAATTTACTCAAAAATTTTATCAGAACACTTCCTAACAAATACCTTTTTGTATGATCTCTCAAATACATCCGCTAACGGTCAACAATCAATTCTTACGAAAAATCTCAGCCTAAGATTCATCTGTAAAGAGATTGACGTACATTTTTAAGTGTGTCATATTATTTGTTTGTACACGAGGAGATTATCTACCAACGCATCGGCGTCTTAACGAACATTCGATTGGCGCTCACCGTTGGCATCGCCCCCAAAGCGTTGGCGCCCTGGGCAGCTGTTCGGCTCGCCCGTATCAGGGCCGGTGTAGAGATGACTCCTCAGGTAGGAATGACTACCATGTCTGGGGGAGTCATCTGTACCTGTAGGTAGAGAGGAATCTCCTTAGGTAGACATTACTCCCTTTAACGTAACGTCTCGAGCAGTCTCAATCCTATTCCGTTCCATTTAAAGGCGTAATTCAAAAAATATCTTAATAAAGCACATAGTACCATATGAAAACGATAGAGTATGATGATCTAACAATTTATTTACAAACGGTTCATGGAAAAGATTGACAGACTACGTTGTGATCCTTCAACCGCTCGAATCTTTGCCATGCGCACCAAGGAGTTACCTCCGAATGGTCAAATTGTTTTTGGATGATAAACTAAAGATATTTAAATTAACACAGTAATGACATGCAGTAAATTATGAGAAACTTTTATGCAGGATGTATTTTCTTGCGTATTTTTAACGAAAAACAGCAGGTGACTACTTTTTTCAATGCTTTTTCCGAAAACACATTCGGTGGAACATGACATTCCCTACTTTTTTTGCAAGATATTTGTCTCCAGAATTATGTCCATAAAAACTGGTTACATCTATAAAAAGAATATAAAGTGAAGTTGAATTTATACCAAGAACTTCCTCGTTTCTCAAATGAGGAAAATAAATCACGGCTACAGACATATCTCTAAGAATTTCCAATTCTCCTTAAAGTAACTTTTCTTTTTCATTTTTCTTTCGTGTTTGATATCGTAAAAACTTAATTAAATCGCTTTTTACAGCCCAAAATTACCGTTTTTCCTATGCAGAATAATTTGAATTCAATTTTTACCAAGTTTCTTTTTCAATACATATATTGCCACTGCGCGCGCCGACCTCCTCTTTGAAATTCACGGGGCATTTGCATTTGAGACGAGTTGTGGTTTAAAAATGGTAAGCCATATGTCTCTTGGTTATACGACATAAATTTTTACGTGAATACTTTGAATAAATCCTATAGTACAAAATATTACGCAACTATGGAAAATTGTTTCGTGTTCCGTGGCATATAAACTATATATTCACCCCAAAAGGGGTGGTAGAGGCGGAATTTTCGTGGTAGAGTAATAACTTTTGACTTTTTTGAGAAAAATGGTGTTATGATATTTCAATTTTAAAACACGAGCTATTCTTTCGATGATTTAATTTGGTTTGTTTGGTTTCGATGCAATTAAGCTGGATGACTGGTGTTGAGGAAAAAAGTTTAAAACTAAAAAATCTATTTGAGAGTGATTCATATCCTTTCCCATCATTCATAATGAGAGGATACCTCATAACTTTTGTTATTTCTTCCATTCATTCGTTTCCTAAGATTCCTTTTATTTGAAAAATGAGTAGTGCTATTGAGAATTGAGATTTATTTCATGACGGCAGCTTTCACGACCATAAAAATCACCGGTTCATCCATCTCGACAGAAACCTTTGGGTTATACTTTAAGGAGACGCTTAGTTCTAGATTCAATTTTCCAAGGTATTCTCAGTAAATAGGCAAAATTTCCGCTTTGATACAAAAAATAATTCTTTAAGGAATAGGAATACTTTAAGGATATAGGAATTCCGATAAAAATATTTTGCGAAGAATGGATACATACTTTTTCGATACATATAGCAGTCGGATCGAAACTCGTACCATACGATTGCACTAATTGGCTTAAATTTAAGTTATTACTCATTAAATTGCTTCCTATTTTTATGAGTAAGTACTTTTAAATTTATGATGTCCCACTGCAAGGAACTCCGAGGTAAAGGGCCATATTGTATCATATGGGTCCGAGTGACTCCCTGAGGATAATGTCATTAAAAATATTAAATTAATTTCGGCAATCTCTAATTTCCACCAGTTTCATTTTATAATTGAGAAGAAATTTAAAAATAATTTGAAGATAAAATACTACGAAAAGGCTTTGGGTCGTATATTTACTTTATTGGATTTATCCCAAAATAGCCTCGTTACCCAAAATCCCCAAAATACGATATTTTTAGGGGCCTTTGCGTATGTACTTTAAGTAAGTAAAATCTTAAAGACTTGGTTTAAAACTGTGAATGTGTTTTATATCACGTGGAAATTTATATCAGAGGCTGCAGTTTTTTAGTGAATCAGGTGAGCTCTCAATGTCCTTCCTCAGTTATTTTTCATTAGTAAAAGTTTGAACATTTTTGTGTTACAAATAGATTAAGACCTGAATTGGGTCATGAAATTGAAACTTATTTGGTTTGAAAAAGACCTACTCGAAAATATGTAATTGTTCCTAATGTCTCTCTTACATTTAAAATTTGCAAATTATGATATGCATACTGGAACAGTCTTGCCTTTTAATACCTTGATGTTAATGAAAGAAATTCAATAAACGAAGTTTGGGGTTGCGGTTTACGGTTGGGGTAATAAATACTAAAAGCAAGCATAATACTGATGTAGGAATGTAAGAATTCATTATCGCATTTGTGTGGAATAAACCGGCCGCGGAAGGGTTAGCGAGTGCGAATCAGCGCTCCAACACCGAAGTCCCCCCTCGTCGGTTTTTTGTGTTCATAAATAAAATTAATTGTGAAAATGGATTAAATTGTGGTCTTTCTGTTTCCATCATAGAAGTTATTATTATGAATCCGCAGTAATCTCTTATTTCCTGTTTCATTATAAAATAATTACATATAACTATAATCAATATGAGTGATGATAGATAGATAGATAGATAGACTCTTTATTGACGAGGTTAGGCCCATATGGGCCTCTCTTCCATCTCACCTCGTATGTCATTATAATAAGTACAGAATATAATTATAACTAAAAGAAAGAATGCGGAGTGGGAAAAAACATTGCAACTGAAGGTTGCCAAAGAAAAAACCCACGTTGCGGGAAAACACCCACAGAGAAGGGGGGTGACAAAAACCAGCGAAAACACAGTACATGTATATAAAGGCAATAAATAATACAGTAAATTTAAGGGAAGAATAAGAACAAAAAATGAAGATGAATTATAAACAATAAAATACTAAAAATGTAGGTTTAAATGTTACAGTTAAAATATGAAGTTAAATATCTAAAGTTAACATCGTTTAACTAAACTAATTGTAATGACATTATCAATTCCAAAATTGGATTATCTTATTCTAATTGTTATTATTTCAGCCAGAGGCACTCGTCGCATGGGCAATAATCATATTGGATCATCAAGTAATCCTCGTCATTGAAAGCCTGAAAATAGAAAGAGAGAGAAAAAGAAATACGGTAGATGAGATGTATTCGTTACAATACATTTAATTAACAGAAGGGAAGAGTTGTATTAGCTTACTATCGCCCTAGAGTGATACAGTTGTAACAAAAGAGGGAGAAGGAATACCACTTAACAATAAAGATGATGCTCAGATTTGAAGAGCCTTTCAAAGATTTCACGCTTGAATATAGAGAAAGATGACTTTATTGACTTGGGATGAGTGAGTTCATTCCAGTATTTTGCTCCAAGGACTAGAAAAGTTTTACTGCAGATTTCTGTTCTATGAATTGGTATCGTAAGTTTGCAAGAGGGACGAGTTCCTAGCACTTGTGAATTGTTGAGGTTTGTAAAATAGTGATTAAAATAGTAGGGACAATATTCATTGAGAACTTTGTATACGAGGTTGAGAGTATGAAGTCTTCTTCTCGAGTGAAGACGAAGCCACTTCAATTCCTTTAAGAGTGGGGTTACATGGTCTGATTTTTTAACATTGAATATGAATTTAACAGCATGGTTAATCATGATGAGTGATGAGAGAGGAGAGAATATGCATATAACTAATCACCGTATTAAATTTCCGCTACATGACGAAAATAACTTCTTGAGCGAGTTCTTAACGGAATAAATTTTCGATTGAGATATAAGAGAGATGAATGAAAAGTTTAAGACCTTATATTTTCGGGTCACCGATCCAATTACGGTCTTCGAATTTGATAGTACGCGCATTCTGAATTAGACGACATAAGAAGTAGGCGAAATTTCAAGGTATCTTACGGAGACTAATCTTGGGTTGGAATCAGAAGATATCGCCTTATGTCGAATCAGTGACGTTAAATTGTGCACGCATACATGTATCGACGGAAACGCGTCAGAGTCTCTGCCTTGCAACTCATATAAATTCGCATGCAGTTCAGTGAGACGTTTGGAATCATCGCCAGTTTGGGAAGTGCTCAGAGCTGATTTACAGCACTTCTCTCTCAAGTATTTAGTTTGTGATCTTCGTCCTGAAATTTAGACGTCACGATTTTATTTTATCCACAAAAGACGCTTATTGTTCACAAGGTCTCATACCATAGTACTATGCTTTTCTACCTTAGCTGTGGAATACTGATTTTTATTTAAGAATAGTATCCACTTCTTAAGGCATGAACCTAACAGTTTTACGAACAACTACCATTTAAACTCCAGGTATCGAGCCCTGTTTATTTTTGCTCTGGCTCGATTGCATCGTCAAATATCGGTTCAGTTCCAGTTTCTCTCCGTCAGCCACCATCTAACTGGTTCGAACCGATTTTGTGCTTTAAGCTTAACATGTTAGAATCTTTACTTTGTGAGAATTAAAAGTAATATAACTTTCAAATCAATTTAGGAATAAACTCTTTTATTTCCATGTAATAATAAAAGTATGAGGCCAATTACAAAAATATGAATGTTAGCTAATTTTCAAGTCACCATTACACATGGTAAGTAAAGGTAAGTACTGTGACTATTAATTCGAACCTATAACTCAAGGATAGTAAATAATAAATGTGGTTGAAAAACTTTAATTTTTCTGTTCAGACTCTGTTTTATATCCGCAAAGAGTTATAAATCCGCAAAGGTTCATTTCACTTTCTACGTTCCGCCGGTTCGATGTAATCGCTTAAATATATATTGTCGGACGAGAACAGCGAGACCAAAAAACTCATCTCGTGGTGACTCTTTATGAAGTGTGACGAATCCAATTTGTATTGTTTTGGTTCAATTAATGGGGGTTTGACACGGCAGTGCTTAAGGATATATGTACGAATGATATGATCAAAACACCGACCTGCTATCACTTTAATGTTTTTAATTCTAATAAACATTCACTAGGAAGTACATTATATTCTGATTTACCTCTTGAAAACGATTTCTCTTTTTCCTTTACGAAATGCATCACCTTTGCATTATATTATCATCAACTTTCGTTGTGGATGTTTACCGATATCTATATATTTACATTTACAAATCTTAAACCTCTTTGGAGAAACAAACAAACATACTCCTTTTAGTTTAAAGACGTTATTCTTTTCCTGCAACGTCTCCCTTAAAAGGAAAAGATGTTGGTGTCATTTTTTCTCCCGAGTAAATTTGGAATGCCCTTTGATGTGAAGACCTTTCCTTTTTCCTATTCCTTGCCCACTCTGTTACGATATTGAAGAAGATAGATGTACGGACGCGTTACCTGCAGGCAATGTATTAGCAATTTTCCTCAATATTTTACAGTGAAACAATATTCATTGCGGTAATAAAAGAGATAGGAAGACGACGTCGTATTCAAAAGTAGTAAAAGGGTATAACTTTAGAGATACATAGATTGCGGAGATGTTAGGGTATGTGAAAGATCCAGTCCATGAGGAACTATGAGCTAAATAAGGGAAGGAGACACAAACAAGAAAGTAACAGTAAACACTATACAAGTTGAATCGGTTCCTAAATAAAGATACACCATTTTAATGGTATTCTTAAGGAGGTAAATCAAAGAGAATGACTCTCTTAATTATTTTTGCGTCCGATCGTCTGAAAAACTTATACAAATCGTCTAAATTTCCCTTGAATTGATATTAGATTCTTAAAAAGAGATATAAAACTAAGATACATTCTATTTAGGAGTCTTGCTTCCTTTGTGACGGTCTTTTGAATGTGATCATCCTTACTCTCAGTTCTATAGCCTAAAGATGAGGGGAAGCTTTGGTCGAAATAAAATCCTACGATGCCAAAAAGGAAGAAGAAAACGGTAATACCATAGAGTACATAGAGATATTGAAATAGCTATATTCGAGAGATTGACCCATTTTTATGTCGAAGAATCCCTCAGCCCAAGCTGGTGGAAACTGGAAACTTGCCAGCATCCATTCGAGAGCCATTTCTGATGAATCATAATACCACGTGAACAATTGATACAGGGTTTACAAATGCCGTTCTTTACGCCAGATGGGATTTAACAGTCTCAGAACAAAAGCGATATACAGTATTTGATAAATACGCGACGGAGTTGAGTCTTAACTTGCAGAATAATCAACCTGTAGCTTGTAAATTCTACTCTATCCATACCCAGAATTAAATGAGTATTCAAACAGAACTTCTGTTGATACTAATAGTCGATTTATTGTCTATGCATCGAATGATAATTATTGTTAACGAGTATCTCCGTTGTTCTTGAAGTCAACATGTCATCCGTTCAGAAAAGTCAAACCCATTTTTTTGGAAAATCTACGTAGGTGCTAATAGCTTATTAATGTTCTTCAGATCAATAAGTTATTCTTAGAAATTTGGTGTCGTCGAAATCAATTTCCGATGAATATTCCGAGAAATGTACCCATCAAAGATTTAATCAGCAAGGATATATAGCATTTTCCTTCGAACCAAGGCACCTTTATACGCCTGAGATTTTTTCTGTCTTATAATTAAAATGAGAATGATAATATCGGCAAATTTATCTTTCGTGAGTTATACATCCTCATTAATTATATCGAACGTATTGGCGCTCTTTAGAATTAATTCAAATATACTTCGGAGAACAGAAAGCGTCTTGTTCTGTTGATTTTATCGACCCAATGATGTTAGACATTAGAGACATGCGGTCGACCAATTGTAGTCATCTGCCAAAGGAACCGCTTTGACAATTATAAGACAGTACCACGGTTTTATAATAATAACTTCTATGATGGAAACAGGAAGACCACAATTACATCCATTTTAGTGATTCATTTTATTTATGAACAAAAAACCGACGAGGGCGGACCTTGGTGTTGAAGCGCTGGTTCGCACACGCTAACCGGCGTGTTCCATGTAGAAACTGTATGTACTTAGCTAAAAGGAGATTATGCAGAGAAATAAATATTTTTTTTCTGAAGTTTTTGTTTTTTCTTTGTTAGGTCGGGTATTTGTGGGACTACCATCGTATGTTCAAAAGAGGATCTGTGGAATTTCACACACATATTTAAAGAAATAACACTTCGAAATTACCACAGCAGATATTTATTGTTTACTAGTCAATGAAAATTTTCGTCAACGAGTCAACACCACCAGGTTGGCATCTTCAACCGAAGTGTTTTTTTCTTTAAAATGTCTAACGCTTTTATTCTTTGGAAGCCACAGCTCCAGAAGTACCCACACGAGTAAGTGTATTTTTATTCAATTTTGATTCAGTCATTAATTTCCAGAACAAACTTTAGTGTTAGCCATGCAGATTTGAAAGTTTTTGTCGAGATAAGAGCGTTAAAATTCTTTTCAGAGAATCTAATATTTCGCTTGAAAATCCTGAACAGGTGCCATAGTTTGGAAAAGCATAGTTAAATTAAAACCAGTATGTCTTTATGTTTTCATGAATACCTAAATGATCATGAATTAGTAACTAATCAAATTGATCAACTGCCATTTACCGCAAGATCACGTTATTTATAAACGTTCATATATTTCACGTATCTGAAAACTGATAAATATAACGGATTAATATAACCTATTTTTTACAAATAACTTAATTTTTCGCAGTTAAATTGTTATCTCCCTACCCTCAGAACATTCAGAAAGTTATTTTTCAACAAGGAAAGTTTCGCGATCTTCATCGTGACGAACGTGTATGGCGTGGTTGGATAACTCCGATTTTGCCGTTGCTAATTTTGCGTTAAAAATGCCTGGTTTTGTCAACGGTCGGACGAATTTCTATTATTTTTGAGCAAAGAACCTACCCTGAAAGTATTGTGCGAATCCGTTTCCCACAGATGTGGTACTCCCCTTGTCAGACTTAAACAATAGGGCTTTTCGTTCTCTCGCTGAACTCGGTCGTTTCTATGACTATTTTACTCTGACTTTCCGAAAACACTAAATACCGGCATGAAAGGGTCGAGTCGAATCAGAGAGATGCAAAAAAATTGTGTCAAAGACCTATTCACATTTACAATACCATGGAGCCAGAAAATGTTTCGTCAACGAAGGTTCACGGTTGTTGTCAATCGACCTCATTGTCCTAAGTTTTTTGTTTCCTGTTCATCAGGAAGGAATGAATTGTCTCCTGAGCATCAAAGCTATTATAGTATGCAGTGGTAATTGTTTTCTATTCCGAATGGGAATGGAAATACTAATATCGGCCTACATACCAGGAGTGTCGTTGAAGGAATTGGATCGCATTTCTCTCAAAATCTGTATATTATTAAGCCATGAGACTGGTTTAAACCATACCCGTCCCCACCATATCTTCTGAGAAGGCCACAGTCCACTAGAATTTACTGAACATATGTAGTAACTTACTACCAAGTCAACGCAACAAAAGAAAACATTCACATTTTACATAAAGAAGTTTCAAATTACAAAAAAATACCCGATATTCTTTCGGGATTACTGAAAGCTAAAAAAGGTAGTTCCAATTTGCTTTCCTCTTTGGTTCGGAATACAATTAATGCCAAACGTTCAGGTGTCCAATCGCAGCAGAGTAATAATATTACGTCTTTATTAGAGACGAGATGGTCTTTACTTAATTGGACGAGATACTTTGCAGTAACATGCTAGTATCTTATGACATCCAAATTTTTCTTGTAGAATATTTAAAAGAAAGATATTCCGGGAATTAAACAAAATAAAGAAGAGCGAACTATTTACCTATATAATAAATTACTCCCATTATCAGCATATCGTACAGGAAATAAGGATTTTTAGTTAGCTTTTTAGCATTTCCTACTAGATAGATGTGTGGAGGTAAAGGTGTAGTTTTTATATACACTATATAGTTTCAAACGGAATCACATATGTCAATTACATCCAAATTTAACCTTTTTATAATATATAATTCGCCTTTTTTTCTTACGTTGTTGTAATGTTGTTTCAGTTATTGGTGTGATCATATATATTATTTCTTATTCCTTATACTTTAACAATTCTATTTGTTCCTAACTGACATAGAATTGTAATCTTGAAAGTGACCTATGCCCGTAATAAAGCCTTAATGCCGTAAATAATATTATAATTACTAGATGTAAAGGAGTAGATTATTGACTGCTTGTATTGATATTACGGAGCCTATTTCCGAGTGCCTCATTGTCGATTGCTTCACTAAAGCGTGCTCTGACGCATACGCACGCATTTCGCGATGAGCTTCACTCGTGAAATGTGCTGCTGAAAATTCCAAAATAGTGAGCAGTTACTGAAGGAGGATCTAAGCGACCTGTTAGCGGAGAGGGTTGAGGAGAGGGCTAGAGGATTTGCTTTGTATTGCAGCTGCTCCGTGAGAAGGGAATTCGAGATTGACTTCTGATTTGATTAAGCTCTTAGGGATTCATATGAAACTTCATCAGCTTTTGTCACACCAACTGACCTGGTTTGCGTTGTGCGAGTAACAACTGGGTGCGGTTAAGTCAAGGAAGGGTGAAATGTTTATAATTCCAGATATTAAAAGGTCTCCCCAGATGATATGCAGATAAACGTATTGCTCCTTTAACTAAGGGTCGAAGAAATAACAAAGCGTGAATTTAGCGAAGTTGAGTGACGATTTTAGGTTGGAGTTCTCAACTCTCGGTTCATTCGCTCATTCGCAAGTTGCCTGGCCGAGTATTCCAAGGCTCTTTGCCTTAGAATACTCGGTCAGCAAGCACTCGAAATATAAAGCTAAAAAATATTTTAATAACCGCGAAAGTTGGACTTCGTGGTGCTACTTATGCTACTTAATTTTCACTTCCTGTCGTTCTATAAACAATTAAATCTACTGCTTCATTGCTTAAATTGTGTCATTAGCTCAGAGAAAGCCTTTATTACGGAAAAATTGCAAATCAAAGAGAGTTGATTAATTCGTTGCCAATTAGTATTGGGAATTGTATGTCTATTTTAGCAGTGAGAAACGCACTCAGGGCCAAGGATGGATAATTGTAACAGGTCACATACTTGAAGGGACTCTGCTAGAATTTACTGTAAGAGAGGAATCAGCTCTAAGAAAAATGCTAAGTTAAGTCTTTGTGTTGTCATTAAGGAACATTTTTGGTAGTTAAGTTTTTTCTTAACTTTGTTACCAATTACTCCGCTTGATCTCCGTAAAAGTATTCTATTTTTACTTTGAATATACATTATTATTTTATATCGAATGTAACAAGAGAGTTCAAGTAAAAATAGGGCAAATACCTATTTAAAATATACTCGCTGATGGTGCTGATCCCATGAGATTTTGTAATAACAGTATTTTTTAGAAAATCAGTGACGATGAAAACTCCATTTCACATGTACAGCTTTTACTATTTGATACATGAATGATGAATATATGAATGAATGTTTGTCCGTAGGCCTGTCTGTTTATCCTCCCCAATCCTTTACCCCGTTGTCAAATCCCTCTCCAGCCAATACCTTCCTTACTCCTCCTTGACTATATAATTGGAAAAAAATTGTATTTTACCTGATGATGACGCGACACGTCGAAACCTGGGTCGCATAATAAACCTTCATGTGGTAAGGGTAAACGTTTTGTTTTCATTTTTGTCACTTCGTTATGGCTTCCTGCCACAAAGTCTTGCGATAGTCTATTGATAGAACTTCATAGTGTTACGTGGTTACGTAACTTTTGATAAGTCTGCTAATATTTTCAGCTTAAAATGTCTATATAAACTTGCATGATTAGTACTTATTAAAAACTAGACTAGGTTGCGTACTCAAATATAATAATCCCAAGATGGGGCCTAACTAGCGTGAGATAAAATCGCTCTCGCAACTAACTACAATACGCTTTATAATACCAAGCTTTTTAGTAGCTTTACCGCATACTTCTCGAATACGTGTGCTCCAGTTTAAATCGTTGGTAAGGGTGATTGCAATATATTCAACTGAGTCAAGTACATTTAAATTCGTTCCACTAATTTTGTACGGGATACAATTGTTTCCTATCGAAGAAATGTACTACAGAGTATTTATTTATATTAAGATCTAGTTGCTGTTTTTCACACCATCTTTATATATGAGCTAAGTCGTTCGAGAGTGAAACGCTATCTTCGACACTTGATATTTCTCTATATATTACCGAGTCATCCGCAAATATCCTCGCATTGCTATCAATCTTATCGCTCAGGTCAATGATATAAACTAGGATGAGTAGATGTCCGATTACGCTGCCTTGAGGTACGCCTGAAGTGACTCTGACTTTATACGAACCAACGCCATCAAGTACCACCTGCTGTTGTCTCTTGGATTGGAAATCCTTGATCCAGTTAATTACCTACATATTAAAATCTGCTAAATTTAATTTGTAAACTAATTTCTAGTGAGGGACCCTGTCTAAAACTTTCTTTATGTCAAGGAAATTCTACTAGAATACTCTTGGAATTTAAAATGAGAATTAACGGTTTCAAGATGATAATATTTTTTCTTCTCCTAATTTTATGACTGAAAGTTGAAAAATACAAATGATTATTATTTCATAAAGGTAATTGACAAAACATTTCTTAATATAATATAATATAACTCTGGGCGAATTGNTATAACTATGGGCGAATTGTCCGAAATGTATCCGCTATCAATCAAACTATCGGTCAGGCACAAATGTATTATGAGTTTGTAGACTTATAATTGACTTTTTTGGCTTATGAGAACCAGGTGTATACAAAAACAGATATTTTTTTAATGAATTAAGCTCTGTAATGCTTGAAGGGGTTGTTTGCTAGTAATTTAATAATATATAATATATGTATATAGTGTCGAAGCACTTTTAAAAATTACCAATAATTAAACATCGCTAAGGTTGAATAAAGACAGTTGTCACACAATAATGAATTTATTTTAACTTAAATATGAGTAAATTTAAGTTTTTCATCACAAGTGGAAAATTCGTATTTAAATTAGAAATCGAGATAACGTTGTCTAACATCACTCTTTTACATTCGAAACTCTTAAGGAAATCGAACAGAAGCTTGTTAATCTTTAAATTTCTCATTTAAGATTTGACTATGAATTCAGATAGTGTATGAGCTTGAAAGTCGTGTAGAGTAGGTTAGCAAGCACTTCGATGTATATCAAATCTTAAAGTGTGCGGAATTAAGAATGCAACATTGGGAGAGCTCCGAAAGAAGTAATTCAGTGGAAATGATGAGTTGATAAGACAAAGATCGAATCATCGGCAAGAGCACCTCATCTTTAATTCCTCCCTCTGTTAACAACGTCTTATTAGGGGAAAATTCCAATTTAAGAGACCACGCAATCTCAGTCTTTTAAAAAGGGTTATTCACTGAAGAAATGCCCGGGTGGAACTAAGAAAGTATTGGTATTTGACATAAAAAGGTAAAGTATTCAATTAACTGGAATGGATAGAATTTCTTCAAAAATAAAGCCGACCGTTTTTCGTTTTCCGGGATTAAAGGTTCAGCGGACCATTTGTTGCTTTTTAAGCTAATATGTTCACCGAAGTCATGATCAATCGATTTTCAAATAATGTTAGCATACAACAATTAATTTTGAGAAACATTTCAAGCGTTCCATGGCCATTGAGGTTTTAGAAGTTATGTGCAAATATTTGAGAGGAAGCACAAAAATGAAAATTAACTACGGTCATTTCCTTGCTTTGGTTTTCTCCGATAATATTTCAATATTTATAGAATCGCGACGAGGAACGTTTATGGGGACACAATGGACCATGAATGCTAATTTGAACTATAAAATCCATCAATAAAACAAAGTAACTTCGATAGTAACTAAATGAAATGGAGTAAGAACCATACATTAAGTCTTCTCGGGTTGTCAATCGGCTCATGCATACAATTGGTACCATTTTTTCGTCTTCTGTCTCCGCAGTCATCTTAACCATCTTCTAACCGAGTACATATACAATATTAAGATAAAGTAACCAAATACGCATCAAAGAAAAAAGTAAGTGATAAATCACAGAAAAAATCAGATATAAACTAATCATAAACATCTATGTACATATTTCCATTAAAAAGTTAAATACAAATATCGGTATTCAAATACGTAAGACAGAGAACATATATAAGACGTACACAGTATAATGATTTAAAACAAAAATTGAAACGAAAAATGGCTTGTGTTTTTGTTGGTTTGCTAAATATCCTAAAATTGAGTAATGAGAAGGGACTTTAAAAGCAAAGGGTAAGAAGAACACTTGGAGAAAAGAATTACAAATGGTAGATATGTGCTGATTTTAAAGTAATGACGTTATAACTTTACCTCGAAGGGGTAGTCGCCAAACACTCCCATTTTCTACGTATGTGAGGCAACAAAGAGAGCAATAGAAAGACACAATTCGAAACTAAGGATTTGCTGCAAAGGAATGAATTCACTCCGGGCAGAAGTATTACCAAATTTAAGTCTCTGTTTGACCACAAATAACTCTATTACCTCCACATAAAACTTGGACTAATGAAAAATTTTGTTGTGAAATGAAAAATTTTGTAATGGACAAGGAATGAGAAGGGTTCAAGCATTTACTAGAAGATATTTTCACCAAAAAAGGTGCTAAGCTGCTGCTGCTGAGGAATTATATATACATTTAAGCCAGACTTTCCGCAAAAGATCTTACAGCACGGAAAACTTTCATATCTGAGGTGAACGATAAATCTGAATTAATTACCGATGGAAATATGTTTTTATTTGCCTAAAACGATGAATAATGTCTGATAGGTAAGCAAATGAATTTTTATGGCGAAATAATATGTCATTTGTCAAAAAATGTAGGAGAGAGTGTTTTCCTAAATGAAAAATTCCCCGATCTCTATGGCAATGCACGTGAGTATCGGGGCTGCCTAACTAAGTTTTAATTGCAAATTTTGTATAAACAAAGGCTTATTGATTTGAACGGCCGGACATCTATCTATTATTTTGGAGCAAGGGGCAAGGAGCAAGGAACAAGATACCGTGACAATCTCGAATGAATCCGTGACTCACAAACACGGTGTTTCTTGTCAGTTACGGAATGATCTCCCCTGGCACACGCCGAAAGGCGGCTTGCAGGGTATTTATGTAGACGTAGATAAATGCAACACATCCAGTTAATGCATTGAGAGTTCTTTCGAAAAGAATTCCGAAAATTTTAAACAAGATATCTCCTTTAATTAGGGGACATTAGTTCATTTAAAAGCAATTTTCTGATTAGGAAACATTTTCTATTCTTTTCATTTGAGGCAAGAAACATATCATATAAAGAGAGCTGGTTTGGCTATCCAGCGATTTTAATTAAGACATACTGGATTAGTTTTAATATAATCGCTGTCACATGAAAAGTCGGAAAGAAGATGTCTTACGGCGACACGACGGATTCAAATTTCGACGAAAACGGAATTTATCAAATTTGTCAAAATCTGAGTCGAATAATTTGAAAGACAAACAGCAAACTGGGCCAGAAGCAGAGAGAAAAGTTTCGCTCATCAGGTGAGCTGCGAAAATTGGAAAAGGAAGATGAAAATTAAGGTAATTTTAAAGGGAAAGTCCGTACTATGGCGATGACGAAAAACACAAATTTATTTCTCCTAATTTGGGAGGATTTCTGAAGCGACTGTTTGGGACAATTATGCATGTTTAAGAGCACCCGGACGTTTAAGTGCACATTCATCTTTCTCTTAGTAATGTATTTAACAAAAAGACTAGAAAGAACAGTATCCTCCGCAGCATTACGTGTACTGGAAATAATATTAATAATTATATAATATACAAGCATGAAATAAACAATAAGATCAAAGACGAAGGGTAAAAAGGATGCATCAAAAGATCACTGGGGTGCAAGGAGCAGTTAATCATTGACACTGCAATCCTATAACAGGCAATTACTAAGAAAAGAAATATTCAATTCGCTTATATTGACTACTCAAGCATTTGATTCAATTCTGCATCCTTGGCTCAAGGAAATCCTGCAAATATATAAATTTCATCTGCAAGTAACCACACTGCTCGAGAAAATAAAACTGTGGTACAGAAAAGCAAATAAAAACTTTTGGACAAGTGCAATGTATCTACACGAAAAATATATCTGGGATATTAATTGAGCTCTCGCATTTTCTGCGTCAACTTTATTTAATTTATACCTCAATGCCCCCACAAACACCCATTTATTCGACAATTACAGAAGTGACCTTTAAACAATAACAACATAAGACGAACACACTACCATTCCCTAACCGGAAAAATCCGACTAGCCGGATTTCGAACCCGGGACCTTGGGGTTGAAGCGCTAAGTGTGTTGGTACGCTAACCACTCGGCAGGCGGTTAATTTCATACTACATAAAGCAAAATATGAGTACAAATTGGCAAAACAGGTAAGGTATCAAATTAGCCATCTCTTACAATTGGATAATTTTTAAAAATTTCATCCACAAATGGTCAACTATTTAAACAATTGAAAAAATTGGAAGATTTCACTAACGAATATCAAATTTGGAATAGAAAAATACGAAATAGTAAAAATAGAGAAAGGAACAATGCTAGGCTTAATAATTGTGATCTAGAAAGAGGTAATATTTTTGTTTGGAGCGGCAGAGGTAAAGTAAAAGCGTGGTTGGTTTTTCAATTAATAGCGAATAACATAATTTTATTCAGTTAAATTCCTTTTCATTACGATAAGTTAGTAAAATATATTGATTTATTTGAAACAATAGCTATTTTCAGTTGAAGCTATTCACATTACAAAATTATAAATATTTTTAATCTTCTGAAATCTTGGAATATTTTCACATGATTTGGAACGGTTTTAATTCCGTTTCTTAACCCAAATTAGTGCACGCCCGCAGGAAATCAACGCCCCTCATTATTGAATACAGCGGTGGGTTAACAAAAGAGAAAAATTGGCATACCTTGAAACGGGATTAACAAATTGTTTGGAAATTTCTTTTTAAACGAAAAGAATAAATACAAAAATCCAATATGAAAGGCAGGTCCCCGAGACCTTAGTCGTAGATATTCTCTCAAATCATTCTGATTTTCAATTTCGCGGATTGCAATTGTGTAGTAAAGTAATCTTGTATTGCTTCGGCCTTTATGTACTATCTTTATTATTTTAAATCCCTAAATGGATATCTCCAAGGAACTGTTTCCTTTTCGCGTTTTACTGTTAATAATAATTGCATAATCGGACAAAGAATAATGGCGGCATTCAACAAAATCCTAATTTATTTTAGCGTAGTTAAACGTGAACAAAGACATAAATATTCATTTTCAGTGACACACACCACTGGGAACGCGCAGTGTATATGTGTAAATATGAATTTGTTTCCCCTTGTACTGCATTTTGGGTGGAAGATTTCTTTCCCATACATTGTAGATCATTTAATCAACGGTA
This sequence comes from Ladona fulva, assembly GCA_000376725.2. Lineage (NCBI taxonomy): Eukaryota > Metazoa > Arthropoda > Insecta > Odonata > Libellulidae > Ladona > Ladona fulva. Next base: position 648,178 of record KZ308911.1, on the reverse strand, counting down.
CTGAAATTCACCTTTGTATCAGTTGTATCACTAAAGTTATTTTAATCTCTAGTCACATATCCTCAATGAGAAATATATTGTTGAAGAAGGCTAGGAAAAATAATCATAAGAGTTATATTTTTCTGGACCCCATAAAAAAGACGAATTATTCAATTCAGTAAGCTATGAAATATAGAATATTTTACAGTTTTAAGGTAAGATGTTGATGTTAAAGGAATATTTTAACCGCGTGACAGCAAAACAAGATAATCTGAATTTTTCATATTAAATGGATAGAGTCATACTAATAATGGAAAATGAAGCCTTTATCATTTGGATTTAGATAATGAAGCATCGAAGATGAGACGATGGCATAAAAATCTTTATCTTGGAAACTTTTTTTATCCTCTACTCTTCGGAAGCGTATCAAATACCCCAGGACTAATCCAGTTTTAAAGGGAATGGTAGCTAAAACAATGAACTTCGTCACCTCCTAAACCATGTCAACGTTATTGAAATAAAGTTAATTTGTTCGTCTGAGAGCCAGACAGTAAAGCATGGCTGGGAGTAAACTACATGACGACTTGATTAATAAATAAAGCTAATTGCCCCTCCACGGCTGAGCGCCATTCGTCCCCCATCATAGTTTTAATAAAGAGAGAGTTTAAGTGATTAATAGCAAATGGAATCACTTTGAAACAGAGTTTAAACAACATTTGATAAATCAAGTTTATAACGAGCATTCTGCGTATTAATTAATCGTGAAATATTCTAACGAAACCTGATTTGTGCAGGTGTATTTTCTCCTTCGCTGATTTCGCGCCGCGTCCGGTAATTAGGGATTCATTTACGCGGTGCAATTATCTCAATTTTTCCGATTTGCGTTATTCTGGCTCCCAGTTATCGGAGCGCTCATTCAGTTATTATGAAGTCCAAGCATTTTCAACGAGAAATGGCAATTATATATCTAACCGAGATTCTCAATATTGGGTTTTCCGTAATCTTGAGGTAATGAATAAAAAACTAACGAAATCCGCGAAGTTACATTTAGAGTTTAGAAAATCAATTGCTAGTTCGTCCCGATTTTGGTACTTACATATTTGGTACTTATTAGCCCGATTTATTGGGCATAAATGCAAATTTTTCTCATATTGAAATACAGTGCTAAACGGCTGCAACATTTATTAAAATAAAAGTGGGAAAAGTGAGCTCATATCGGATCGTAGACCGATAATTGCGTACATCAGTTATTCACTTTGCACAATAATACGAACAAAATTTTGAAACACACTATCTGGCTTCCATTTTCAGATCAATGGAGTCGATTAAGTCCTGTAAAATTACCTAATATTGTGACACTCCTAATCGTCTCTATGCGATATAATTTCCACTTGGTGTGCATGCATGCTAGCCAATATGGACTTGACTGGAAAGGATTTCTACAACGATGCCTCGGCTTACAAATTACCATGAAAACGAATTTTCTGCTTAACGAAGATTTTTTCGCTGATTTTTGGTCTGTGCTAACCATTGCGGACTCGGCTAACGAATATTTTAGTGGGTGCTAGCGCTAACAAGAAAACAGCAAACATAAAAGGTCGGACCATAACACTATATTATCTTTACGGTATCGCTGTGTATTGACGAGCTGGCAGATGTGCCGTACATGGATAAGAGATTTAGTATTTTAATGAGAAAAGGAATTGGTGCATTACATAATCGCAAATGGGAAACAAAAGGTGGAGATTAACAGAGACAAGAAAACGAGATGGAATATTTCCCAAAGAATGTCAATTTTTTTTAGCTAGGAACACAGATGCACTTACGGACTAAAGTATTTGATCGGTAGTTTCTGCAGGTAACAACATGTGGCCACGGAGAACTTAAATGATCCAGCGGCTGACTAGGATAAAGCTATTGCAATATTAACGTGTAAATAACCCTCTGTACATACATCGATCTATTTGGGTACTATAAATTGGCTTTAGTGAAAGCTAACTATAAAGTAACTCATTATGCCATTGTATTTATTGTTCTTTGCAGTAACAGTAATTCTTCATTTGATAAGATTGTCTTCATTTATTTTATACTTTTCTTAATTTAACAAATTGCGATACACATTTAACTGACGTAAATTTGCCACTCAAAAGTGAGCTAAGTCTGCAAGAGAGATTGTTGAATATAAATAAATTATTTTAACCTTTAATTGAAATCGTCAATTTTGATGATCCAAGAACGGCATATTGACGACAAAACTAGTAATGTTTAGTAAATATTTTAAATATTAAATACTAGAATATTTTAAAATGGACTTAAGGATAATATAGTCATGCAGATTTGATCAACGACTCTAAAAACGGTATTCTACGAATGAATTTTAAGTGATGATTACAAAAGATAGGAAATATAAAATTAAATCCTATGGCAGATTACAAGAAATCGACTTTATCAATGTTTAAATGCACAGCTTTCATTTTCTTTGGCGTGAGAAAACACGAAAAATCTAGTAATTTTTATGTTAGACGCTCCAAGCGTATGCCCGATGCTGTAGCACTTATTGTGGAAACTGCTTTGAAATGGGGTACTCTGATATTCCTCAAACTCATCCTTCCGACGTTTTGAGATCCTTTTCTATTTCCGAACGCCCCATGTGATACCCTTGCGATACACCTCTCTTCTCCTATAGATCTAGTGGCTGCAACTAAAAGCTAACTCTCGCTACACGGAAGCCAATCCCTTGAGAGAGAATTATTGGCTACGCATAACCGAATAGACATGTCTTTACGTTCTGACGTGAACTTGTCTAACCCGTTCATGGTTAATTCTTAAGTAATTTCCGTAAACCGATCAAATAAAAAAATCAGAGAATCTGGCGAGATGTTGCAGAAATCCATCGGGAAACAAAGAACTATAATTATAATGAAAACGTACCATTCTTTCTCTTTTTTTCCGTGATGAAATGGAATTTGTAACTGTGTAAGTATCTTTATGCGACAAACAGACAACACTTCAAAAATATGATGTAAGGCAACCAGCATTACATAACCCAGTTAGAACGTTATCCCACTTAAGACACGATTTTGTCTTGGTCCCCCGAAAAACGTCTTAATCGGGTTTTAGTGTATTTTATATAACTTCGGAAGTGCTGGAAGACTTTTGCAGGTAGACTGTTTCATTCCTCGATTGTTATATTTAAAAAAGAATATTTGTGTTTATCAGTGTTTTGTTTAATAAATTTTAATTTGAATTTATGATCATGCCTACCTAAGTAGTCTGCCTCCTTTATTCTGTCGCATATTTTCTTAAACGCAGGCTTTCCAACAAATGCCTTATAATAGACCGATAATCTCTGTTTCATTCTCCTTGCTTATAAACTCTCCTAACCTAATTCTTTCAGCATCTGAGTCACAATGCTACGTTTACCATATCTACCTAACACAAATATTGCATAATGACGATTAGAAGTTACACAATATTAGATCATCTACAGGACTTATTCGGCTCCATTGATCTAAAACTGGAAGCCAGATAGTGTGTTTCAAAATTTTGTCCACAATCCAATTTGAGCTCAATTGTCCCACTTTTATTTTAATAGATATTGCAGCCGTTTAGCACCGTATTTTAATATGAGAAACTATGCATTTATGCCCAATAAAATCGGGCTAATAAAGTACCAAAACCGGACGAACTATTAATAATATTCTAAACCGAATCTATATCCTCACGGAATTCGTGGATTCGATCTTGGTTTAATGATTGATAAATTCTATATAAATTTTGAATCGTCCCTAATACCTTTTTGCAAATGCAAGATTCGCAATTATTGTTATTTTAGAAACATTAAGACATTTGAGACTTTATTAAGTTTTTAATAAAAGATTGAACCTATACTTACTATCCATGCATATTGAAAAATTATCTTTTTTGTTTATATGCAATATATTATACATTCTTTACCTTTTTCTTATGTAACAGAGTTATCCTTTACTTTCTATTATCGGATTAAATTTAATGTTGGGGATTTTTTTCTCACAAAAGCGGCTCTTCTTTAGTACTTTATCCTCCAAGTCCATTCGCAGCTTGAGAAAATAAAAAGAAGCGTAATATTTAAGCGTAATATGGCAAGCGCAAAATTGCACCAGAAACAAATGCAAAACGCAGGAAACCGGCGACGTTATCGAACCGCCCATGCCTATTTGTTAGGACTATTCTATTCGTACTAACACAACAGACAGACTTTTATTTCGAAAAAGAAAAATAATATTTTAACTTGTTTGGATTTTTTACACGTGGATTAACGTTTTAAATAAATAGTAATATATAAAGAGATACAGGAAAATAACTCTTTTGGTTTGACTGAGTAAACACAGCTCCTCAACAGGCAATGAGTATTTTACCAATAAAAATCAGTTTACAGGAATATTACTGTAGTTATAATTCATTCAACACGAGTAACTTTCAATTATTTACTAATTGGCCAATTTTGCTGTAGCCATAACTTCATTAAATAGTAGAAAGTTTCAGCAGTCACTTAACGACGGCACGGTATATTCCGGGGGAAAGAAGATTGCGCATGCGCGAGACTTAACGCCGTCTTGGTCTGCTTCTCGAACACCTAATATTCTTATGGATCTGACAGCGCCCGTTTTAGAGACGTTTATATGCAACGGTTAGTGAAGCCACAGTTGACAATCTTTAATAATAATAAGCATATTCTTTACGAGATAGCAGCAAAATGAAAACATAAATTCCAACCAATGACTCAATAAAACGACCAAAAAGTAAGCTATTCTTCCTGTTATTTCTCCGTGATAGTGCCGTACTTTCCGTTTTGGAACGATAAAAGCTTTTCTCACCGAAGTGAAAATTTCCCAACTTTATAAATATGGTGAGAACATTATATTTTGAAGGTGAAATGTCTTCTCTGATGAAGAAAAACAGAGTTAACACCTCACCGGAAAGAAAATATGAGCACTTGAAAACACTGTGTCGCTCTTTATGCTGTTTCTGCTTCTTTATAAATCATCCTTGACCACAACGTTGCATCAATATCGTCAATTGAACTATTCTAATATATCAACATCAAGGGATTAGTATTACTGCACATATCTCATAAGGAATTACACAATTTTTCATCTATTTCTCCGTATCTCAAGAACTAATTAGTTTTTAAAAAGTTATTCTCATAAAATATGTAAAGTAAATCAATGGTAGGATAACGAACGATTCAAATAGTTAACATCGTCTTTGAAAGACAACTATTCCTTGTACTTTCCAGATGAGTTTTACATACGACAAGTTTTGACTCTTTCGAATTGCAACTTGTCATACGTAAAACTCGTAGAAAAGTATTTTTATGTCTTTCTCTATGGAGTTCCACTAAGTTCACCTAGATCACATCGATTACAAAAGTCTTTGAATGTAACGGTGGTTCGTAGACCAATAAGACTCTCTACCTGTATTGAAGTAATAAAATCATAATTTCGAATCGTGCGCGAGAAATGCTCTTAAATATACTATTTTATCCCGATTTACAGTCGGAATTTTCTTAACGCCTTGTTGAACCACGGACAGCTACCTAAAATATCGCACCAGTTTGCAGTACTCTAAATTGAACCAGCTTTCGGTTACCTTGCTAACCTTCGGTTGCCGTTACATTCCCTTAATTTTTCCTTTTCACCCTTACAAATCCTTCAGACCACAACATCCCAAAACAAGAGTATTCCCGGTTTCCTCACCCGTTTTCATAAGCACGAGCTCACATAATCACGTTTCCCGCTGAAATTCGCTCCAAAACGCCTCCATTCGACTCCCATCTTTTTAGTTGACCTCCGCCTCTGTGCTTCATCACGATTCTCAAACCAAGCGGCGCTAACTACGTGAAAAGTCCTCGAGTGCCTCATACATGTAGTCCTCCTGCACCACGCTTCACATATCTTACTCCCGGCTCATCCTTGCCTCCTCTTCATCATCGTAAACCAGCTGATCAAATTAAGCCTCGCTTAGTTCAATTCCAATTTGCTCCCTCAATTTTAAGGGGACCGTCTTCCTCTCCGCAAACATCTCGATATCGCGTTCCAAATCCAATTGTCACTTCTCTCGGGGGGGGGGAATCATTTTAATTGCTAAATTCCGGCGCGATTAACTGACCTTTAATCCTCGTTCCACCCCGTCCAGCCCTCCTCTTCGACTTAGGTTCTTTACGGTATCCGAATCAAGGATTTGTTTCGCGAATCTTTTAGGATGTAAAGTCCTAAGAATGCGCTGAAATGCGCGCTGCCAAACGCCAAAAATGCGGATTTCAGGGTATTTATGTAGAATTTGGGGGTTGGGGTGGAGGAGTGCCCTTTGCAGAAGCAATGGAGAAAAGGGCGGCATGTAAAACCTCCGATTCTTAAACTAGGGTATCTAATCGCAATCAAACAGTAAACGGAAATCCAAAAGGGTTCCCGGATATCCAAGTGGGCAACGCGTTCGACTTCCGTGAAAGAACTCCTGGGTTCGATTCCCGGTGGGACCATACGTGCGAACTCAGCTGTCTAAGCACTTAACAATACTACTGGTACTATTAGAGATCCAAAACTCTTATTTATTCCTCCGAAATCGATATCAATGTTTTGTTTCGGGTTCCGTTTTCATACCCGCAAAATAACGGTTTTCGCTCGATTCAGACCTCTCGATCGATTCGACCTAACTGAAAATCAGGGTTTTACGAACTGTTCGCATCAATTAACGTTGCTCCCTCTTCAAGATAAAAAAATGTTGTTCTAGGATTCAATTTAATCTAAACAGGCGCGCTCGATAACTAATTTCAGCATGATTATTATATTTAATGCTCGGACTGGAAAACCGTTCCTAACCGGTCAAACGGTGGTTTTCAGATCGAATCCAACAACGGAAAAAATGTTGCCTATTCATTGAATCGGAGAAAAAACCGGAATAAGAAAATAATTCACGCTCCTTTCATGAACCAAAATGTTGAACCGTTAACCCCTATCCTCGAGTTCGCGGAAATGATAGACTCGTCCTGAACGAAATGTGGAAACGGTCATGCGCAACTTTTGGCCGCTAGCACTGTGCCTTCCGAGTTTTTTCAGAGCTTACAATCATCTACCTTCTCCACTCACTTCCAGCCGGGAAGGCTTTCATAATCGCGTTATCTCCACTCGCTGCAACTTTTTCTCTATTCGTCAATTGCTTTTATCCCCTTTTTTTCCAAACGCGTCATCTTAATTTCGCCTCAATATTCATCATCTGCGCAATTTCCCGCTTTTTAGGTATTATACCGTTCCCCAAAGCACGCTGCCTTCTAATACGGGAATCTGGTATTTTTTGCATTTAATCAAGTCAACTTAATTATCTGGCGAAAGATCGTCTTTGGAAGCTTCCCCTAACGCTATCTGCTTTTAGATTGTTTTTTCTGCAAGCTCCTTCGCGTGGCATACTTTCCTCGCCGCTGATAGTCCATTCGGTAGATATACATAAAAACTTCGTTATTTTCCTGCGCTTCTCTCCAGAGGATGTGGCGACCAGTCTGTTCGTCGTGGTGGAGAGTAAATGAGGAACATTACACACATTGATGCAATCGAGAAGAGATTAACTGAGTAGAAATATACGGATTGATCGTGATGGCTGAGAGAATGCAGTTTTCTATCAGTAATTTAGTCGATGCGAGTTTTCAGTTAATGTTCTCCAATTACGTGAAAAGCAGCAAATACTGTTTCTTTGCAGCAGGCCGTGGTAGACACAACTCTGGTGGTAGATTAATCGAATAACATAATACACTTATTAAAATATATAAAAAATACACAATAGATAATCTTTAATACATTTTACACTCTTTACATTAAAATGAATCTAAATTTAAATTACATATTTACACAATTTACATTTCTATACCTTAATAAAATTTACATATTTTTTCTAAACTACTCTTTATTCTTAAATAAGTGTATGAAGACCTCTTCAGGTTAACTGTACATTCTATAATCCCTCTATTTATAAATAAATACTTAGCTAAATCTGTTAATCTCTTTGTCAGCTTTAACATCTGCTTATGATCCCTTCGAGTAATATAAATCGGTTCTTCTATTCTGCTTCTCAATTCATTCAAATTCTAGTTGTATACTAGATTCTATATACTCTACTCTAGGAGTATACTATATTCTAGGTGTATATAAAATCTAGGATGAATTCCTTACATGGAAAGAACAGATCAATTATGTGGTAAAAAAACTAAACAGAGCCTGTTTTAACAATTCCTGTATTGCTCCTATCACTAATATGCCAACAAGACTAGTATTGTATTATGGTTACTTTTTCTCCATACTGAAATATGGAATTGTATTGTGGGGAATGGCCTCGGTATGGCAAACTATTTTTAAAACACAAAAAAATGGGACGCAAAATGACATTCGAAAATCATAGAGTCCCTTGTAAACAAATTTTTAAAAACTCAATATTCTTCTGCTACCCTGCATTTATATTTATGATTTAATATACATGTTTTTTTCTTTGTGTACGCACCGTACAGAAAGAAAAGAATATGTTTGAAGAGAGCGTAGCACTACATAACTATAACACCAGAAGGAACTATGAGTTATTATTCCTGAAACATCGGCTTAGCATTTATAAAAGAACTGCATACTACATGGGCATCAAGATCTACAATAAAATTCCTGAAAATATTATGATAATGAACAAAGATTCGAGCAAAATCTTTAAAAAATATTGTTAAGGAAATGTTACTATTCAAAGGATGAATACTTACTAGGATGTATCCTGTTTTGTATGTGCGGCATTAGTAATGATGTACTTGTATATGTTTAAAATCGTTTAGCACTGTAAATGTCTTTCAAATTTCCTATGTAAAATGTTATTAACTAAAATAGCTATTTTTATGTAATTTATGTAATGTAGTCATTTGTACTTAAACTTTGACATGTCACCGACAGAATACTCTGTGTACATGACTGTTTTGTGACAAAATAAATGTATTATTATTACCCACAGCCTTTTTTCTAATTTTTCCTAACCAAGAATTTGTAACATTTTTGTTGCACTATCTTCATTCTTATGTCTACGTAATACATATATAGCAGCTTTTCGTTTCACTTTCTCGACCTTTTTAATGTCAATGTAATCATGCGGATCCCATACACTTGTCGCATTTTCTAATGTTGGCTTCGCTAGTGCTTTATATCCGAACTACTCGTATTTTGCTTTCTTACTGCATCCCTTTAAGTTTCTCATCACGTAATGTAAATTTTTAAACCCTTAAGTGATGATTTTGTCTAAATGAGTTATCAATTCCATTAACGAATCCCACGGTATACGCCTGGAAAAGTAGCAAAACTGCAGCCTCTTGATAATGAAAATATACGAAAATAATATATATATATCTAGCACATAGCACTACTACTACGAATACAAAGTATTTTTAAAGCTAAAAAGTATGTAGTAGAATAAACACAAAGGAAGGCAGAAATGTAAGAGAAAAAGTCTGCCGCAGTCGGAAAGATCGAACCCAGGTCCCCCACTTTCCGGGTAGGTGCTCTGACCACTAAGCTAACACGACAAAACGATCATTGCTTCAATATCTTGGGCTATAATGGGACTGTGAGCTACGGAGGATCCATCAAAGACGGCACCATCCCTTCGCACACGAGGGACATCAAAGATCCCACCTCACCATCATAGCGACTTCCAGTAGACCGGAAACAGGGAAGTAGATAAGCAGCGGAAAACGCATTCTTTCAGATGCTTGATTATCAAGCATGTGAAACTGCTTATCGAGATAAAAGAAGTTTCATTTAATAAGAACTAAATCGCGAATCAGAGCGCGAATTCATTACCATTTCACTGATCCGCCGATGGAAAACATTACGAAGTTCAAGTTGTATTTTCTAACACTATATGATTACGCTACGAATCTCAAGCTAACACCATAATACATTTATACTTCTCGACATCCACGTTGTTACCTCATTATCAAATCATGGAAAACTTCAAAATTCATGTATAAATAAATTCAATCGTGCTAAGCCGTACTTCGTGGAACGACATTCTGACAAAGTAAGAAAAAATAACTTTGTTAATTTCCACACTTAGGTTTATTGTCCGACCCGCACCCATCATGCTGATGGCCTCTGAGCCAAAAGCGTTCGGACAATAAACTTAAGTGTGGAAATTTACAAAGTTATTTTTTCTTACTTTGTCAGAATGTATGAACTCACGTAAACATTTATTTGATTCTATAAATAACACAATGCAACAAATTGCTAGGTCACAAAAACTTTTTTCGAAAATGTAGGCGTTCTTTGTGTAATTCGACCTCGTGAATTCGAAAATGATACTGAAAACATCGTATCACCCACAGTTTTTGCACAAATTACATACATTTGCAATTAATGGTAATGCAATATAGTGATATTCTGAGAATGATATTCTGAGCTTCATATGATGTTTTCGTGTATATTATAATATACACGAAAACACCATATGACGCTCAGAATATCATCATCATATCTTGTATGGTAACTAGTTTCAAGAAGCAAAACAAGAAGACTATTAAGTATCCGAGCAACATTCACTCAGCAAATCCGCCTGTTCCACATGGCCCGGATTTACCTATACTACAGCCTCCGCAGACATTAGATACGGGCAACAGTGATGACACAGACACCGTGCAGGAGACGGATCTGAGTTTGAAGTAGACGAAGATGAGGGCCCTCTTCTGTTCACTCAGCCAGGTCTAAATGATTTAGTCCGTGATCTGGGACTGACAAAGGATAAAGCAGAGCCCCTAGGATCAAGACTGCGTGAAAGACATTTGTTAGCACCTGGTACGTCCGTTACATTTTACAGAAAATGGGCTTGATATTCACACAATATTTTTCTCAAAAGGACTTGTTAGAGTACTGCAGTGATGTACAAGGTATTATGGGTCAGTTCAACATTCCGTACGCGCCCGGGACTGGAGACTGTTCATTGATTCATCTAAAAGAAGCCTGAAGGCAGTTCTGCTGCACAATGGTAATATGCATGCCTCAATACCTGTCGACCATTCGGTGCACCCGAAGGAAACATATGACAGCATGAAGGCGATTCTTACTACCATTCATTATGAGGATCACAATTGGATGGTGTGTGGTGATTTGAAAGTGTTGGGTATGCTTCTATGACAACAATCAGGATATACCAAGTTCCGTTGTTTCATCTGTGAATTGAACAGTCGGGCTTGTGAAAAACATTCGGAGCAAAAACAGTGGCCCCGAAGGTTGCAATTGGTTCCAGGGGACAAAAATATCAAGTGTGACCCTCTAGTGGAAAGAGACAGAATACTCTTGTCACCTCTGCACCTCTAACTGGGCATAATAAAGCAGTTTGTCAAGGGTGATTTTGCCCAAGATGGTGCGCACCCAGGAAAAATCCCAAGGAAAAATGGACTTGAAAAATGTCTGACGTGACCGGGATTCGAACCCGGGTCTCCCAATTACCGGTCGGGTGCTCTGTCCAGGCAGAACTGTTCTGCCAGGATAGCTCCTAGGGATCTACGTAACAAGTTCCCCAACCTGTCAGATGCCAAGTTGAAAGAGGGCGAGTTCACTGGTCCCGTCAATGAGTTTGAAGTTACATTTCTTACGTTCGCACCCTGACTTTTTTCCTCCAAACCTGGGTGATGTAAGTGAGGAACTGGGTGAAAGATGCCATCAGGTCATCAAGGACATGGAACGGCGATACCAGGGAACTTGGGATGTTCGGATGATGGGCGAGTACTGCTGGATGCTTCACCGTGAGCACACGGAAATGCCCCATAAGAGGAAAAGCCGCGACAACTAAGAAAGCACGGAATGAATTGCGTCAGTGCATGTTTTGTACCACATTCTCTGTATGCACTGTTCACTGTGTGCATATTTCAATATGTTGTTGTTTTAAACTTGTATTCGTGTGCCATATTGTATATATGTACTGCTTCAATATGTGATATCAGTATTGGCAAAGTATACGATTTGTGCCAAAACTGTGGGTGATACGATGTTTTGAGTATCATTTTCGAATTCAGGAGGTAGAAATACGTAAAGAACAACTACTTATGCGAAAAACGTTTTTTCACTGAGACATTGTGTAATGACTATTTTAAATTTTCGAGAATTTTGGGCAACTTCCCTCCATTTTAAACATGTCGCAGTTGCATCATTATGATTGAGTTGAGCACTATTTATCCTCGGGAAAAGGAAAGTTGCAGGTAGAGAAAAGTGCATATCTATGAACTCATTAAGCTGATGCTGGAATTCCGATGCGTAGAGGAAATAATTTTTAATTCGAACGTTGGTAAACATTCGCTACAAAAACAAACCCAAGTACGTCGAATAAGCAGTACTCCTCTTACTTCTTCGAATTAGGATTTCGAAAATACGGACGTTGTACTTCATTTCCGCGTTTGATCGAGTCGTTCTATTTTAAAGGAATTTTACGTACGTAACGGAAAAGGTTGTGATGTCATTTTCAGAATACGATGGTAATTAAAATCTTTTTCGGCGAAGCAGATATCAATTAGAGACTTTTGTCGCTGCTCCTCCGCAAAAAAGACTATCGTATCCCTTCTTCATTAATGTAGAAGTGGAGACATTAATTATTCGCAATCAGAAAAGTAAGAGCGATATTTTGCANAAACGGCGGCTTTTCTTTAAATTATAGCTTTCGATTTCAAACAAAATTTAAGCATCACATGACACAAGACATAAAAATAAATTTTTATATCTTGCGTGATTATCAAGGACTGAAAGACTGGCTGAGTGAGTCGTGTAGTGAAAGGAGAAATGTTGAACCACTGAAGGGATTTGATGAATTCATTAAAACTTATGGGAGAACCTCAATGTTTGGAGCACTAAAAGGCGTTTCTATCGGTGGACAGTTGGGTGGAATCGAAAAAAGCTGGCCAAACATACAAAAACAGTTCTTTGAGTGAAGACTTTGAAACTTCGCATTGCTACTCTTAAATAAGTTCTTCATACAACTAAGTAAGTCATTTACGTTAAATTGTACGCATCGCAATGATGCAGGGGTTCAAACATGAGGAAGTTTTGCAAAAAAATGCCGGTCTTCGATTTCTCGCGAAATTCTTCAAACTCAAGCTGACGCTGAACCCAAAAGAGGAAAATCATCGAATAAAATATAATGCAGAGCTGTCAGTCTGTACTTTATCCTTTATTATAGTCGATTTTAATGACCACGGTTCAATATTTGCATACTTTATTACATAAAACGGCGGAACCTTATTTCAGAGCAAATTTTCCATGACGATCTAGGTTTTGAGAAGAATTACGGAGCAGCACGCTCCTAAACGATATGCTTTGGGAATAGCACATTGAAATAGACTTTTGTACACTCAGTGCACGTACAAATTATGGGAAATTAAGAAATGTTCACTAAATCTCCTTAAAGCAAGTGTAAATGTAACTAAAACTTATTGTTCAATGTTGGTTCTCGGGAACGCAGCGGTGGTCATTTTCATATGACGACGTTTCGCCGGCGGTGCTGCTGGCTTCTTCATACGTACATGGCTGCATCCCCTTCCTTGACGTAATGGTGAAGAAGAAATCAGATAATAATATCAGAAGATATTATTACGTGCAGCGAAAGCCTAAACGTACTACGTAAAGTACTAAAACTTATTGTTTTGGTCAAATCTCGAGGTAGAAGGATATGTTTTCAATTTATAACTCTAATAAGTCCATCCAAAAAAATTCTTTTTGTATTATTGGTCAGCTTTTTTTCGATTCTAGCCCACTGTGCGCCGTGGATGTTTGTAAGTATATGTATGTACATATTATCTAGCGGAGGGGGTTCTTGAGAGCCAATGAGGCAACCCAAAGTTGCCAAAAATCTAGGGGTAGGAAAAATTTTCTAAGAATATAAATGGAAACCCTGATTTAGATATACCCTGCGAATTCCAGTGGCGTGTCTAACTGTAAATATTTTACCTATCTTAAGATAAATTATGATTTTATCGGACACTGCGGTTATTATTTGTAGGATTATGCAGTTTTTATTAACATTATCACACGAGAAAGAAACAGTTGCTTGCAGACATCTCCTTGGATTATTGAAAATGTTCATATAATAAAGGTCAAAGAAAGAGAGCATTGCTGTACTATACAGCTTCAATCCAAGAATTTGAATATCGAATCATCAGAAAGAATCTCCAAGATCAGGGACCTGATATAAACATTGGATTATACCGTTTTTGTCTAAGACAATATTTCTGAATAGCATATCCACCCCATTGACAAGGTATAACTAACTTCTACTGTTAATTTGCCGTTATATTTAATGATGACGGTGGGGAATCCCGAGAGAAAATTCAAAGATTTTTCTCCCTCGAGTAACCGCATGTTTCCGCTAAGGAAAAGAAATAAAATGCATAATATTGGCGATATTTTTTGTGGAAACAAGTAAATATTTAAACAAATGAATACATTTAAGGATATGAGATTCTGATTTAGAGGTGATTGGGAAAGAACAGACTTTGGAAGATTTGGTGATAGCTGCAAATGAGTTTGCAATGCTTTTAAATAAATATCATATGATAGCTGTTTTTAAGGCGATATTTTTCCTTTCGTGTTTCCGTGATAAGATATATTTAAAATCCATGGCATTGCCTCATATTCACGTACAGTAAAATTGATTACGCCGTAGGACGAATTGTCTGAAAAACATGGGAAAAATCATAATTCATATTTACATAGAAAACAAATTAGGTTTGAATTATAAAACACCGTAACCAGGTTGCAACACCTAAAAATAATAACCGGAAAAGCAGTATCCAAAACACAATATTAACATTTAAATACACTTTTGATTGATAGGTGCGATTTTTGTGTTGATTTTCCACAAAAATGGAAAATTTTGTGAAGACCAAAATGTATTTATGTGATATCAGTATTGGCAAAGTATACGATTTGTGCCAAAACTGTGGGTGATACGATGTTTTGAGTATCATTTTCGAATTCAGGAGGTAGAAATACGTAAAGAACAACTACTTATGCGAAAAACGTTTTTTCACTGAGACATTGTGTAATGACTATTTTAAATTTTCGAGAATTTTGGGCAACTTCCCTCCATTTTAAACATGTCGCAGTTGCATCATTATGATTGAGTTGAGCACTATTTATCCTCGGGAAAAGGAAAGTTGCAGGTAGAGAAAAGTGCATATCTATGAACTCATTAAGCTGATGCTGGAATTCCGATGCGTAGAGGAAATAATTTTTAATTCGAACGTTGGTAAACATTNGGATTCTCTTACCTATGCTTCACTTAGGCATATTAACACAAATAATTTTTTTTCTGCTGTGAATTTAACTAACTTTAAGTTTATGAATTAGATCCAAGTTAACTTGGCGATGGGTTGAAAGGAAGAGGAGACTTTAAACTCTGAATTTTGCCCAAGATAATGAAGTTAATTATTTATTTATTCCAGCGTGACACATCTGCCGGAATACGTGGTAATTATGTTCACCTATCACCATCGTCAAAAAACAAATAAACTCGAGGAGAAGTTGATTTAGAAGGCACGAAAATTCATTTAACTTGCAGATAACTTGGCATTCGGTGGAATCAATGAGATCGATCGAATCGGAATCTTGGAGAACTAAGTCAAAACTATTGGAAAGAAATCAAAGTAAAACCGTTATTCAACACGAGTAAAGCTTCCATTCGAGAAAGCAGGAGAATTGAAAAGGCATATGGAGGATGCCTTAGGTGCATAATCTCGAATAATTTGTAGTGCTGGAGGTCAATTTCACACGGGAACTATCCGATTTTTTTCTTTTTAAAGAATCGATGAGGTAAAAAGTTCCTTTAAGATCCCTTACGGAAATTAATAGCCAACTTCTCCTTCGGCATAACATTTCTGATCGCGTAAGATTTATTTTCTCGGATCACTTACAACCTCGAAGACTAAGTTGGTGGAAAATCAGTGCACGTATAACTTTTTCCTCGATTGCTTAATTATCTTTTTCATTCAGTAATCAATTTTAGAGATAAGAGAAGTCACTCGCATAAATTTCGCTATTCCTTTTTGGATTCGGCATCCGGATAGCCTCGAGAATCAGCGATATTCCATCATACTTTTGTATCAAGCATACCTTCACTTCAGACACATTCATGATTGTTGTTACATATTCAAATTTATTGTTTTTAACCGCAAAATTGTCTTTGAATGATTTAAAAGAAAGTCTGCGTGAAGGGTATCACAGGGGTGGTTTTGACAGACGATTATATTTCCTTTGGAAAAGAAAGATGGAAGAAGAAATACAGTAACGTTGTACGAAGGAAAGCGTTAGTGACTTAGTCAGCCAAATAAGCCGAATACAAATGTGTGTGCTTTCTACCGGCCGCACAACTCTTCCCGTGAGGTTCTGCGTAGTCTTAACGAAGAAATAAACTTTTATTCGCGTAAAAATAATAATAGCATAATTCTAATTGGAGGGGATTTCAATCTCCCTGAAATCGACTGGCTTAATAGCGTAGTTAAAGTACGAGCTAGGGATAGCGACTCATGTAGAAGTTTATTAAGTATAACACAAAGAAATTCGTTACACCAGATGGTTAAAGAGCCTACCAGAGAAATTAATATATTAGATCTTATTTTCTCTAATACGCCCGAGCGATTAATAAATACGTCTGTCGCCGATGGACTATCAGATCACAAAGCCGTCGTTACAAATTTAGATATCAACTTGATTTGTTAGGCACCAAAAACCTAAGCGCAAAATGTATTTGTATTCAAAAGCGGACTTTAAAGGATTTCGTGATTCGCTAACAACTAATTTTCCTGTGTATAAAGCGCGTTCGATGAGTCTAAACACAGAGGATGCTTGGAATTTGTTTTTACGGAAAATGCGCGACCTCATGGTTATTTTTTTGCCCTTCAAATATTCCAAACAGAGCAATGATCCAAGATGGTACAATAAAGATACAAGAAAAGCTCTTAAGAAACAGAGACGTCTACACTCGAAATTAAAAGCCTACACGAGGAATTCAAATAATACCAACACGGATCAAGTAAAGAGCGAATACAAACAAGCGAAATCAGAAACAAAGCGAACCATGCGAGATGCCCTCCGACAATTCAAAAGAAAGGTCTTATGCGAATACTTAGATGAAGATCCTAAAGCCTTTTGGTCATACGTGCGTGAGGTCCAAGGTAAAAAACAAACGGTAGGTTCATTAAAAGATAATAGCGGTAACATAATAAACGATGCCAAGAGCAAAGCAAACATCTTAAATGATTTTTTCCGTAGCGTATTTACGCCCAACAACACAACGGGTACACTACCAGAAATCGATCGGTCCGAAGCCATGTCGAATATCACCTTCAGTGAAGACGGCATTATTAAACTCTTGCGGCAAATTAAACCTAATAAAGCTCCTGGTCCTGAAGAAATACCAGCTCGTGTATTCAAGGAAGTTGCGGAAAGCGTAGCCCCCTTTCTGAAAATAATTTTCGAAAAATCTATGAACGAAGGAAAAGTTCCGAGAGATTGGAAAATTGCGAATGTTACTCCAATATTTAAAAGCGGCTCAAAGGAGGATCCAGCGAATTATAGGCCTATATCTTTAACGTCACTGAGCGGAAAAATAATGGAACATATAATAGTTAGTTCCTTAATGGGTTTTCTCGACACGTCCAAATTCATAGTGAGTAACCAACACGGTTTTCGTAAGACACGATCCTGCGAGTCTCAGCTAGCGTTGTTAGTTCACGACATTTTGAAATCGGCCGAAAATAAAAAACAAGTCGACGCGATATTTTTAGATTTTCGGAAAGCATTTGACAAGGTTCCACATGAGAAATTATTGTACAAATTACAAGTTGCAGGAATCAATTCACAGGTAATAAATTGGATAAAGGACTTTCTCACCGATAGAGAACAACGAGTCGTGTTAGATGGTGTAAGTTCCAATTCGGTTAAAGTGACCTCGGGCGTACCACAAGGAAGTGTAATAGGACCGTTACTATTTTTAGTATACATCAACGACCTTAGCAGTAACATTAATAGTAAAGTTAGGATATTTGCGGACGACACGGTCATTTACAGGGAAATAGGAAACTCAGAGGATAGATTAACCCTATCGTGCGACTTAGATAAAATTATGAAATGGTGCGATGATTGGCAATTAGAACTCAACATAGATAAATGTTCAGTAATGAACTTCTTCCCAAGGAAAAATAATGCCAACGATTATACGTACAGGCTCCAAGGTAAAACTTTATCAACAGTAGAAACGGTGAAATACCTTGGAGTAACCCTCACTAATAACTTAAGCTGGGGTACCCACATCCATAAAATATGTGGTCGAGCGCTTAGAAAACTTGGATTTGTGAAGAGAATTGTCGGTAGAAGCGATGAAAAAGTCCGTGAGAGATGTTACGTTGCGTTGGTCAGGCCTCACTTGGAATATGCGTGTAGTGTATGGGACCCTGCAGAGAAGTGTTGTATTCGGGAATTAGAAAAAGTGCAACGGAAGGCGATACGTTTTGTAAAGAATTGTTACGACAAGACAGTGAGTGTAACGCAAATGCTTCAGGACGCAGGATGGGAATCTTTAGAAAATAGAAGGCTTAGACAAAGACTAAATCTCCTTGATAAATTTAGAGAAAGCACGTTCGTAGATGATGTAGCTGACATAATGCGCCCCCCATGTTACATAGGCCGTTCAGACACTGCGAGAAAGATCAGAGAAATAGATGCTAAAACGAATCGATACAAGAATTCATTTTTTCCGCGAACGATACGCGAAAGTAATAGATTAGCGAAGTAAATTCAGTAAATTCATGGTGCTTGCACCCCCTGCCACACGCCGAAAGGCGGCTTGCAGGGTACTAATGTAGAATGTAGATGTAGTGAAAGTAATGTGAGAGAATGACCGAAGCAGGTTGAATGCGGGAATGAGATGCTGAAAAGACAGGCATACTTTCCGTAACTAATGAATGGATATGTAAGATTAGACGCATGGGAGTAACTGAAGCGAAAGTAATCAGCAAGGATAGAAAAATATACAGGATTAATAAAAATAAACGACTTTGTTTCAGGGGGAGATTGAGATCAGTTAGTCTCTCTTTACATCTAAACCTATGTCTTAGAGAGATTTAAAGAAACAGCTTTGGGAGTTGGAAAACATACACAAGAAGGGGGGCGTGAAAAACCTGCAAAACCTACTGACTGAAGATAGTAGAATATAAAAAGAAGAGGAGAAAAGTGAAAATAAGAAAAAAGTGTGTCAGCAACACTACTGAAAATAAATAAACAATTTAAATGCACACTCGTGTCAAAAATACAGACAAGGATGGACGATGAATTTGAAGAACAAGAAGTAAGCAGTAGAATATGATAAATCATCAGGATAAAAACGAAGGTAAAGAAATAAGAAAAATACTGAATAAAAAATAAATTTTGAAATAGTAACAAAAGTAATTTGAAAAAAATTACACTTTACATAGAATTACGATTATTGTGAGTAAACGACGTAAATAAGGGGCTTAGGCGTGGGTTATATGGATGTCATATTGATAAGTTAAAAAGCAGGAAGACAGTTTTGAGTTAATGTTGTAAGAGGAGATTTCGAAGGACTTCTAAATCAACCTATCTTACCTTTTCAAACACGTTTTATTACGCTTATAGACTTGTGATAAATAAATATGTATCGGTGGAATCATTTAATATATATTTTGTATTTCAATTGATAAAAGTTTTAGTACGCGGAATTTTAGTTACTTTAAAAAAATCCTATGTGTGAGAATGATTATTTAGAATGCAGGCTCCTGATAATCATATGCCTTTGGCGGACCACAACCGAAGTACGCACGATTTGAATTCGGCCAAGATGGGGTTTAATTTTACGCACGATGGACTTGGAAAAAAAGTGCTTTATGTCTTTACACTGTCGTCTGAAACAATCATTTCCAACGAATATAAATATTTGGGTAATAAGAACAAATGGAAGAATGAAATACTTAGGAATCCATATGTATACGTATTACGCTCACTGGAATGATTCGCTTGTGTTATGTTTATCCTGAGAAAGAAATCTGAAAAGAAGGAGAATATGCCCAGTTTAAAGGGATCCTTAAGGAAGATTAATTGAGGAAAGACGAAAGTTTCAATTTATAAGAGGCAAGGGAAAGATAATAAAACCTCATCTGTGAACTTGGGAAGTCAAATCCTCGAAAAGACGAATGCATTCTCCTCTATCGGGGCATAGACAACTACAGATGTGAGGTGGAGGAAGTGGGAACGATGCGAGAGGTTAAATCTATCAGCGATAGGAAACTTTCACCCTATAAAAGTGAGTAAGCGGCTACTAAAGTAGAGCTTCTTACAATATATGCGGGCACGTTGAAGACTCTTGCATATATATTTTGAATTTGGGCCGGAATGGGTAATGACTAGTATGTCTTGGGCAGGTAGTACGATTTGGGAAATGGGGGTAAAAAGCAGAGTTAATCAAGTGTTATCAGAGGATGCGAAGGATAAACTGGAAAGAAGAGTAACCAATGAAGAAGTCCTTCTTGGAGATGGTGAAAAACGACAACTCTGGCTACTATCTGGAGGAGAGATATCGGAATACTCGTTAACTTACTGCGTCATGGTTTCCGGATGTTTCATTCAAAGTTCCGACAAAGTAAGGAATCGATCTAAGTAGACTTGACCAAAAGAATTTTCACCCAAATACATGAAGCACATTACTTTTCGCCCATAGATTTTGTATCCTAGCGTCGGTTTACTAAAGAGTTATTTCACCTAATGGATGATTCTCCAGATGGTATTTCTAAAAGACGTTCCGCCAGAGTATGGACATTGTTTTTAGTTCGTTTAAGCAAAATAAAAAAGCTGTACGGGAGATAAAAATATTTTTAGATACGTATATTATGAAAGGCCTCTCTGACGTCAACCCTGGGGAAGTTGGAAGATAAATAACTCAAATTCATTTGGTTTATGATATTTAAAAATGAAAATGTGCAAATTTTAAAGGTTACTTTAAACGCGTAATATTTCAATATGAGCAAATGAACACCTAATTTGGAATAGCACCCATAGGATATAATAAGGCTTGGGGAAAATGTCTATTGGATGAAAAATCTTTGGGTGGAAAGCAACGGGTGTAGTATATCTGGGTGAAAAGTCCCATGGATGATTTAATCTTGGACGAACCGTCTTTTGGTTGAAACATCTTCGGGTTAAACACTTCATAAGTGACACACATTGGCTGATACTAGAGGCGTAACCAGGGGATTGTATTGGGGGTTCAAACCCCCCTTGAGAACAGAGCCAAAGGTAAACCAAAGCATGCGAGAGGATAGCCTCTCGCAAGTATGCCACAGAAACACCGCTGGGGATTCGCAGGGTACACATGTTAAAATAGGTCGTTTAAATTTTCATTAGATCATGAACGGAAATACTCATGCTGCTTATAGGCAATGCAGAGTTTGCTCTACCCTGGTGGATAGCTTTTGAAAACCTTAGCAGCATTCAACAAGAAAGCATTATCTTTCAATCATCATCAAGCATTTTTCTGAAAATTGTAGAAGCAAACAGTTCGGTACGGTTCGGACGAAGTAAATTGCAACGCATTGGTCAAGCCATAAGCTGGGAATTACAGACATAGAGACAGTTGTATCGTTTGAACAAGAAAGAGACGACTGTCCATCCAAGGTGGTTCATTAAACATTAGTTAGAGCGATAACTAACGAAAAGGATGTTCCGAGTCATTCTGCGTCGGCAAATGCTCACAGATAGCGGGCAACTTTCTAGTAGGATCCGGAGTTGAGATTACATATACGCGTCAAGAAGTTTGCATTTCTCAGACCTCACTAGTTTTCACATGATGTGTGTGTCCATCACGGAGTTTTACTCTTTGCAAGTTATTCACGTTACTCTTCAACGAATCTGATTTTATCTCAAAGCATAATATCTCTCCGTTAGGTTCGCTCATCGATAACTTATTCTTTAACCGGTTCCATTATGTCTTGTTTCCACGTTTCCATTCATTCTAACTTTCATTTTTCTCATCTCGTCCACAAAGCAATAAATTATGAATAAACATATTTTTTCTTTATACGTAATAATTTTCTATCCTCGGCTCTGTTTCTCTGTTTTGCCATTTATCGTATTCCTCTCTTTCCTCAATACTGAAAACGCCTAATCTCTTTTCAATTTGTCGAAAGGACCAGAAAGTTTAAGTAATATTTTTATATTTGTCATTCTGTCAAAAATTGGTTCCTTATAATTTAAGACGTTACGAATACAATGTCTATATAGCAGTTGCTCAGGTATCAATGGATAGGAAACCAAAATTAAGGGAAACGAATGATTTGCAATCAACTATTTGTGAAATTCTCTGATTACTATCACGTTCTGTCATTCGAACAACTTTCATTGTTCCTTAGACCCCTTAAAAGAAAACGCCCACTTTAGTTTTTCACAGTACACATTGCCTTACCGCATTACATTTCTACAACGAAAGATTCTTCTGTATTTAGCAATCGCCATAACCGACTGGTTTGGAGATTGCATGGAGATATTGGCATGGCCGGATGAAGACGAGTATACTATGTGATCCAGCATACCTTTGGCTGATGTAAAAATTCTATTAAAAGGAATAATTTCGCTCTTTTTTCCACAAACTTAAAAAAAATTCTAACGTGTAGTCTGATTTGGGATGCACGCAGTGATTTTTCGCCGCTGCTTCGTGCGATGCGTTTTAATTTGCATTGAATATATTTTCCACACATTTAAGAACCAATTTATGGATATTCATGTATCTTTTCAAAGTATATATCAATTAATGTTTAAGAATGTGTTTTAGCGAAACGATTCGCTGCTATTTACAGAGAGAAAATATCATTAAATGCAGCAGACATTTCCGAATTTTACTCACGTTTAATTAGAGCTAATATTCTCGTATTTTTGAAGCTAATATGAATCGAATCCATTGGTCCACTGCGATTGTGCTAATTACTCATTTGTTAGGTATTCCAAGCTCTTAAAATTCCATTTTAGAGATCACATGCTCATTTAAACTGCCTCTTCATATCCGATTATTACGGGAGATTAGTCAACATGGCTGTTGAAAATTATAATTGGAGGTATCCAAAATCCATCCTTAATTTACGTCCTGTCAATGAAAGATTTCCCGCAAGCAATACATTTTTAATATCATCACTGCGAGCTTATTGATTGCTTTTACACATCGCATCAATGTGTCACCGGAAGAGATATCCGCAATCCCATCGACCAGATTTTTCGTTTTGCAGTTCATGTGAAACGCACAGTGTTGGACAGAATGTTGAAGTGGTGCTCCACCCAAGAGACATTCATTTCAACAGACCACTCGCCCAATTCACACCGAGGATTTCTTCCCAATCATATTTCAAAAAAAATTCTAATTGTCCTTTTTCAAGCATTACGCGCATTTAGAAAAACCCTGCATCTTTGCGCACATTTATTCTTAAACCTCATAAAACCTTATGAGATTTAAGAATGAGCAACTTATCTTCCCAACCTTTTTCTGGCACAATGCCTTTCGTAAGAAATGCATATAAAAAAATCTTTTTATCTCCAACAAAACTTCTTTATTTTACTTATCAAAAACGTCACATAAATGAGTTAATTAACAATCACTAGCCAAACCAACGTAATTTTAATTAAATTCGTTTAGAAATACTGTGTGTAGAAACATTCATCTCCTTCGGTAAATATTTCTAGACCGAACTTAATCTTGTGCGAAAAGCCCATGGGTGAAACTTCTAGGGCGAAATGTCTCTGAGTAAATATACCTTGGGCGAACCATCTGTCGGGTCAGACGCTTCGGGTGAAACTTCCCGAAGCGCTTTTATTTCTTCGGGTTTTATCTTCCATTTGATTTAAGAGATGATTCGCATTCAGATGCGCTAATGATGTCCTCGCCCGGTTATTCTTTTTTGGGAATGTGGGCGACGTTATCTTTGTGACTGGGAAAGGGTCATCGAGGCGAGGCTATTATAGTACGGTTTTTATATGAGGGGAAAAATGGGATCGAAGGGTGGAGAATGGTCGGTGCCCGCTGACATCATCATTTACCGCTCGCTCGAAATATTTTCTTTAGCTTTAGGTGAGTTCTAAGTCGGCCAGGTTCGACAGGTTTCCTCTCTTCTTTCTCTCCCTTCTCGATTTGACGAGCGCTGGATTTTGACGGTAGATCAGTTTGTATTGTTTTCGCCATCATCTCTCGCCTATTTATTCTAAAGGGACGCTGATTCCTATTGATTTGGCCTTGAACCGCGGCCGAATGCCCTTTCTGACGTAACCTTTTGCCTAGTTTCGGGATCAGACTTTCCGGGAATTGAAGCAGGGCACCTTCCATTTAGCGGGCACTTACTCATTAAACCTCAATGCATTGAAAGGAATTTGGGAGGAATAAGTGATAGGCGTTCTAATGAATTCTTCCGTGAATGAAAGAGTTTAAATCCCCTTTGTCTGGTTTACCGTGAATTATAACGCCAATCTTAGTTTTCATGTCCTTGAATGAATTTAACTGACTGACGAGTTACTTTGTGCAATTCTATGATGGCAGGAAATGTCATTTTCCTTTTTCCTTGTTTACCGGAAAATGAGATTAATCTACATCTGCGCTAATTACTTCCTAATCCCATATCGGCGTGTGGTAGGGGAGATATCCCTAAGTGTTCAGCCCAATTATCCTTTATATTACAATCGTGGTTCCTCCAAGGAAAGTTTATAAAAACTATGACAAAACAGTAAGCGTTACGAAAACGTCCTCGTACACAGGCTGAGAATCAATGAATGAAGATTTGAAGCTAGGCTGCGATTGCTTGATAAATTCAGAGAAACAACGTTTGCGGAAGCCGTAATCAATATTACGCTTATAAAATTAGGAGAAATAAGGTATTCGTTCGAAGAGTTCATTCTTTCCACGGGCTACATGAGATTGCAGCAAGCCAAATATGTAGGACGATCGCTCGGTTTTTACACTCCCTACCTCACGCCGATGGGCAGCTTGGGAGTATCAATGTAGATATAGCGGAAGGAAAAACAGATACGTCAACAGTTTATTTATTTGCATATTTTACCTTCGTTGGAGGATCGGCTGGAGTTGTGAAGAGGTCACGAAATACATTTCACGTCTTTCATAAAAGTACTTTATTTTAAGTTAGCGACATCTACCTCAGTTATTAATATTATTTCTTAAATACTATGTCAGTGAACATTTTTGCAACGCTGGCACTTTGATTGTAAAAGTCATTAATGAAACCTATCGTTGTACTGAACTCTCGAGTTTAAAGCTGCAGATTTCAATCGGTAGATCCCACACTCTTAGCTTGTATTTAATATAGAACGTTTATTGGCGATTACGGTGCACAAAAAAGGCCCTTCTTTAGAGGCAGAGGCTCGAGATGAGGGTTATTTCTGATCTAATGTACTATTCTTCTTCCTGATAGAAACCTTCTCTTACATCTCCCAAGCCTAACCCGAGCACTCGTCGAACAGCTAAGCCAACCATGATATCTGCGTGTCGAAATATTTCTCTCAAATAAAGAAATTAAGGCGATTCAACCAAATCATTATAGTATGTGGAAAATTGCGTTAAATTGCTTGACTGAATTGGCATTCAATTTAAGGTTAGTGATTCTCCCACTTGGGTAGTGTTCCTAAGTAAATGCTTTATCCTGGTTTACTTTGTGTGATATGAAACGTGGACTCAAAAAATAAAAGCGAGATTGGACTCCCTCGAAACCCCTGCGGGTAGGGGGATAGAGAATACTCCCGCGGCATCCCGGCCTGTCGTAAGAGGCGACTAATCGGGCGGGGAGAAAACCCCGAAAACAAACCCCAAGAACAGCAAGGGCTGAGCCCGGACAGTGATGTGAATCAGCTGTCTGTGTGTGGTCATGCCAGCTGACCAAGAATCCACCCACGTGTTTGCCGTTCGTGGAGACCCGTAAGGAGGAGATGGGTGTCCTGGAGGTTGAGTGCCACCCATTGGCACAACACACCTCTTCGGCTCTGGATTCGCTGTATACTTGAGGCCAGGGAGTAGCACACCCTGGTCAATCGGCTCCTGGTGGCTGAGGAAATTTCCTTTCGAGCGTACACCAGATTTGTGCGAGTCTGTTGTGTGTCCCATAAGTGGTGTGTGTGAAGGGAGATGGATGGGAAGGGGGTTGGAGGGCCCGACTTGCCAGAAATCTTGCCTTACGCTGCATCTAGGGAGCATGCATACCTCTCAGGTAGCACTGGCGACTTCACAGGCTTGCTATGCGGCGTCCCAGTTTGTGTGGCTCCGTGGTGGGTGGGGAGCCTGAGGGTGAATTTCTTTTTTCCTTCTCATGGATACCAAACAACCTCCAACTAAAAGATCCCGCCCAACCATGGGTGGGGGATAAAATGATAATGAAAAATGTCTTAAATATCTAGTAATCAAATGTGCTAACGAAGGTGAATCCCTAGCAAGGATGTCTCCCTTCCTAATTTATAGGGTGTTGTCTGGCGCAGTCCCTGGAAAACTAAAATTAGTAAAGATGCTTCGGGATGGAACTCTACTAGTAGAAACTAATGATGAAAAACAAAATGCAACTCTTATGAAAATGACATCTTTACAGGATACTCCAATCAGAGTCGATCCTCATAAAACATTAAATACATGCAGAGGGGTAATATCATGTTACGATCTATTGTATGTCACAGTTGAGGAAATAGTAAAGGAAATGGCTCCCCAGGGTGTTATATCATGTCGCAGACTCCAGAAGAAACAGAATGGAGAAATAATAAATATTACCTCTGTAGTCTTAACTTTCTGTCTCGGCATACTCCCAGAGAAGGTATTTGTGGGGTATGAATCATGTACTGTGAGACCCTATATCCCCATCCCTATAAGGTGTTTTAAATGCAACCGTTATGGCCACACAGCCAACTCTTGCAAGGGCAAGCCCACCTGCCCTAACTGTGCTGGGGATGTGCATGATGGAGAGCCATGCAATAATCCTCTTAAATGTGTACATTGCGAGGGATGCCACCCAGTTTATCCCGTGAGTGCCCCAGGCTGCAGGAGGAGAAGACAATAACAGAAATTAAAGTAACTGAAAAAATATCCTATGCTGATGCAAGGAAGAAAAACAGGGAATGGTCAGCCCTACCTTCTCTCGCTCTTATGCAGCAGTGGCAACAATTAAAAGATGCAGTGTTAGCTGCCAGACAGACCCATGGATAGAATAAGCAAAGAATGCAAAAGAAAAGGCAAAATCTATTGAAAAGAAACTTACGAATTCTACTGGTCCTGGTACTACACCATAAAATAAAAATCAAAAGAATGACGCACCTCCTAAACCTGCCGGGAGGCAGAAACAGGAGGCAAGAGCATAACCCTTCCTCTTGCTGCCTCCGTAGAATTGAGGCAATCAACGGAGGATGAGATGGAGGAGGACGAGCTTGATGAGGAGCAGCTGCGCCTCTTCCTCCAAAACCGGAAAAAAGGAGGGAGTACGAGGCTAGCAAGGTAGCTAGCCAAGTGTTTTTAAAGTTTTTTGAAATGGACTACGTTGACCTTATTTTAGAAATCTATTTATTCATTTTTATTGTAATTTTAACCTTTTGTAACCATTTAATATGTTTGCCATTCAATGGAACATGAATGGTTTTAATAAAGGGATGCATGAGCTGCAACTACTGATTAACAAATTTAAACCAGCGTACACTTTCCTACAGGAAACTCATTTTAAAAATAGTGACGATCCACGTTTAAGTGGTTATAGTTTTTACCGGTAAGACTTCCTGGATGGGGAGCGAGCTTGTGGAGGGGTTGCAACTGCCATCCGAGAGACCCTTTACACCTCTCAGGTGGTAATACAGACTCAACTGCAAGTACCACAGATACATCTACTATGGGTGTCCCTTTAGACCAATGTTGGGTTGGGAAATTTGGATTTGGTAACAGCAATGAAAGGGGGTAAACTACTTGAATTTTGTAATCAATATGAGAAGATTAACACAAACACTTTTTTAGAAGTCCCTCTAAGCAGAAGATACGAGGGTCGTTCAATAAGTACTTAGAAAAGGATAGAAAAAAATTATTTTGTGTAGATTGCTTTTCAACATAATCTCTTTTTAACACTGTTTACTTTTCCAAAAGTTTCTCCAACCTCTTTAAGCCGTCCGAAAAGTAGGATTTCGGAAGGTCCTCAAAATAGGCATCTGTTTGGGCGATGACCTCCTCGTTGGACGTGAACCGTTGCCTGCCGATCCATTTTTTTTCAAGCTTGGAAATAAAAAAAGTCACTGGGGGCTAAATCTGGTGAAATCGGTGGATGCTGTAACAATTCGAACTTAAATTCCATAATTTTCGCCATCGAACATTGTCTTGATGGAAGAAGATCAAAATCGAAAACACCGTACCTTGCAACATGCCTGTCTCCTCAACTATTTCGAGCACTTAAACAAAAAATGGATTTTTGTTTCTTTTTTTTCTATTTTCTTTGTCATACTACGTTGCTATGTCTGCTCATTGTTCTTTTCTGTTGTGTTTGTTGTACTCGGACTTACAGTGAGAGTGACGCTGTAAGAATGGTTTATGTGACCATTTCGGCAGAAGGTTAAAAGTGTGTTTTAGTTTGTGTAGCTTCTATCAGCAAATATGTATGAACGTTCGGCGCGTCAGGCATTCGTCGACTGTATTTGCCCATGATTCCTGAGGAAAGAGTAAGGTCGGGTAAGACACGCTGCGACGGAGAGAGACGCCGCGACCACGTGAGAGTAAGGTCGGGAGGAAAAACGCCGCGACCACGACAGAATAAAAAAGACACACAGCGACGACGAGAGCGTCGGAGACAAGTGTCCACGAGCTCAAGCATCTGGATGGACCCAGTAGCCGTCGGAATTTCAAAGAAAAGTACCCTAAGACGCTCCGACAGGAACAAGTACCTGCCCCGAACCGACGGCCGATAGATATCCTCGGAGCCGCAACCTGCATCGGAGGACTGCAGAGTGTCGCTGCCCGGACTGACTCAGGAAGTACTTACCAAAGATATTCCTGAGTGGAGTTGATCACAAAAATTTACACCCCGATCTGCCTGGTTTTTGTGATCAGAGTTTGTATCGCTCAAGTGGGAGATATTTGGCGATCTAAATTTCATTCGGTATTGATTTTGTCTTAAAGGTTCATTTTTTGTTTATTAAACTATATTTTTAATTCCAAATGCATCAGAAGAACTGTCTCATCCCGACATTCCAGGAAAGTCCGGAGGGACGGGAGGGCATTCGTATCTGCGCATTGCATGTTCTTCTCCCATCGCCACCATGGTGGGGTCGAATGCGGAAGATCGGTGCGGTCCGAGAGTAAGGGCGTTAGTTACCATAAATACCCTGAACTCCAGCGTGGCAGTGATCATTTACCTGTAATAGTGCAATAAGTGCAATATTAAACTAAAGTAAAACATTAAATACAACAAAACAGATGGTCCTTAGACAAACTACAATGTGATGCAGTAGCAAAAGATTTCATAAAAGAAACAGACATATTCAAATGGAGCGGATGGGAAGGAGAGGAAAAATGTATCCATGAAGCAGCGGAAAACATCTTAGGAAGAAGGAAACTAGAATCAAGGAAACTACGGATGACGGAAGAAATACTCGACATAATCAAGAAATGAATTCAATCTTCGAATCCTTAACATTGTGGAATTCCGTAAGAGGAAGGATGGTGAAATGACTATGCAAAGTTCCACAGGAATATTCCTTATTTATTATTATAATTATTCTCGTGGAACTTTACGTAGTCATTTCACCATGCTACCACTTAATCAGGAACCTAATATGTTTAAGGAGCAAGAATTAAATAAGTATAGAACTATCAAGAAATTAATAAAAAACAAATGTTGGGGAGAAAGAGAGAACTAGATGAGAGAGAAAAGGGCAGAGATAGAAGAGGATGCAGCCAACAGAGTGTATCCAAAAAGCAAGCTGGATGGAATACATGGAACATAAATACCAAGGAACTGGTAGGAATCTGTTGAAGAATATTTTCTATGCCTCTCAATTAGTAGAGCAGAATTCGATGCACTGAAAAGTCTCAATGACAAAGATGCATGAGATACCGAAAAAACTAAAAAACTATTAAAAAATCTAGGAAATCAAGTACTTAATAAACTTATCAGAATAATCTTGGAGTGTTAGATGAATGGAAGATTGTCACAAGATTTCGTTAAAAGCAAGACTGTGAAGATCCCCACAAGAGGAAATGCAAGCGACTGTACCAAATACAGAACAATATCCCTTTTATCCAAAGGATAAAATATCTCGATAATATGATAAAAAATAAAATTAAGACCGAATTTGACGAATACGTTGGAGAAGGCCACTTTGGGTTCAGGAAAGGTAGAGGAACAGAAGAAGCATTTCTCTAGCATACGACATACAGAACGGAGTTAAGAGGTGAATTGAAGAACTTACATGTTAAAAGGTGAGGAAGAAAATAACTAAGCTAACTCTCACTGGAAATGTATGCTATATTTGACTATTTAGAAAAAGCATTTTACAGAACAGACTGGAAGCTAGAACTTCAAGCTTTAGAAGAAGCACACATTGATTTGAGACACAGAAAGTTGATTCATAATTAATTAAAGCCTAAAACCACTAATCAGTAATAACAAGCATACACAAGAAGTAAAGGTTAAAGGAGGAGTTAGAAGGGCTGAGCTATGTCACCGTATTTATTCAATCTGTCCATACCGAATGCGAAAGAAAGAACGACAAACAAGAGCAAGGGATTAAGGATCAATGGAAGATGCATCCATAGTATCCAGTTCGACGTTGACATGGTTATTCTTGCAGACTCAGAGAATCAACTCATGTTGTTCACTCATGGAAGAAACCTGAGGAAACTTACGTTATTTCTTAGATTTCAAGACAACACCATTTTGGAAAATATCATATAGGATAGATTAGGTAAGGAATAAATGCACTACCTGCCACACACCTACATCCATGCAATGCCTGACATACACCGCCTGCCATGCAACAACTGCCATACACCGCCAGTAATACACCGCCATGCATATACCGTCTGATATACCCCATCATCCAGACACCTGTCATAATGAATTAAGAATCTTTGTCCGTCAGTGCCCTTCTCTGGACTACAACTTTGTCGTGGTGGAAGGGATTGCGTGTCCCTAAGACCTAGAGAGCGTAACTGGCGGGAACTATGTTCCTGGTAGGGTCACCCATGCCAGGATGGTCAATAGGTAGGGGCCTGACGAAAGGTAGTCCACGCAGTGTCTGTACCTCAGTGAGGCGGCTGCAAAGGCGTCTGTACCCCAGTGGGGCGGCCATTATGGGTGATGGTGGTGTCACGTTAAGAGAAAGGTTGAGGAAGGCAA
>KZ308911.1:561332-588830 GCA_000376725.2 Ladona fulva | reverse complement strand
TCTCATTTTGCAGTCATCATGAAACAACTCTCACGCTAACATTTTCAAGTTTTCGACTGTTTTTCCACATCGAATGTAAAGTAGGATTCGAAAAGTGAAAGGGCAACGATCAGTTCTTTCATATTTTCCCAATCGCTCCGCTGAAGGTGTCCGTTAATCACCTATAAAATATTAGTCACAAGATCTCATATAATACGTGCATAACGTAAAAACGCGGCACCTAGGCATGTGCCTAGTTTTCCCACCTTCGCAGGCTATGCGCCAAGCTGTGCTAAGGTGACCCAAGTGTACTTGAAATATCGCTGCATAACTTCAAGACTTCGTGACAAAGGCGCTCATATAAATAACCTTTCCCGGGCTTATTTTATCTGTGTTATCTGAGTAGATGCATTTCCTAAGAAGAATTTTCAGCGTGCGTTGGCTGAGATTTAAGAGTTTTAGCAGGTGTTAAGCGGTTGACTGATATATTACGTTATCCTCAATGCGCAAGCGCGAAACGTAGATGTCCTCGTCTGGTTCGCATGCACCTGTACTCTTATTGTTTTCACGTCACCGATGAGAAGTGAATCTACACTGTACGTCGTGCTAAAAATCTCAAATAATACATTTCTCCAGTAATAAATTCACCATTCATACATGCTCTCTAATGCACACATTTTTACAGGTCTGACATGAAATGGAAAAAAACTTGTTACGCGGTAACTATAATATAATAATTACCTCGTTTGAACGCTAGAAAATACAATTTTTAGTTTATATCTTTAGAAACATTACGTCACGCACCATTGAGAGCAGCGGTAAAGATCTTTCATGTTCACATTCTTCTTAATAGCATACTATTGCTCTACTAATTGTATTTATCCGGTGTAAGATTTCGGGACCATTATCTTTAATTTAGACTGAAGGAGATTTCATAATTTGAAAACAAAATTCGGAAATTTGAAATGTGATGGATTCCTACGCTTTTAAAAGGTGAAAAATGGATCTCAAAAAATAAGAGTTAGTAAATCAAAATTTAAAAGCAATGTCAATGTAATTTCCTCTAAAAGGGAAAGATTAAAAAAACTACAGCTTATTCTTTTCACCCGCATGGATCAAATTTATCTAAATATCTGGAATACTTCCACGCATCAGGCAAATTCCAGACATAAATAAGTTTTAGAATACCGATTGTCTCATTAAGTAGGAAGATATGATTCAAGGATTTTGTAGGCAGTACAGCAGAGTCAGCTCTTCCCGCTTATTCTGGCTCATTTCAGTGATTTATTTCATGGACGGTCTTTAAAGAACGGGAGATAAAAATAAAGGGGGACTAAATAAAATAAAGGTCTTAATAAATGACATTAGAATAAAAGTTCTTAATGCGAGAGCCCATCTTATCTAACGTTTCGATTTCATTGCGTGAAGGAGTGTAACAGGAGGCTCAGTTTCGGTAAATTATTTTGTATTTCTAAGAGTTTCCTCGATCAAGAAGATCCATTTCCGTGGATGAAACCTTGGGTCGCCTCGGAGGCTTGCGCGGCCCCAGGAGAGTCTAGCGCTCACTGAGGGACTGAGGTTCCCCAACATCTAGCCCGGGTGTACTAAGTGCGGAAAGCCTCCGACAACATAGCTGCTGAAGCGAAGGGTAAGATGCTGCTATAATCATCCATGCACAAGCATCAATACTTAAGTCCCAGCCGAAAATTGTTACTTGTTTCTTTTTCATCTGATAAGTGTAAGAAAAGGGTTCCCTCTAAAATTCAGATATTACTCTGATTTTGTATTAACTATGCTAAAAAGAAATGATATAGTTATGAAGTTAGTTACATTCATATCTTATAAGATATTTATCGTAATCTTTTTTCTTTTTACGATTACCTGTGTTCTCCAAAATACGGTGCCCTTGTAGGCGTAGGCTTATTTCCATCTGGCCATAAATGAGCCGCTTACTCTGCAAATGGCGTAAAGGTTAGCTTTACGTAGAGAAAGTTACATATTTAGTACTGAGACCTCCGCTGCACTTCCGCTCCACGGTTTCCGGGTTCGCCTACGCGGTCGCAGTAGATGACATTGACTTCACCGAAGTCACGTCTTCCTCATCACCGTTTACACAGCGTGAGGACGATGGGACATGATGAAACCAATAGCAGCGTCGGCGAAGAATTGTCTAAAGGGTTACTACTGCTGCATATTTCCGGAATCCTCCACCAATAGATCGTCCATCATCCTTACGAGGCACATTTTAAAGCTCCACATTGTCAATATTTAAGCGTGGCAGTGTTGAGAATGTATGTAACTGTCGAGAATCCAAATTCTCGCTCAATATAACTACTGAGAAATTTAAGACACTCAACGCTCATTATGTAACATTGTAACTCATTTCAAGTTCCATCAATTGCTAACTAAACGTGTCTGTGAGCATTTGAAAATGGACCTCCGGATTGCCAAGTAGGTCGCGCGATCGCCTTTGGTGTAATCGGTACCGGGTTCTATTCTCCGTGGGATCTCGTATGTGTGGAATGACCGCAGCTATCGAAGCGCTATTCGTAATACTACAAAATGGTTCAATATTAACAGTTATTTCGGTTGTTGAATTTTTGAAATCAGTTGAATATTAACAAATCGGTTAGATGTGCCTTCACCCGGTGTGAAACGGGA
This sequence comes from Ladona fulva, assembly GCA_000376725.2. Taxonomy (NCBI): domain Eukaryota; kingdom Metazoa; phylum Arthropoda; class Insecta; order Odonata; family Libellulidae; genus Ladona; species Ladona fulva. Next base: position 586,190 of record KZ308911.1, on the reverse strand, counting down.
TGTTTCTGGCTTAAATTTCTTTCAATTTTGCTCCAGCATTATCAGAAGTTTCCCACTATTTGAGACGTCAAAAAATAAGAATTTAACCAAATCTGTCAATAAGCAAAATTTAAACTTTTCTTCATTGAGATGCAAATCTTCTTAGTGAAGGGAAAAACGAAGAAAATGTGATTATCCTATGATTCACGCTGATGGCAGGAATGCGAAATCCTATAAAAAAATGTCTTCGAAACATCACTTTTTCCTCTTTCCAATGACATTAACCTTTTAAAATCAGGGCGTTGAACCAAACAAAAATTATTTTCCTGGAGGAAAAAACAACCGAATATTAATTTTCAACTTGAAACATGCTGTAATTCTAACGGCGTACAATTTCATCGCAGTTTCTTTATTTTCATATCTGTCAAGGGTTGTCTGGTGACAGAAATGGCTTTTTTTTAGCTGCATATCTCTTTTTCTTTCCGAAATTATTTGGAAAATTAAAGGAACATTTTTCTCTTTCCAGTTCTTTAAAAATATATTATCAGCAACAACTGTAAGTTTTTTTTGTAATTTGTGAAAAAAACTGCAAGGTATTGTAAAATTGAATCTGGTCATCATTTTCGGTCCCATAGGTATGAAAACCAAAAGGTTGGTCGAACCTTTCACAAGGACCCCTCCTATTTCAATAAACTGAATTCTTAATTCTCATTTTGCAGTCATCATGAAACAACTCTCACGCTAACATTTTCAAGTTTTCGACTGTTTTTCCACATCGAATGTAAAGTAGGATTCGAAAAGTGAAAGGGCAACGATCAGTTCTTTCATATTTTCCCAATCGCTCCGCTGAAGGTGTCCGTTAATCACCTATAAAATATTAGTCACAAGATCTCATATAATACGTGCATAACGTAAAAACGCGGCACCTAGGCATGTGCCTAGTTTTCCCACCTTCGCAGGCTATGCGCCAAGCTGTGCTAAGGTGACCCAAGTGTACTTGAAATATCGCTGCATAACTTCAAGACTTCGTGACAAAGGCGCTCATATAAATAACCTTTCCCGGGCTTATTTTATCTGTGTTATCTGAGTAGATGCATTTCCTAAGAAGAATTTTCAGCGTGCGTTGGCTGAGATTTAAGAGTTTTAGCAGGTGTTAAGCGGTTGACTGATATATTACGTTATCCTCAATGCGCAAGCGCGAAACGTAGATGTCCTCGTCTGGTTCGCATGCACCTGTACTCTTATTGTTTTCACGTCACCGATGAGAAGTGAATCTACACTGTACGTCGTGCTAAAAATCTCAAATAATACATTTCTCCAGTAATAAATTCACCATTCATACATGCTCTCTAATGCACACATTTTTACAGGTCTGACATGAAATGGAAAAAAACTTGTTACGCGGTAACTATAATATAATAATTACCTCGTTTGAACGCTAGAAAATACAATTTTTAGTTTATATCTTTAGAAACATTACGTCACGCACCATTGAGAGCAGCGGTAAAGATCTTTCATGTTCACATTCTTCTTAATAGCATACTATTGCTCTACTAATTGTATTTATCCGGTGTAAGATTTCGGGACCATTATCTTTAATTTAGACTGAAGGAGATTTCATAATTTGAAAACAAAATTCGGAAATTTGAAATGTGATGGATTCCTACGCTTTTAAAAGGTGAAAAATGGATCTCAAAAAATAAGAGTTAGTAAATCAAAATTTAAAAGCAATGTCAATGTAATTTCCTCTAAAAGGGAAAGATTAAAAAAACTACAGCTTATTCTTTTCACCCGCATGGATCAAATTTATCTAAATATCTGGAATACTTCCACGCATCAGGCAAATTCCAGACATAAATAAGTTTTAGAATACCGATTGTCTCATTAAGTAGGAAGATATGATTCAAGGATTTTGTAGGCAGTACAGCAGAGTCAGCTCTTCCCGCTTATTCTGGCTCATTTCAGTGATTTATTTCATGGACGGTCTTTAAAGAACGGGAGATAAAAATAAAGGGGGACTAAATAAAATAAAGGTCTTAATAAATGACATTAGAATAAAAGTTCTTAATGCGAGAGCCCATCTTATCTAACGTTTCGATTTCATTGCGTGAAGGAGTGTAACAGGAGGCTCAGTTTCGGTAAATTATTTTGTATTTCTAAGAGTTTCCTCGATCAAGAAGATCCATTTCCGTGGATGAAACCTTGGGTCGCCTCGGAGGCTTGCGCGGCCCCAGGAGAGTCTAGCGCTCACTGAGGGACTGAGGTTCCCCAACATCTAGCCCGGGTGTACTAAGTGCGGAAAGCCTCCGACAACATAGCTGCTGAAGCGAAGGGTAAGATGCTGCTATAATCATCCATGCACAAGCATCAATACTTAAGTCCCAGCCGAAAATTGTTACTTGTTTCTTTTTCATCTGATAAGTGTAAGAAAAGGGTTCCCTCTAAAATTCAGATATTACTCTGATTTTGTATTAACTATGCTAAAAAGAAATGATATAGTTATGAAGTTAGTTACATTCATATCTTATAAGATATTTATCGTAATCTTTTTTCTTTTTACGATTACCTGTGTTCTCCAAAATACGGTGCCCTTGTAGGCGTAGGCTTATTTCCATCTGGCCATAAATGAGCCGCTTACTCTGCAAATGGCGTAAAGGTTAGCTTTACGTAGAGAAAGTTACATATTTAGTACTGAGACCTCCGCTGCACTTCCGCTCCACGGTTTCCGGGTTCGCCTACGCGGTCGCAGTAGATGACATTGACTTCACCGAAGTCACGTCTTCCTCATCACCGTTTACACAGCGTGAGGACGATGGGACATGATGAAACCAATAGCAGCGTCGGCGAAGAATTGTCTAAAGGGTTACTACTGCTGCATATTTCCGGAATCCTCCACCAATAGATCGTCCATCATCCTTACGAGGCACATTTTAAAGCTCCACATTGTCAATATTTAAGCGTGGCAGTGTTGAGAATGTATGTAACTGTCGAGAATCCAAATTCTCGCTCAATATAACTACTGAGAAATTTAAGACACTCAACGCTCATTATGTAACATTGTAACTCATTTCAAGTTCCATCAATTGCTAACTAAACGTGTCTGTGAGCATTTGAAAATGGACCTCCGGATTGCCAAGTAGGTCGCGCGATCGCCTTTGGTGTAATCGGTACCGGGTTCTATTCTCCGTGGGATCTCGTATGTGTGGAATGACCGCAGCTATCGAAGCGCTATTCGTAATACTACAAAATGGTTCAATATTAACAGTTATTTCGGTTGTTGAATTTTTGAAATCAGTTGAATATTAACAAATCGGTTAGATGTGCCTTCACCCGGTGTGAAACGGGATGTTTCTGGCTTAAATTTCTTTCAATTTTGCTCCAGCATTATCAGAAGTTTCCCACTATTTGAGACGTCAAAAAATAAGAATTTAACCAAATCTGTCAATAAGCAAAATTTAAACTTTTCTTCATTGAGATGCAAATCTTCTTAGTGAAGGGAAAAACGAAGAAAATGTGATTATCCTATGATTCACGCTGATGGCAGGAATGCGAAATCCTATAAAAAAATGTCTTCGAAACATCACTTTTTCCTCTTTCCAATGACATTAACCTTTTAAAATCAGGGCGTTGAACCAAACAAAAATTATTTTCCTGGAGGAAAAAACAACCGAATATTAATTTTCAACTTGAAACATGCTGTAATTCTAACGGCGTACAATTTCATCGCAGTTTCTTTATTTTCATATCTGTCAAGGGTTGTCTGGTGACAGAAATGGCTTTTTTTTAGCTGCATATCTCTTTTTCTTTCCGAAATTATTTGGAAAATTAAACTTCGTTCAAATCTTCTATCCTCTAGAGGTTCTCATCCTGCGTCCTGAAGCATATGAGTAACGTTCACAGATTTGTCATNTTAATTTTCAACTTGAAACATGCTGTAATTCTAACGGCGTACAATTTCATCGCAGTTTCTTTATTTTCATATCTGTCAAGGGTTGTCTGGTGACAGAAATGGCTTTTTTTTAGCTGCATATCTCTTTTTCTTTCCGAAATTATTTGGAAAATTAAAGGAACATTTTTCTCTTTCCAGTTCTTTAAAAATATATTATCAGCAACAACTGTAAGTTTTTTTTGTAATTTGTGAAAAAAACTGCAAGGGATATTTCGCACATGTGGTCTTCCACCGGGAATCAAACTCATTCACCAAATGCAAACCACTTAGCTATCTGGGAATTTATTGAAAACAGGATGAGCCAAGTTACATCCATTTGAATGATTATTATTATTTACTAACCCAAACAACCATTCCCTAACCGGAAAGATCGGATTAGCCAGGACTCGATCCCGGGACGGTAGTGTTGGGGCGCTAGCACGCTAACCACTCCTCCCAGCCTTTTGCTGAGTTGCTCTGGGAAGTGTGAGCTTACGATACCTATAATGGAAACTCGATGAATTACTATTGACAGAGTAAGAAAAACATCCCTAGCGGAATTTTGCACTTTCGTCAAGTTAGATATTCCAAGGAAGACAAAATCAAGGAAAAATATCGAAATCATCTGCCGGTAATAAAACCGTAACATCACTAATTATTTACCGGCACTTAAGCAACGTTTGAATACCATAGATTATATGACCATATGATTTACTACACTGCTCCAATCCTAGTATTTAAATAGAAAACCATTTGAAAGAGTCTTCAATATTGGTGTGTAAGGGTCCTGGACTTAGTATTAGTTTTTCCATCTATTCTCTTCTCGTAAAATGATATTTCCAAACAACATATTCATCCTGTGTCAGGTGTAGAAGTTTAAGTCTACTGTTAACCTGAAGTTTTATTGAATAACGACGGGTACGGGCGCGAGTTATCGCGGGTAGGTAAACGTAATTAAAACGAACCCAAATTATCGGAACAATACAATTTTCAATGTTATCCTTGCTCAAGTAAACGCATGTTTCCACTAAATACTGGAAATAAACTTGTATAATTTAGTGATGGACATAGTTATAGAAAAGTTATATTTACAATTTTAAAATTTTATAATTTACTGTACTGAAAATAAATTAAACAAAAGAAATATGTAATTTGCGAGAATTAATGGAATAGTTTCAGAAAATGCACGCTCTAAATCTAATTGCGGATCAGAAAGATGAATTACTTCCTCCGAGATAACAATTTTTAAGCTTTATATTACTACTCCTAGTTTTGCAACATTATGCAGAGGCAAATGTATAAGTTGAAGAAATCATCATCAGGATGTATCTGTCCTGGGACAGGTTTCAGCTAAACATTTTCAAACTTGTATGTTTTGTACCTGCTTTTTCATTTCCTGGTACGTTCTATTTTCCTGCAAATCTGTTAGCATGTTAAATTTTGGTCTTTCTTTCCTCCGTTTTCCTCTCATTTTTTTGTTTTTATAATCAGTAAGCAGTCATGTCTCATGATGTGCCCCAACCTTTCTTGCCTTTCTTCCTTTTATCGTGTTAATGATTAACCTTATCTCTTCAATCCGTTCCAAAACTTGGTAATTCCTCACCTTGTCTTTCCATTTCACTCTTGTTTGTCTTTCACTCATTGTCTTTCTCCATAGCCATATTTCAAAACTCTTAAGATAAGTGATTTGAAGGAATAAGAAGTTAATTAGTATTTAAGTTACTTATAATTAATAGTTAAGCCACTAATTATTTATTGTGAATGATGATATCGTCTCATTAATTTTCACTATCAAAATGTTTAAAAATTATAACCATATAACGAAATTGTTAGCTAAATAATCTACTGTAATAGTGTAGCCAGCTAAAGAAAATTTTCCTTATTTTCATTATTTCTAATAATTGTTAAAACGAGAGTCGCTTCGTTCCGCCAAGTTTGTAATAGTTCTGTACTATCTTCTATTTCCTTGGACTCCTTCTCTGCCATGGAAATGCCATGGAACTACACATGACTTATGATTCTTATATTTGTTGCTCATTCCCCTGCCTAACTGTTCTTACCTAACTCCTCATCTAAAATTTCGGATTATTAACAGACTACCTGTTTGATATTTTCATTATTCTACACCAAGACTTTCACTTTTCAAACGTACCCTTTGCTTTCGCCTTACTTCTTTGCTGAATACCCTTCCTCTATCCCTTGACCCTTTTTCTCTACCTATGGGGACATTTATTAAATTAGTTTTATCTCACGCCATGACATTTTATGTTAATTTTAATGCTCCCCCATATTTTCTTAATTTCTTGTTTTTTTCTCTTTCAAAATAAGTTTTCTGTTTTGTTGTTGTATCTGTTACATTATCACTATGAATTGGCGTTATTTCTGCTGTATGTTATAAATAAATCGCATTGGTACCTTAAATATTTAATTGTATGTTTGTCTATTAATCGAAATAATTTGTATTTCTTCAGCTTTAATACGGTCAGAACTATGAACTAGACATAGAGCCAAATGAAGGAAACATTTTTCTTTATCAAAAAGCAACTGAAATTGTTTCATCTCTTAAGGTATGGTAGCAGGAACTATTAAAATGATTTTACATTAAAGACTCGAGTGGTTATCGTCAGAAATTTTCAGGATTTAAATTTCTCAAACTTCTAAACTCTCGAACGCCGTCGCTCGGAAGACAAATGTCTCTGAGGAATTCGATGATTTTACCATCCACTGCTTGCGTGGAAAAAGTCTTGAAAGATATCAGCGGTAATAATGGTTACATTTTCGTAGCTAAAATTTTGGGAAATTTTACGACTTTATTTTTACTCACAAAATCACAAGTTTCGAACTTTTCACTGGCTAATTTCCAGCTATCCACTATCGAAGTTCATTTGAATAACCACTTCTAAAGTTGACAAATCTTTTTTTTGTCGCAGGATAGAGCAAATGTGTAAATTTTCCTATTTTTTGGCTTCTGAGGGTTTAAGTTCCCCGTAGGATATAAATTCCAACTCAGAAACTGTTTCCATTTCACGTTTAAGCCAGTTAACTTAGAAAACAAATTTCATGTTGCTTGATGGGAGTAAACATATAGCATATGTTGTGTGATACTTAAAAGTGATATGTATTATGCAAGTTTTGAGGAACCTACGGATTTTTTACCTGTTAAAGCAAGCCTCTGAATAGCCAAGTGGGCAAAGCGTTCGACTTCGGTGAAAGTAGGTCCGGGTTCGATTCCCGGTTGGGGTTCTCGTGCGAAATTCCCTTGCTGCGGAAGCACTTTTAAATTACTAATACAACTACTTTCTGCTAAAGCGGAATTTAAATGTCCAGCTCACAAATCAAGCTCAAATTTTCCGCAACTCAATTTCGGTCAGATTCCTTCAAATGCGGTTTCCCAAAGAAAATAAATATTCCCTTCTTTTTTTTTCAGGAAATTTTAGATTAATAAAACGTAATTTGATGATCAGTTCGAAACTCTGGTAGCTGGAAACTATGGTGATACAATTACATAAATGGTAGTAAAACATAGATTAATGTTGATAATGTGATTTAAAACTGATTTTGCCTATGTCATGATTTTTAGGGGCATTTCTTACTGATTTTGAATTATTGTCGTACAGGTTTCATTCACCATTTTTTGAAGTCGTGTCCATAAATACTATGCGCATAAACTATGCATTCGTATAATGCGTACATGCAAATATGGAGCATATTTCTACCAGCTAGGAACCTTACGTGTTACGGAATTTGATCCATCTTCTAGTCTGAAATGTACTCCGCTAGCCGCCTTCAGGAGTGTAGCAGGGATTACATACACCATCTATACTAATTTCCTAGTCGGTCGCTGGCACACATTGTTTGGAAATGAAAGAAGTTTTAAAGTAACTATTCGCGCAGCATCAGAGCATTTCTCAGATAATTCTTACGTATCAGAGAGCTAACCAAACACGATGGACGCGTTGTATCCAGTACGTTTTCTGTATTATCTGACTTTACGGAGCAAATCCGATATTGGTTTGGATCTAGTATCTAACTTTTAGCAAAGGAATATCAGCATTTATCTCATGTTCTGCATTCACTCCTATATAACTCCTTACACTTAAAAGACCGCAAATAGTACATTTTACCTTAGTTTTTTATAAAAACAATTTCAGCGTAGAGATTGATTTTTATTCATCTAATATTTTCCATTTGAATGCTTCATCGACAAATTTATTAAATTAAGCGTATTTCTTCACCTTTTCATGGAAAAATTCCCTTTTTTGTTGCATTTACTCCAGGATAGAGGATTGAGCTACTGGGACGTGCAAACTTAGTTAATGGTTCAAATGCGGTCCGTGATCCGCGGATTGCATATTTCCAGCGACTTCCACCCAACGCCAAGAAGTAACTTGGTCGCTGATTTGTCGCGGTTATTCGCCAAACGTCTTCCTTTTCGTAAACCGCTTCTCCTTCGAGAACAGAATGCTACAAGTAACGAGCTACTTTAAATAATGTGCCAGCAATTATTCACATATGTTAAGTACGCAATAAGTAGACATAATCAAAGATGAGCATGATGCCAAAGATGGCAAATGAGTAGTAGTAAAATTGTTAAAAGTGCTTCAACAGCTAAGTATATTTTTCCCGTAGGCCACCACCGGGAATCGAACCCGGGACCGCTTCCACTGATTTCGAACGTGTCGCCCGCTTGACTATCCGGGAACCCCGCTGGCAAATAACCTTGGAAAAGTATCCTAAGGGATAAATAGATTGCTGGGAATTTTTCAGACTGAGATCTGAGGGTCAAAATTAAATGGTTGAAAACTTGATTACATCGGAAAGAGGGACCAGAAAATGGTCATGCAAGTAAAAAGCGGATTTTGCGTAGCTCTCCTTTCTTTATTGAGCAATGAGATAATTGCATGACTGAGGAAGCCTTTGAACCATTTATTGGACATAAAGGATTGGGAGTGTTGTGAAAAGAAAGTTCATTATGTTGTCTTATTTATAATAATCGGTGATTTCGTATTATTAGAGTAGTTTTCCGAAGTAGAGTAAATGATAGGTAGAGTATTTATTTGAATTCACTTATGAATAATTTTAAATGTGTGAGTTACTTGACATGTATGATTACATATTTTTAAATGAAAACAAAGAATTGTATGTTCACATAGATTTGTATTTTAAGGGAGTAGATATACTTTTCAGAAAAAGGAATGAAATGCACACTTCTTTAATTTCTGCACACGAAGACATTATGATAGAACGATATGTCCACATGCAGCATATTTTACGACAATAATGTAAGGATTTTTAATTCTGACGTTAGGCTTCCAAGCTCTAGACATCTAAGTGCGGGTGCTAATGCCTATATTACCGCCGATTAGAATATTGTACTAAACCTTGAGGTTCTATAGAGGTAACTGTGTTAAAATTAACAATTGCATTATGATTTAATTTTGTTATATTCTTTAAATATCATTATTTCGTATCAAGTAGACTCCAATAGGTGTAGTTTTCGACTAATTCCTACAAATCTGTAATCCGTTAATTCCCTTATGTTATCTAACCGCGAGCTCTCTGCCAAATAAGTCTTACGGATTGTTTTAATACCTCTAACAATAAGTCATACTTACCGTTATCTCTTATATTTTCATGAAAATTGTTACATAATACAAATACAAATAGCTGAAAGGAGGTTTAAATCACGTCCATGTAGTATATCCCAAATTAAAAATTCATCTACAGCTTCATTTTCCATGTGAATCTTTAGTATAAAAATGTCTCCAAGTTTAAAGGTTGTTCGATCGAATAAAACATAAGAAATTAGGTATGCATTGCATTTATTATTTATGATTACATTATTTATTAATATAAATTTCGCATTCAAAATAGTTTATTTGAATCGATAATTACTGAATGCAAGTTGAAGTCTTTTTAAAGGAGTCTTTCGCCGGAAGTCACTTTAGAAACTGTGATGCAAGATTTGGAATGCCTATAATTTCGTTGTAATTTTGCCTTTTCATTATCAGGTCTCTCAGGTTATCAGTACTGGAAACAGCAATAATTCAGCGGTAGTTAAACGATAGAAACGAGGTATATGGAAACACGATAACATATTTTTGCCTGAAAAATATTTTAATCATTTTCACATAAGGCCGCTGCTGTATCAATAGGGTAACTAGACAGTTTGGTTTTGGGCTATTATATGTAGATATTGAGGTATTCATAGTAACTATTAAGGTTTATTTTGGATCTGCCAATGCAACAATAACAAGGGGAGTAACATTACTGTGTGACATGAGTTAGCTCGACACATACAGGACATATCCTTGGTCTAAAAAAATAAACCGTTAAGACTACTAGACCTTGGTTAATGCAAAATTAGAAATTTTAAATCGGAGTTAGAGAAAATATTTTCTCCCATTGTTTTTCAAACAAATTATTTTTGGACATTAAATTTCATCTTCTGACCTTCCAGAATTCCTTTATCTTTTTCGTCAGCATTTATCCAAATCTTTGTTCGAGCATACGTAAGATACGGATAGAAGATAGTATGCATATAAGATACGGATTCTTATAATCTACGAGCACTTGGCCCATTTATTTTGCGTAAAGAAGGTCAAGTGGTCTCCATTGTCTATTACATTACATTATGGAACACACCATGAATGTACCGTGCTAGTCCTTGCTAAACAAAGATGTACCTTTCCTTGTAAGATAACGATCAAAGTTACACATAAGTTGTTATTGAGTCTTTAAGGGACTCTTTCTTTCCGCGAACGATACGCGATAATAACAAAATAAGGAAATAGCGCGAGCATCCGGTGTTAACACCCCCTGCCACACGCCGAAAGGCGGCTTGTAGGGTATTGATGTAGATGTAGATGTAAGGGTGCAATTCGACAAATGTTTAGTTGCAGTCAATTTTTGCCCCCACCTAAAGCTGGTATCATACGGTATTTAGCGTTTACTTTTCGCCCACTGGTTGGCTTTCACGGAAGACGTAAAATTAAATATCGCTTTTTTAGTACAGTTATCTCAAAATGAATAATATATTCGAAGCACCGAAAGTGGGAATGTTATAAATTTAATTCAGTAAATGGGTCAAATATCACGTAATGAATTACTCCTGGCCTGATTACCAATTCAGTAAATACCGGAAACTTGGTTCTTGTAATTTATAATTTATTTACAATAGCAGTTATTTTTGATGGACCCGGCCGTGGATTTAATTGGATATTGTTTCCTGCACTTGTGACACCTTAGGAACAACTTCATAATGTTATTGTAACTTAAGGATGCCTTTCAAAACGTACCCTGTATTTTATAATTCGTTTCTATAATAGTTTTCCTAATCCTCCAAGTTTATTTAGTATCAGAGAGTTACTCTATTTTATGGCATCGAGAAATGAAAAGCATCTTCTGGAAAATTTACATCAATATATGTGCCCTGTAAATATACTTCGGCCTGTAGAGCATTATAATTCTACCGGCCAAGCAAGACGGAACTTTGTTTACTTTAAAAATACATCTGTTATCGTATACGTATATCTGGTCTGCTTAAGCCGGAAATTGTCCGTCGTAAGACCATATTAACTCATTATATTTACTATCGGTTTATTTGATGATGGATATATTTCGAATAAATTTGCTAATAATTAAATTACTGTAAGGAAGGATTCCGAAAATTTAAATACTCGATTTCCATAAACATTATGCTGTTCGTTGGATTTACATTAACTTACAGCTTTAAAAGCTCTTTGGCGTAGAAATTTTGTCTCCCAAACATCTTCCCTCTCTTCGCCATAATTTCCCTTCGTCATACTGATGAAAAACATCGTATAAATGTTTCTTAGTAAATCGGGTTGATTGAGAAATATTCCTACAGGGCCGTATTTTAATCCCTTCGACTTGCATTTTGTCCTTTGAATGTGCTGGAACCTCAGATAATTGCCTATTACTTATAAAATTTCACTAGTTCTTAGAATTAACTCTATGAGATTTATATGTGATAATGCATGAGCTTGAATGCAACAATCGCCTTGGTTGTCAAGAGGATGAGTTGTTTATTAATGAAAGTTTTACAGATTTTTCCGTTTATTTTATCAAAATTCTCGCAATCTTCGATCTATGTCAATGTTTTACGGCTAAAATAAGAACTTATAATAAGTTTTCTTTCTTTGACACTCAATTTCGTGGGACCATTTGCCATTTAATTTTGTTAAGGAAATAATCTCTCTAAGTTATGAAAACGTACAATTTTTAAGGGAACGTATTATGTGCTCCTGGGTGAGCTTTAATAGAGATGAGAATAGTTTTATTGGGGCTTTCAACATCGTAGAAACATAATGCAGATTGTTTCACATCTCTATATCAAGCCTTCTGATATAGAGAGGGGAAAAGACGATACGAATGGACAGACATTTTGCTTGTTACATCTATAATTTCTGTAACCAGTTACTTTCGCGTATCGTCCGCGGAAAGGATGCATCTTTGAAGCGAATAGTTCTAAAGTCAATTCATATAATTTAATCTCAGTATCTTGTTGAACTCTCAGACAGATTGAACTCATCAAAGACGTCTTTTGTGAACGTTTTATTTCTGAATTTATAGAGCAAGTATAACCTTAAATGTAATCTCCGCTCCTCCAGCTATTTCTGGCACCTTCAGAGAGCTTAGCGATTTTTTATAGTAAAACTGAACAAAACTCGAGGTTTTTTTCTAATGCTCGAATTCAGCGTTTCTAAATAGTCCCATGTACTGTTTGCATATTGTTAAATTGTAATGTCACGAGTTCTCACGTTTCAACTGTTGCAAATGAATGCAAATGCGGGGCTAATAGCATGCTATTTCAATAACTGCTTGCTTTCTCCAACGGTCATACCTACGGAAGCAGAATTTTAAGCCTAGGATATTATTACTGGTCAAAACTTACCTTATATCTAATTTCTTACAAAGCAACTTTGACTCGATAATTGTTAACGTCTCAATGATCAAAAATCGATTATTTTGTTCTATTTTATTTGCAAATTTTTGCTTTAAGTGGCTTATCCTCCTGTTAATGGATAGATCATTGATGCACAACTGCTCCGATGCACGAGTAGGGAATTATTACAAGCAAATTATATTTCTAAATGTTCTCCGCAATTATAACATGTATAGTATAATGATTAACTTTAGTTTATTGTTTTGTTTGCTTGAATAGTTTGTTGTGGTGGCCAAATCATGTTGCATACCTTCATGATCCGGTTCCTAATAATAATTCCTAATCATGGATCCTAAATAATATGAGTTCGACTCAGGAAATCCTTCCACTTAGTTTCCCGGTTACTTTTCGTAAATTGAATTATGATGTAAATACCTAAACGAACTTTGCTAATGCAATATTGCGAAGAAACAGCTTCTATTGGCGATATTTTCAGAACGTATACGCAATTGATAATTCCAGACATCTGAATCTGAAGATGTCAACATGAACGATCGAAAACGCAGCTATTCCATGTAGGTCAGAACTAATTACCATTTTTTTGGAACTTTGAAAAGCGTGAGCTCGCTACCTTATTATAACGAAATTTTGTTTGCCAAACTTTGACGACGAATTTCCCTGAAAAATTTCCACGGAATGGGAAGCAAGCAGGATTTCCGACTGACTCCTAAAAAATGAGAAATGAGAAACAAACTTCCGCCTATGGAAGCCCACACTGCTTTTAAAATAATCGATATATATTTTATTTTAACGGGTGACATCGATCGATAACAGTGAATGAATATATACGCTCCTAGATCATTCTATGAGCTTCCAGAACTAAATCGAAATCCAACTGGAGCCTTAAAATTTCCATATTTTTTACCTCGAATTTCTTCTGAATGGAAATGTTATTTTATGAGAACTGTTACTTTATGATGATGTTATTTTATGGTAATGTTATTTTATGGTAGTGTTATTTCTAATTTCAAACCGAGAATCAAACTCTATGCAGGTAAATTTTGCCGCTTTTGAGATTATTTTCATAATATATCAGCCCCTACTATTGCTTCCGTGGTGAAATGAAGTCAGTCGCTGTCCGACAACAGATTACGAGATTGAATAGCGCTAAAATTGTGCAGACATTCCATTTGCCTCATTTTCACAAATATCACCCGCATACATCTATTATATGTAGACGCTTCTCCTGAAATTTTTGTATGTATGTATCAGAGTACACTTACCTGGGACAACTGGTTACAACAGAAAAAAAAACAGGATTGATGAAGTGAATCGAAGAATGAAACTAGGATGTAGTGCTTTCGGAAGGAACAACCATATTCTGAAGTCGAAAATGCCAATGGTCTTCAACCAATACATTCTGCCAGTTTTGACATATGGAAGTGAAACATGGGTGTTAAACGCAGCAATAACCCAGCGACTTCAGACTACACAAAGAAGTATGGAACGGTGTATGCTTGGAATCACAAGAAGAGACAGGAAACGCAACACCTGGGTTAGGAAGATGACAGGAGTGACAGACATCATAGACAAGGTAAGAACACTGAAATGGATGTGGGCAGGCCATGTTGCGAGGAGAAACGACAACCGATGGACATCAGCAGTTCTGAACTGGATACCAAGAGACGTGAAGAGGCCAAGAAGAAGACCAAGGGACCGATGGAACAGAGACATCATTCAGTATTTAGGGGTAACATGGCAACGAGAAGCTCAGAATAGAGAGAATTGGAAAGCGCTTGGAGAGGCCTAAATCCGACGTCGGATTGAAAATGGCTGATGATGATGATGATGATATACATACATACATATATAAATAATAAAGTTGGAAAAATTTGTAACCATAAAGCTTGCAGTGTGCAAGTAACTTTTGCTCGTATCTATTATATATAGACGCTTCCCCGGATATATATACCCATGTGGGATACAAACTCTGAAGCTAAACGAGAAGCGTCACTGATTCGGTAATTTTTCTGCGTTTTAACCCCAACCCTAAACCCCAACGATCTCACTACAGAAAAAGTGAGATATTGATCATAGGTGTCATGGGTTCGATCCTAGAGGGCGCCAAATACTGCATTTTTCCAGTAAGGATGCATTGTATGGGTTTTCGGAAACTTTTTAAGGCATTTTCTGTTCATCAGCTAGGTACATGTTCTCAGGGATATCGTAGTTTTCGTATTGCGAAACGTACCCTATTTGATTTCGTCTCAACACATTAGCGATGGTTGAAATGCAATTATTTTTTTGATATAACAGATCCTTATTTTTTCTTAGCTAGCGGTGATGCGCATTTTTATTTTGATGCACATCCTGAAATTAATTCTGCTTTAAAAATGAGCGAATTTAAAATTTCGATTTTTTTCATCTATATTTTCCGTCAATTCTGTTATATGCCGTGCCAAAAGTTCTGCATCATTAATATGTATATCATAACCAATGTTTTTGTGTCGCGATCGTGAATATACTTTTGTTTACTTTTCGGTGTTTTAAGAGAATAAGATAAGCAGATCGTATCGTGAAGGGGTATTCCGAGTGTTGGGACCTGCCCATGAATGTTAACTCTCTCTGGATTTGTAGTAACGATTATATCAATCTACGTGGATGAGTTTAATGTATTATTCGTCGGCTGCAGTGGGAGAAGTGAAAAGTTTTAAACTGCAGATGGGTTTTTGAGGAATTTAGAGTCATGGTTATCGCTATTCATCTTAGCTTTCACATCACCTGTTATCGTATTACTATAAATTCATATTCTAGTCTACGTTTTACTACCGCTTCTTCGATATCCACTAAGCTTCAAATTTTCGGTTGCCGATAATATACTCCGAGTAATATTTTCTATAGTTCACTGTAACTTCAATAAAGAAATATTGTGGTCTTTTGCAATAATATGGAACACTGGAAAGGATAATTTTACATTGTAGATTACTACGAACATATATTCTACACCAGTTCCTCTCTTACCAATTCGATCATTACCCTGGTATAGTTGCTGCAGGTGAGGGAATTTTTTTGATTGAACAAGGTTTTGGGTAATGCAACGACGTGGATATCTGATGTGTATGGGATTAAGCTTTGGACGTTAAGATATATTCCCACAAAGATTTCATTAAGATTGGAAATGGTAGAAATGTGTCCCTTGATATATCTTGAATACTAAGAAAAGAGTGTTCGTTAGGCGCAGGTATTATCTTTTGGTGTTTCTGTCATGTGGGATCTATTTGTTTCTATCATGTGGGATGTTGATAAGACGCTGGTGTGCGCAAGAATGGAATTGCATAAGGATTTAAGGATGAACTCCTGGACGGCGAAGGGACGAAAATCGTAGATTTGGGTTGATTAGGCTAAGAGAGCTATTGAGCTCTTTGAAGAGTGAGGGTAGGTAACCACTACAGGAGAGCGAGAGTTATCAGTTGATGGAATTAAAATAGTATTGCGTCAAATTGACAGAAAAAAGGCGCCAGGTCCCCAAGGTATTACCTAATTTGTAATAAAAGTTTTAGCCAATAAGCTTACTCCTTGTCTTCTATCGGAAATCATTAGATGAGGGCACGGTCCCAGCGTCATGGAAAAATCCAAACGTCACTCCCGTTCCTAAGAAATGTCGTATCCTTAAGCCAAATTACTATAGGCCGATTTCTCTCACTTCGATCTTCTGTGAAACTATGGATAATATTATAGCGAGCTCAATAATGCGTTTTTTTCCGAGAAGGGAGCAATTAGTCATAGCTAACACGGATTCCAAAAAGGTAGGTCATGTTTCGCCGAAGCGGACGGCGAAATTAAGTTTTCTCTTCGAGGGAAAAGTAAACGAATGTGTGAACAATCACTCCGAACTACGTGGACAGAGGTCAGTAAACAAATAACATCAGGCCTCATTTCCTCATCAAAAGACCAGCAACAACCAGAGTCAACTATCAATCAAAGGAATCTGTCTTAGAAATAGCAATCTGCAATTCTACATCCTTGAGCTTCTGCCCGAAGTGATAGTGCTTCTCCTTCGTTTCCATCTCAGTGTCTTCTCGATAGTTTACATTTACATTTACATTAGTACCCCCAAGCCGCCGTATGGCGTATGGCAGGGGGTGTGAAAACACCGACCTATTAATAAACTTCCTGATTGTATTTTTAATGCTATCAGGAAAAAGACCAATAATAGCTATCCGTTATTAATACAATCTCGCAAAATCTCTTTGTCAACTGATCTAGGAAATCGCGTTCGTTGAGAATGGGAATCACGATATCGTATTTCGTCATGTAAATCAGTGGTTAAAATGTCTGGAAAAACTTGCATCTGTACTCGGTTCTTCTATCCTTAAGAGATTACCAGTCGAGGGTTTTGATTATTTCTGATACACTGCTATGGAAACTATAATCTAATATCAAGTTGGTGTTTGGCAGCTTGATTTGAGTGTTAAGAAATACGTTACTGACTTTTAAGCCCTCCATCAACGTTATTACGGTACCGTATCAAATTTTAGGATATCCACCAGAGTTCGTGCATCGCAATAAATACCTTGGAGTTACACTCAGAAGTAGTACATCGTTCAAAGATCATATTCGTCATGTTATTTTAAAGGCAAATAGAATGCAGAGATTGACAAGTAGAACCCTGAGGGGATCAAGAGTCAAAGAAATTGTTAATTATTCCCTCATTCGACCTAGTCTCAAATACTGCTGTTTGGTTTATGGCCCACATGAAGTATGGTTAGCTTCAGATTTAGAGATGGTCCAACGTAGAGCAGCCCGTTTTGTCAGTAGATATTTCAGGTTCGACTTTAGCGACACGGCTGTGATAAATCCCTTAGGTGGAATCCTGCAATCTATTCACCTTTACAATAACATCAAGAATATGTTCTTTGAACGATGTACTACTGCTGAGTGTAACTCCAAGTGAGAAGATTAGATTGCTGACGGAAGCTCCTCGACAAATTCATCGATTCTAAATTTTTAGGAGAAGTTGAAGACATTTTCACTCCGGTGAACTGCGAGTGCAAGTGCAGTATGCGTGTATGTTTGCGTGATAAGTATAAGCGAGTGCTTATACTTATCACGCATATACTTATGCGTGATCTACGCACTTTAGTCTAAGATTTTATGAGTGATATAATATTTCTCACCAAGAAGCTGTATTAAATTGCCTATCGTGTCATTAATTTAGGCCAGATGCCTTTTCTGTAGCAAGTTATTTCAACCAATATTGTTAAAATTTCATTGAAATCAGTCACACAAAGTGTACGAAATACATTAGCCTCCAATATTTCCATTACTAATCTCTTTTAAAGGATATTTATTTCTTTTCTTCTCCTTTCTGCAAATTTTGTGTAGGGCAGTGCCCATTGAAGTATTTCCTAAAGTAAATGCGTTGTTTCCGACTTATAATGACTCACCTAAGCTAGAATTACTCTAATAAATGTCACTAAATGCAAATTAATTATTTGGTATTTCAGTATTAGCGATGATATAACTTAATACCTAATGATGGTGTTACAACAGGCAAAACCATGAATATATTAAATAAGTAATTTATGGGTAGTAGTAATTACTCAGAAAATTATTTGATAATTTCAAGTGGTAGGTCGTAGGAACGTGCATTACCTTACCTCACTAGCTATTCTGGGTCTGGGCCCCAATATTTGTCCATTGGTAATGAACCATTGAGAAAATTGACTCAGGTTCTTGGGAGGAACACAAGGATAGGGATGTTGATATAGCACGAAAAGTCATAAAGCTAGGAATTCTAGGAGTCTAGGATTCCAACTCTAGAAGCCTGAGTGTTCGGCGGGGTTTGTTTCTCGGTCCTGTCAGAGTTGTTTCATGTGAAGTCGGATTCAAAACAATACGAGAACCGTACTAATTCCAAATGGCAAATCATTTCTTTATTGATCACTTAAAAACACTCTCCTATTTTTTTCCCAGGGACCCTCACAGAGCTCTAATACAAATGTAGACATAAGAACCTATAAGAACCCACTTTGTTCCCAAAGAAACCATTCTCAGTTAAACATCGAATCATCTTGCATCTCACTTTCTCCAATTCAAATTTCCGATTCATTTCTTATTGAATAACATTTATAACAACCTGGAAAGGAACAAAAGACCTTTTTAGAAAATATCCCCTCCATATTTATGAAAAGACAACGTATTCTTTCCACATACAAGGAGACAGCCAATTATCTTTTCGAGAAGTTAAACCAAATAATTTTTCAGTTCAGCACAGTGCATTTCTTACGGGAGAAATTTGTACTGGCCTGAATTACTTCGAGCCCAGAGTAATTCTAGGAAATCTCTTTGCGGCTTGCTAATAAACACCTCCCCGAAAAGTATATCGATTCTCAAGCCTCTACCATCCCGGGAAGTAATTAGAAAATCATTCCCAGTTCCCCATATATTTATTATGAAAGAATATTTAGAGTTACCTGGCGTACAACCCTTGGTCGTTCTGGAAACATTCCGAGCCAAAGAAGAGATCAAATAACGTCGTCTATCGTTCCTTCGGTTGATAGTCGTGTATCTTGTTGAGAAGTGCTTAAGAAATTTTGCACGGGGGCCATTCCATGTCAAGTGGACCAATTTTAGAGAAGTGCCCCGCTCGATCATCACCGATTTCAATGAAATTTTGTGTGAACATAAACTCATATCCTCTATGAACATTTGCCAAGTTTTACATCCATCAATGAAACATCTGCTGAGATATAGTCATTTTTTGACGACATAAGACTCAAAGTTAATCAGGAAATAACTAAAATTAAGTGACGCAATGAAAAATCAGCAATAGACGAGTATGCTAACGTACAGGACGTTTCCAAAGCAACGTCATCACATCCATCCCTATTTTTAGGAATTAAATGCCTCCGATGAAAAACAAGTCTACATTTTTAGAGGGATAACAGCATGCTCTTTCTTATAAAGAGAATTAGAAAGAGTTACGAGAGGGTATGTTTTGTAAATGTGAACTGAAAATGCCCTATTTTCGGCGTCGTAACAAAATTCGTAATATTTACAGTCAATTTCTAAACTAAAGGAAAGCATTGGGAAAATGAAACTTTTGATTCAAACACTTTGTATTAAGTAATTAAAAGGCACAAAGTTTCGAGTTAATCTTATGTTTATTTGCAGAAATATAAAATTCCAAACTTTAAATATTTTTCGCGCCACAATTTTTGGGCGGAGGGAACTTCATTTATCCCGATTTCTCGAGCCTTATATGCCGAAGATTAAAAACCAACTCTACATTTTTAGAGGGAAAAAAGCATGCACTTTCTTTTAGAAATAATTTGAAAAAGTTTTGAGATGGTCTTTTTTGTAACTCTTAGCTGAATATACCCTATTTTCGGCGTCGTAACGAAAATCGCAATATTTACACTCAATTTTTAAACTAAAGGACGGCATTAAGAAAATTAAACTTTTTGNAGAATTAGAGGTAGAAGCTCTACTCTAAGATGCTCTATTGTGATATTAAATAAGGATATTTTAATGCAAAATGACTAAACAGAAATTGAAGAAAATTTTCCTTGGTCGCCCCAAAGGATGCCCGCCCGCAGTCAAGTGCTTTAGTTACATCCGTCTGAAGCGGATTCTGTCAATAAGCAACAGTAAAACTCAATACAGCTTTGAAATAATAAGAGGCGCTTAAATACGGAATTACAAATCATTACATTGAATTTGAATTCCCATATTAAAAGTGTCTAAATGATGGTGTTTTCGTTCTTAAAATTTAAATTACATTTCGAATATTTTAACCTCTTATTAAAATAGATAGATGGCACCTATAAATTATAGACTCGTTATAGATAAGAAGATCAGATCACCGAATGGAAGCTTTTTGAAAAATTCACCGGTTCAGCACATTTCGGCGAAATACATGATATTGTAATCCTAGAAAGAAGCAGTGCGGTCCCCGAGGGGTATTGATAAAGAGTTACAAAGAAATAACAATGAAACAATTACTTCCGGTGGTTCCTCTTGCAAAGCATTGGGGAACATCATAGGGTAGATAAGGTAAGGATTTTGTTGTTACTACACCCTCTGTCATAAGCCACTGGAGTCTCGCGGGGTGTTATTCTTAATTTAGGTATCCATCGTGCCTAAAATGAGGTCATCATTAATAACCTCTTAATGTTAATGAGGACAGTAAAATGATTTACTGACCCTTCCTTCATAGAAAAGTGATTCTCCGTTTAAGGAATGTCCCTCATCTTCACTAATACCAATAATATATTTTATTTTTACGTAAGCAGTCCTTGTTTCGAAAATTTCTTAGTACGACGCAAATTCGCAAACACGCATAATGTATAGTTTTCCTAAACGCATGCTTAATGGATGCGATGAGAATATGATGAAAAGATTAGAGCGCAATATTATTTCACCTTAGTCAGTACATGGGATCCTCAGGATGAAACCTAAACTAGCAAACACGAGGAAGGGCGATGCGATTTGTTAAAAAGTGCTTCGATAGAAAAGCAAGAGTTACGCAAATGTTCTCAGACGCAGGTTGGGAATCCTTGAAAGGAAAGAGATCACAAGCTGTGCTGAGATTGTTTGATAAATTCAGAGAAAGTACATTTGTGGAAAACGTAATTGGTATTATGCGACTCCCCTGCTACTTCAGCCGATCCGACTATGAGCATAAAATAAATTAAATATATGCGAGGACAAGTCGTTTTAGGTTTACGTTAATGCGCGACAACAACAACCGAAAGACGTAACTCTAACGATTGGTGTTTACACCCCCTGCCACACGCCGAAATGTGTCTTTCAGAGTACTTATGTAGATGTAGACGTAGAAGTAAAATAGTTTTCCTTTATTTTCTAATTGTAAAATAAAAAGATTGGAAAGATTCGTTGATATCCAGGCAATTGTTTAAATGCTAGTATATGCTTCAGAAAGTAACAAAATATGTGGTACGTTTACTCACCCATAGTTTCTACTGTATATTCTGAAATTCCTACGTTTACATTTCAGTATATAACATATGATTATAAATATTTTAATTGCACATCGTAATGCTTAAATATTTAAGTTATATTCCATCATCAACCACCTGCATCCCTGTGCAGCTAGGATCTCTCAACACATGAACTTCAAATGTTTGCATGTGTTCCCATTATTTCTTACTTGAATTTGTATTTACGTTTTACAGGAGAATCCTCCAACCCTTGCAACTCGCTTATGTCTTAACCAAGGCACTTATTAACAGCAACTACTTCCGATTATTTGCTGTGATCCAATTAAAGAGCTGGAAACTCTCGAGAAAAAAGTTTTTTCGCTCTCGTTTCAGGAAGCTTCCAAAACATGGGGAATTCTGGAGCTCCAGTCATAGGAATATGTTTTCTCCCAGAGAACGGAGGAGAATAAATGTTTGTAAATGCACGGAGAGGAATCGTTAATCATGCAATTTGCATGGATTCGCTCTCGCTGCGTGTGTGCAAGTTGTGGCTGAGTTTTTGGTGCACGTCCTCACTGCGCAAGCAACGGCCTTTTCGTATTCGACCTCGAACTCGATTAGTATTTTTTATGACGAACTCTTCCTCTCATCGCAAACTTCACACCACCGCCTGAAACCCTTCTTCGGACGCAATCGCAATGGGTAGCCAAGTGGGTTTCGTATTCGACTGCTGAAAACGGTCCCGAAATCGATTCCCGGTGGAAACATGACGACGACGACGAATAAATTCACTTCCTTCCGAAAAAAATGTTCATGGCTCCTGACTCGGGGTCTTATCCATGGTTTTATATAAATCACTCTAAGTTCACTTTCTTTTTGCTGAAGATCACGGGTTAGGGGAGAGCGTCTGGCTCGGATTAAAGTTGGGTATTTAGGTTAGGGTAAATTCATTAACATAGCTTTTGGGTGGCGGTATTTGCCGATAGTTGTTTTGAGGTTGTAATCCCAGATTGTGTGCAAAATAGTACCTTCATGAAATTTTTGCACCAAAATGTATAACCTTCTCTCGAATCCTTCCACCTCTGTATTTATGTTTGACAGGAGCTTTCATTTAATATGTAATCTTTAATTCAAATAATCTGTGATATTGGTTATATATTTTAAGTCCAAACCGAATTTTGATCAGAAAATTGTTCTTATTTTAAGCCGAAGAGCAAATTATCGTTGAAGAGCTTCTCCTCTGAAAATCCACCAACTTCTGCACAACAAAGCACTTTTTTTTATATTCTGCATTCAATTCTAAGAGAAAATCCTTTAACCGCCGGTGAATTGATCCTAATAACTCTTGACGAAATGAAAGTTTGATGCAGCAACATTCAGGGTGATCTTCCTTCTTTTAAGGAATATTTCTTTTTAAAAAAGGAAATTTCCACGCTCCACCTTGTACATTACATCCTAAACTTCACTCAACGAAAATCTCAAAGAATTAGAGGTAGAAGCTCTACTCTAAGATGCTCTATTGTGATATTAAATAAGGATATTTTAATGCAAAATGACTAAACAGAAATTGAAGAAAATTTTCCTTGGTCGCCCCAAAGGATGCCCGCCCGCAGTCAAGTGCTTTAGTTACATCCGTCTGAAGCGGATTCTGTCAATAAGCAACAGTAAAACTCAATACAGCTTTGAAATAATAAGAGGCGCTTAAATACGGAATTACAAATCATTACATTGAATTTGAATTCCCATATTAAAAGTGTCTAAATGATGGTGTTTTCGTTCTTAAAATTTAAATTACATTTCGAATATTTTAACCTCTTATTAAAATAGATAGATGGCACCTATAAATTATAGACTCGTTATAGATAAGAAGATCAGATCACCGAATGGAAGCTTTTTGAAAAATTCACCGGTTCAGCACATTTCGGCGAAATACATGATATTGTAATCCTAGAAAGAAGCAGTGCGGTCCCCGAGGGGTATTGATAAAGAGTTACAAAGAAATAACAATGAAACAATTACTTCCGGTGGTTCCTCTTGCAAAGCATTGGGGAACATCATAGGGTAGATAAGGTAAGGATTTTGTTGTTACTACACCCTCTGTCATAAGCCACTGGAGTCTCGCGGGGTGTTATTCTTAATTTAGGTATCCATCGTGCCTAAAATGAGGTCATCATTAATAACCTCTTAATGTTAATGAGGACAGTAAAATGATTTACTGACCCTTCCTTCATAGAAAAGTGATTCTCCGTTTAAGGAATGTCCCTCATCTTCACTAATACCAATAATATATTTTATTTTTACGTAAGCAGTCCTTGTTTCGAAAATTTCTTAGTACGACGCAAATTCGCAAACACGCATAATGTATAGTTTTCCTAAACGCATGCTTAATGGATGCGATGAGAATATGATGAAAAGATTAGAGCGCAATATTATTTCACCTTAGTCAGTACATGGGATCCTCAGGATGAAACCTAAACTAGCAAACACGAGGAAGGGCGATGCGATTTGTTAAAAAGTGCTTCGATAGAAAAGCAAGAGTTACGCAAATGTTCTCAGACGCAGGTTGGGAATCCTTGAAAGGAAAGAGATCACAAGCTGTGCTGAGATTGTTTGATAAATTCAGAGAAAGTAC
Source organism: Ladona fulva (assembly GCA_000376725.2). NCBI lineage: Eukaryota > Metazoa > Arthropoda > Insecta > Odonata > Libellulidae > Ladona > Ladona fulva. The sequence continues at coordinate 561,798 of KZ308911.1, read as the reverse complement.
ATTTGTGGAAAACGTAATTGGTATTATGCGACTCCCCTGCTACTTCAGCCGATCCGACTATGAGCATAAAATAAATTAAATATATGCGAGGACAAGTCGTTTTAGGTTTACGTTAATGCGCGACAACAACAACCGAAAGACGTAACTCTAACGATTGGTGTTTACACCCCCTGCCACACGCCGAAATGTGTCTTTCAGAGTACTTATGTAGATGTAGACGTAGAAGTAAAATAGTTTTCCTTTATTTTCTAATTGTAAAATAAAAAGATTGGAAAGATTCGTTGATATCCAGGCAATTGTTTAAATGCTAGTATATGCTTCAGAAAGTAACAAAATATGTGGTACGTTTACTCACCCATAGTTTCTACTGTATATTCTGAAATTCCTACGTTTACATTTCAGTATATAACATATGATTATAAATATTTTAATTGCACATCGTAATGCTTAAATATTTAAGTTATAT
>KZ308911.1:531048-543050 GCA_000376725.2 Ladona fulva | reverse complement strand
ATTTAGCCCGAAAGAAGAACTAATAGATTCCAAGCTATTTAAGTTTTTAGAAGTACAATATTATAACACGAATAAATAAATATTTTAATAAGAGAAATTGTATGTATAAATTTTTCCGCTTAACAAACCACTTCCTTGAAAAAGGGAAATTGTTGATAGTCACTCCCTTTGAGAACGGTCACGTGTTTGTAACGTTGAAACGAATGATAAATTATCACATCGCAGGTACATTCATAAAAACAGATGACATAATCATGGAATTGGGGACATGTCTTATAAATTAGAAGACTGTGAAAAAAAGTAAAACAAAAATAAAGAGTGCATGAAAATAATTTTTCAATTGCTCACAGAGGTACACATTCCACATTTTTTATATAAGAGAGACTCATGTAAAATTTAACTCATTTTCATGCGAGAATTCTTCCATAGAATAAAACACTTGCGTGATCAGAGATCTTTCAGACTTGATTGAAATCTGCTTTTATTCCTTCCATATTCGTATGTTTTACAAGAGTGAAAATTTTGAAATGAGTTTCAATTTGTATAGAAGTAACTAAAAAATTAGAAGTTGGAACTTGAGAGTTAAAAAAATTAGAATTAACGGGTAGTGGTAATATATTTAGCATTTAAAATAGGTTTACCAGAACCTACTCACGGAATAAATTTCACGGAACGAGACGAGGTGTTGTGGAAATCCGTAATCGAAATGAAAACCTAGAACTTTTACACAAAAATATTTAAGTGGCTTAAAAGACATTTCTTTGAGAGATGGTCATTATCCTTATTAAAGGCACGTTTGTTTAAGAAATAAATTTGTGGATACAATACCATTGTAAGTTTCTTTTTTATTTTGCTTTTGGAATTGCTTAAGAAACTCTTCCTGGAATGCAATATATGCATCATAAAATCACTGGGTTTTGCAAAACTTCATTTTGGAATTATTGACTAGTCGTGTCCTTTCTTTCTATATTTTCAGGCTACTCTTACTAACAAGAAATGCATAGTGTATGTTACATTTACGAATATTCTCATTTCTGATTATAATTATCCAACGATAGCCTCTGGCTGGAATTATCATCTTTAGTAATAATTCAGATATACCATTGGTCTTTTCGGGTGCTATTGTAATTTCATGGTTTAATTAGAGTTTAGTAAGTTAGGGTAATGTAATTTTGACTGTGATTATCGGTCTATTCCTTGAAACATTTATTGTTAGTTTTTCCTTCATATTTACTTTGAATATTCTTTTTTTAATCGAGTTGATGTTTCTATGCTTTTTAATCTAATTTTGTTTAATTTTGTACTACCTTCAATGTATTTCTACTGTGTTATCGCCGAATATTTCATCCCCTTTCTCGGTGGGTGTCTTCCCGCAACGTTCGTTTTTTTCTTTCTCAACCTTTCATGAGTAATATTTTTTCTCACACACTACACCTTCATGTTGCTTTTAATTAATATCTATACATATATAATAATGACATACGATGTTAGACGGAAGGGAGCCCCACATGCTCCTAACCTCTCCAATAAAAGGTCTTTTTATCTAAATTGCACTATTCCAGCGTAGTTCCTTTATATTGTTGCTGAACGTAGAATTTTAGATAAATTAAGTTTCAAAGACGACGAATAAAGACAAGATACGTACACAGGCTGTAACGAGGCTGTTAGAACAAAGATGTTAAAATTACTTTCCGTAAAAACATCTGGTATCTTTCTTTCTAGGACCCTTTATTCTTTTTCTTAAGTTGAACGATTCATACAAAATCTAACCTCTTTTTACCAAGCTGATTTTAGGGAAATGTGCGCTAACTAGGTATTTTGTTATCAAATAGTGCTTCAATGACAATATATTTTCATAAATTGAGGCTTCCGCAAACAGAGATTTTATCAGAAGCGACCATCTTTTTCCGCGGAGACGAAATTCTTGTCTCTTAGAATAAAACCGCGAGTTCGTACATTATTGGTGGAAATATGTGCCGTTCTGATTGCAGACCTCTTTCATATGTCCACTGCCAAATTATGGCGTTGCTGAATTGTAAATAAAGCTATTGTACAATCCTCTGCTCCATTACAGATTCACTAAGTGATGAGAGTGATACTGATATAGTTTGGTGTCCTTCATTGCTACCAACTTAAACCTGAACCGACCTGTCTCCTTAAATTATTTGTTTTATTTAATCTCTTTGCCGGTGTATGATTGACGTCGGTTGGAAATCTAAACCTGCGTTTTTTATTTAATAGTCCCAATTTCTCATTTATTACGTGGGATATGCTTTCATGATGCATTAGTCTTTACAGAGGTAAGTATATGATAGAGTGTACTTACAGCATAGATATGTACATGATATACAGGATTGATACAATATGCACTTTTCCCTCGTACGAAGCCTTCAAACATCCTCTCTGTTAGATGAATAGTTGTAGTAGTATTTTTAAAATTGCTTCGACAGCAAAGGCCATTTCGCATGTAGACCTCTGCCGAGAATTGAGCCTGGGACCGCTTTTACTGAAGTCGAACGCGTTACCCACTTGGCTATCTCTATTAGATGAAACTTAAAAAAATATTTTCATAGAAAGCTGTTTGCATTTATTTAAAATCTCATAATTTTAGATATAAAGCAAGTTATACTCTTCAAAATGCTATATTCGTACTAACTTATTTTTTATATTAAATGATACTTAAGAGATTTTGTAATACGATCACCAGATAGTCACAAACGTTTACTTAAAATGCTTACCAGTTTTACTTTAAGTAGAGAGTTTTAGACCTCCACAAATATTAAAGGCTTGAGTAACGTTCAATATCTTCATTTCCTAGGAAATTTTAAGGAATGATGTCAAAAGTCTCCCAGCCAAAGCGAGTGAATTTAATTAACAAATTTACATACGCATACATACATACACACGTCTTTATTGGGTGAAATTGGGAAATGTTGGTATTGGCAAATTTACGCTGTTAATACAGCATAGGCTAACAGTTACAACCGATTTTGAAGGAATGATTGTACAAAATCCATCATGGATACAACACGCCCTTAGGTCGTGCGAATGCTAAAAACTGTTATCATTGACCATCCCATAAATAACGCATTCTCTTTATTCAATTACCCGTAGAGGGTAAAAAGTTGAGAAAAAACTTGCGGGTGGTTAAGTCTCACATAATCACGTGGTCACGGGGTTTCAGCTCTTGAGTAACTGCTAATCCATTAAAATATGAAATTGTATTGGTTCTAATGTTGTGACCTGAGTTAATTTTCATGCTGAAACAGGCGTTTGTTTTTGGCAGTATTCAGTCTGCGCACGCTACGCTTACGTGTTTGGAATACAAATCCCGTTTTTCCTAGTACATAATTTTACGTAGCAGCTGAATACCGTTACGATGTTTTGGAGGCCACATCGGGAATATTTATGATAAATTGGCGACTGGGTGATTTTGCAGCGGAAAACAATGGACGATAAACTTCATGTAGAATTCTATGGACCAGTCCGTTCAATTACCTAGGAGGAAGCTCATTCACACCCAAATTGTTACCGTCGAGTATTTATGGCAGATTTATCGACATCGTGATAATTAAATCGTTTGGTTTACAAAATCATTTTCGATGATACCGAGAAATGTTCGACTCTCAATTTTCTCCATTTCAATGACATTTTTCGACTTCGCTCGTATTTACGCTTTTGCGTCATTTTTGAGTTATACGAAATTGAGAAATATCATGAAATAAATTATTTAGAAATTACGTATTTTCTTTATGAAAAAAATGCAAAATTGCTACAGATACCGCCCATTCTGGGTTTAATTTCACATCACAAAATCTACAGCAAATATTAAGTAATGTTAGAAATAACCTTTCGACAAAATTGCATGGAATAAATTCTTGACCGCAAGGCTCAGTCGAGATTATTATCATGCGTATGTTATGCAATTAAAGTAGAAGACACGTGATATTTAAGACGTTTTATTCATTATTTTTTCGAAACTAAATATTGAATAGTAAAAATTCTTCATGAGATTTTTTCCATCAACGATTGAAATTTGCAGCCTCCTTTATGAACGAAGTATTTATTCACCGAATGGAATCATTACAAACGACAAGCGTGTGGTTGGCCACGTCACGGATGCGGTAGGTGTGGCAGCCAAGGACACCCATGTTGGGGTCAACGATGCCCGTCACCGCGCTCCCGAGGATATTCTGGGTTCTTTTAAGGACCTGAATTCCAAGGTTGAGCGCGTGCGGGGGTCGCTTGGCATCGATGTGCGGATTTCCATCTGCAGCATTGTCCCGCGGAATGACTGTGGCCATCGTATTCGGAGAAAAATAGACGGACTGAATGCGAGGCTATGGGAGTTCTGTCGGGGCATGGGAGCTGAATTTGTGGACCTTCGGCCGACCCTCTGATCGTACCCCCTCGCCTTGAATGGCTCTGGTGTACTCTATACTGCCGAGGCGGCGAGCGGGGTGGCTCATAGGATTCACGAGCTATGTAGCTATTTTTTTAGGATAAAGGCTACGTCATATGACGGAAATACTACTAATTCAATCGAATCCGATTTACAAGTATAGGCACAGAAAGCTGGCTAACAGATGATATTAATGACTGCGAAGTATTCCCGAAAGATTTTAAGATATACCGTAAGGACCGTCAGGAGAAAATGGGTGGTGGGGTATTCATAGCGGTTAAAAGTTTTCTACGGAGTAATTCACATACGTATCGAAACAGTTGCATCGAGAGCGTCTGGTGCACTATTAGTCAATCCAATAAGCCGAATATAAATGTCTAATGCCTTCTACCGGCCACCCAACTCTTCACGTTAGGTTTTGCGTAGCTTTAACGAAGAAATTAACTTTTGTTCGCGTAAAAATAACAATAATGTAAATTTAATTGGAGGGGATTTTAATCCTTTGAGTATCGATTGGCTGAATTATGTAGTGAAGAAAGGAACCCGAGATAGCGACTCTTGCAGAACCTTATTAAATATAACGCAGAAAAATTCGTTACTTCAGATAGTTAAAGAGCCTACCAGAGAAAGAAACATAAGATCTTCTTCCTAATAATTCGCCCGAGAGAATATCAAACACATTAATTTCTGATGGAATATCCGATCATAGAGCCGTAGTTATAGATTTCGACGTTAACTTGGTAAGGCACAGAAAACCGAAGCGCAAAGTACATCTTTACTCGAGAACTGATTTTGAGGGATTTCGTAATCAACTGTTATCTGATTTTCCATTGTATGAAATGCGCACGATTTGTTTAAATACCGAGGTCACTTGTAATCTCTCTGTTAGGAAAATGCGCAACCTTATTAACAAGTTTGTTCCCTCCAAACTTTCAAATCAATCAATGAACCCAGATGGTATAACAAAGAGACAAGGAAAGTTCTAAAATATGAAAGGCGTTTGCATTCTAAATTAAAAGCCGCTGCGAGGCTACTCAGCAGTGTCAACACGAATCAAGTAAAGAGCGAATATAAAGAAGCAAAATCGGTGACGAAACGAACTATGCGAGCTGCCCTCCGTCAATTTAAAATGAAGCTTTTATGCGAATACTTAGACTATGACCCAAAAGCTTTTTGGTCATACGTTCGTGAGGTCCAAGGTAAAGAGCAAATGGTAAGGTCGTTGAAAGATAATAGCGGTAATTTAATCAACGATAATAAGGATAAAGCAAATATCTTAAATGATTTCTTCCGAAGCGTTTTCACTTCTAACTGTACATGAGATAATCTACCGGAAGTTGATAGGCCTGAAGTGATGTCGAAATTCACCTTCAGGGAAGACGGCATCATTAATCTATTGCAACAGATTAGACCGAATAAAGTTCCTGGTCCTGAAGACATATCAGCTCGGGTATTCAAGGAGGTTGCGGAAAATGCATCTTTTCTCAAAGTAATATTTAATAATATTTAAAAGGCGTTAAGGAGGATCCAGCAAATTACCAGCCTATCTCTTTAACATCATTGAGCGGAAAAATAATGGAGCACATAATTGCCAGTTCTTTAATGCGCTTTCTCGGAACGTCAAATTTCATAGTTAGGAATCAACACCGTTTTCATAAGACTCGATCTTGTGAGTTTCAGATGGAATTATTAGTTCACGATGTCCTAAAATCTGCCAAAAGTAAAAGGCAAGTCGATGCGGTAGTTTTAGATTTTCGAAAGGCATTCGATAAGGTCCCTCATCATGAATTATTGTACAAATTAAAAGTTGCAGGAATCAATGCAGAGGTAATAAATTGGATAAAGGACTTTCTCTTCGATAGAGAGGAACGCGTAGCATTGGACGTAATTATTTCTAACGAGGTTAAGGTGACCTCGAGCGTCCCGGAGGGTAGCGTAATCGGACCGTTACTATTTTAGTATACCTTAGCAATCTTATTGACAGTAAAGTTAGGATATTTGCGGAAGATACGGAAATTTACAGGNACATAACTGCCTAAATGCTATAAAAATAATTTGTTTTTTTTCCTAAAGACATTATGTTTCATCGTCAGAGTGCTATTAATTGAAATATTTGACCAACATAAGGCGAAATCGTTAACATCGACGTATTTCTCCCTCCTGTTTTTTTTTAGAACATCGTTAAAAGGTTAGAATGAACCAGTTTATTTCAGCTAATGTTTGTATTGGAGCGTTAATTACAGTTGGAAGATTGCGAAGATATCCTATTTTAAAAACTCACGGTAATAGGCGAGATCTTGTCGTAATCCATCCTCTAGAATGAAGAGAGGCGTACTTTTTCCACGACAATTTGAAAAATTAAAAATTTTGAAAATTTGAAAAAGAAATAGTTGTTGAAATATTACGGCTCTCATCATTCGACATGTCCCGTTTTGTCCTGTTTTACTAATGAATCCCGTTCCCAAATTTTATTTATTTATTTTTCATCTTCACTGCAATTTGGCCTTTTAGCCAGGTGGCAGTGTTGGAGGGGAGCATAACATATTAAACATAGGATTGCCTGGCATTTGCCCAAGGACGGTAGGGAAACCCCTCCAAAAATGGGGGAAACCCAATTCATTTAGTTTATACTAATTTCAATAGTAATATGCTAACCATTCCGTTACCGAAGTCAGAATGTCAGGGGTCAGTTGCTAAGCGTAAAAATGCTTCCTAGTACAATTACGAACCATAATGTTTCCTACACGAGCCCGTATTTTAGTTCTTCCCTTTGACACGTTCTCAATACGAATTCGCCCTTCACGAGTTCCGCCATTTGTCGCTTCGTCTTCTCACCGCTCCCTCGCTTACCCGAAGCCTGCCTTTGCTTTTTCCTCTTCATCACTAACCTCTTTTCGTTTTGTTTCATTTACCATCCTCTTACCCCGCGACTTAAGTCAATTCCGTCTTATTTCGTTTACACCCACTAACGTTTTAATTTACACGCGGTAGCCGCCCACTCCTTCAGGGCAGCATTTGTAAAATGGGGCCTCGTCGATGTCAGATTTAAAGAGCGATAGAGTGTACATTGGGAAGAGCTTTTTTCTCATCATTTAATCACCTCTTTTCCACCGCGTCTTTGATCTCATTTATGCGATCCTTTTTGTTCTTGATCGCTTCATCCCTGTTCCCTATCTTTTGTTTCGAAAATGCGACGGCGGTCCCGCTATTTTCAATTATTTAGCTGTTTATTTTAGCATAGTTTACTTTTGGGGTGTCGCGTTGAATGTTTTTGGCGGCGAATGAATGTGATGAATAGTTGATGGATGAATAAGAGTGGTCGTGGTTCTTAGTCTCTTGTTGTAGTTTTACGCAGTTTGGTCGTATTAATGTACATTTACGTCCTCCTCATTATTAATTTGTTTCTCTTAAGGTTTCTGTGGAATTTTTCTCCGATAAGTTATGCTATTTACCAGAATATCCAATATTAACCGTACCATGAACTGTTTTTCGTTGTTCATATTAAATTTGAAAACTTTTGTCTTTTATTCCGTGCAGGGATTTAAGATTTACTAAAAAAATTCATTAGCATTTTCCATCATAATTCCTTCTGGGGCTCATTTGTTTCGTAAAGATTTATTTTACCGACACACACTTTACCGACATTCATTCGACCGACAATTGACGGACAAAAATTTAATAAACACACTAATGGAATGGCAAAGGATGACGATTAAGTCCACTGGAATATGCATTTTTAAATCATACTTGAAAATATTATTTATTAAAAAGAGGACTAGCAATCCGTTGTATTTAATTTATAAATATTCACAAAATAAAATTGAATATAAATTTAAGAGGTTCTTCCAGGAAGTTACCTTTGAACTTTTAAAACGATTTTTAATGTTACCACAATAGTATACGTATCCATTCATTTTATTCATTTATTAGTATTCATTCATTTTTATACTTGTAGAACTTTCCGTCGACAACTTTCAACATGCAGGAAATACAAAGTTTTTACAAACAGCTTAATATGATATCCAAGTTATATCGCGGTTTTTCACTCAGCCTCGTAAAAAGCGTCTTTAACGGGTTTTACTGTGTAAGTACGTTGTTGATTATTACAGTAGAATAATTAGTTAAGGATTTTGTCATATGATTATTATTCTTAAATAGTTTGGTGCTGAAAATAGATAAAAAGATAATTTCTTTTGAAATAAATAATTAGTAACATAAATATTAATTAGAAGTAAATTAATTATTCATATTCCTTCAACTAATAAATTTGTCACGTTAGTACTACAAAACTGGGGTAGTAAGTAATATAAGGCTTAAAAATAATGATATCGGAAGAAGTAATTTCTTTTTCTGCGCCTTAAGTAGAGTTATAGCGGTCTTTCTTTTGAAACTATTCAATTAATTCATAGCGAATTACATAAAAATTTTGTTTAATGTACTTTCAGTACGGTAAATAAGGAAAATGTGTTAATACATTTTAAACATTAGCTACTTTTCTCTAAACTATGTCGATTGCTAAATTATACATATTTTTCCTCTTTCTTGAAAATCTGCGTACAATAATATTATTGTATTATCTCTACAGCAGCTGCTGTCCCAATACCTTCCGGAAAATCTTACGAAAATTAGCAAGAATATTCTGTTCTGTTAAGTACATAAAACATTCTTAGAAAATTATTTCATAAGCCTTTAACCTAAAATAGAAACAAAAGGAACGTACATCGATAAAATTAAGCTAAATAAATTAAATACTTTTGATCTAAGTTCGTTAATATTTTCTACAGTTGGACAGTAGAAGTGTCTTAAGTTTTGGTGAAGAGATGAGCATTCATGTCATATTAAATGAATTGATTGTAATTGTAATGTAATCATGAGAATAACAAATGTATCATAACACTCTTAACTGAATCTATAAGGCCGGCCGCGCACTGGCAACTTTTTAATCACGGAAAGGAACACACTGTACTAAATACCGCACCACGCATGGGTGATTATTAAGTTGCGGCAAGTAAAAAGATACAGCATGCTCTATTTCGCCGGTGAGTAAATTGCTGCCGGTGATAATAGAACACTCAGGTTCAAACTTGTCTCCGCGCACAAGAGATTAGTTAGTTGTCCGCAGTCGAACTGAAAGAGTTAGTTCTGACTAAAGATGATTCCACATTTAATTCAATTTTATTAAAAAAATCATTTATGATGGATAACTAAACGATAAACGGTATAGTAAACTTTATCTTGTAAACGGTATAGTAAACTTATCCATATCTTTTAAAGTAAAATTTATAAGTATTCCTTTCTTGCATTTCCCCGTGAAAAGACTATTTTCCGAGTTTATCTTTACCACGCTGTTGTGTGCAAGGCGTTCTTTCATTCGGCACAAAATTTACATGGAACAATGTTCATGCATTAATTTCTGCGACAGTAAACTTTAATTAGTATAGTACGAAGGCTTTCGCTGCACGTAGTATATTCAATGTTGGTTCTCGGGAACGCAGCGGTGGTCATTTTCATATGACGACGTTTCGCCGGCTGTGCTGCTGGCTTCTTCAGGTCGGAAGTGGCTGGCTGGCTTGCCAGCTGGCTTCTTCCGAAACGTCGTCATATGAAAATGACCACCCCTGCGTTCCCGAGAACCAACATTGAATTTAATTAGTATATTATTTCGCTTTTACGCTTTTATACCATATACGATCCTTTGATCCAAAATTTTCGAATTACGCACTCCAAAAAGCAGTCGCCAGATAAATCTCGTACCGTAAGAGATACCTCCATAGATGCTTTGAATGAAATTTGAAGAAAAGTATAAAAATAATTTTGGTGAAGGAATTTTGATAGGACCGGGACTCGATCCCGGGTCTCCCAATTGCCGGTTGGTTGTTCTATCCATTGTGCTATCCCACCAGAACATTTCTTCAAGATTTCAATATGCCGGTAAGCTGTAGTTAAACCGCCTTTAATCACCGGACGAATTATAATTTCCTTATAATCATTAGTGACTATGCCAGAATCCAAACCTATATTAATCAGCTTCACCAATAGAGAAATGAGAACATTCTTCGTCATTTTCGCATCGGATAATCTCATTTTGTCATAATCTGGAGGCTTATTACTATTGAGTTTTGGTATTAATTAGGGATTTCTATGTAATTTTGTACATATAAAAATGGTGATTAATATCCTTCCCATTTGAAAAGTTTACAAATGTAAGATAATTACACTTATGTGTAATATACTGAACTCTTGAAACTGAAAAATGGCAAAATTATCTAACCTCTTAGTACTACTATTTTGGCCGAAATACTTAAGTATTGCGTTATTTGAGTAATGCTCGTTTATTTCAAGGAGAGAGTCTGACTACATTTAGCGATGAACGCTTGGGGCAGTTGGTCTTTCGTTTACGTTCCAACTTCTCGTTTTCCCAATCACGTTTAAATACAGAAGTTTCACCCGTCTACCCTTTTAAGGTTTTGCCTAAATGCGCAATTAGAATAAGTGGAAGGGTATGTGAGGGAGTGCTCAAGGTCATTCTCCTACAGGGTTAGCAGGTAGGAAAAAAATGCCGTGTCCTTTAGTTTTTCAAACCCCTGCGAAAGGATAGACTTTCCCCCGTAAGGAAAGACTGCCCCAAAAACACCGCTACAGTTAAGCTTATGTGAGTTGGTTAGAGCTAAGCTCACGAAATATATATATTTAACGCTCAGGTCGCGCTCAAGGACAGTTTATTTGTTTCACTCTGCATAAGAAGAAAATGCCGTGGAGCAAAGGTTGGCAAACATAACTTGGTGAGCCGCAGAGGGATTTCATTTTCTCAGGAGAATCTTTCGGCGAGTCACGGGTAAAATTCTTAATATTTTCAGGAATCTTGAGGAAAATCTCATTTTCTTCGCAGTTCTATAGTAAAAAGAGATGCTTACTACTATCTATTTTTAGCTGTATAATAATTACTGTATTTTCAGTTCTTAAAGGTGATAAAGAAATAACTATGTTTACTAATTCCTATCGACAACCAGCTAAAGGAAACATTCTAAGGGGAAACTTTATGATGTCATCACACCAAAGACTCGTTTATCCGAGGCTAACTTCCTCCACCATCAGATACTCAATGATTAAGTAAAATGAGGAGTAATGTATCCCCTAGAGTAAGTAAGCCGTAGTCAAACTACTTGCACAGGAATAAATCCACGTAGCTGCAACATTATAACGTTATAAATAATGGTTTAACTAGCATTTAATGAGATATTAACAAGATAAATTATATCATTCAGCGCAACGCATACCTGAGTAGCTTTCATATAACTTATTAGCAATATAACCGCAGAAAAAATATTTAAAATATATGTGCCAATTTCAAAGGTGCAGTGTTAAGATATACATACAAGGAAAAAAATGAAATTGAAATACACGGGGCTAGATACGCTACTTAAAATCTTTCCTCACTAAAAATTGTGTCACGAAGGAAACTATTTTATCAATAAGTTATATGAAATCATGAGAAATAAAGAACAAGATAAGAACATATTTATTCATTTTCCTTAATGATGTGAAGAATGGGAAGAAAAAAAAAGCCAATTGAATTAGGTTGCTTTGATAACATAAGAGT
>KZ308911.1:520943-531017 GCA_000376725.2 Ladona fulva | reverse complement strand
GATGAGAGAAACTCTGCAATAAGTAAACATAGTTACACATTAAAAATTAAGTCTCCCGTGAAGAATATTTATCCATAAGCAGAAGTATATTTATAGATAAAAGGTAGATTACATAAATTATAGCAGTTGGATTATATAACTAATTTTAGGTGATTCGTTTAACTTAATACGGAACCGTCAGCGCTTGTCTCGCCACTGCCTTAAAATATAGTCCTCTGGGAAGTCAATAATTTATTTGCTAATTAAAATTAATTAATCAAACCGGTGGATAAAGCCTTCAGGCGTCGCCAAACAATAAATCCGGTCTGCTGGAGGGATGAAGAGACGGAGAAAAAGAAATATTTGAGAAATTAACGGAGATTGAGCCTGTGATAATCTTATATAAAAAATGTTAGAGGAGTAAGAATTGATTGGGCGAACACCTGAGATTGAATTGTGGACCGCACAGGTAAACGTGAAGGCTTACAGCCATCCTTTACTGTTATCATTTATTATATTTAAACAATTTATAGTTAGTTCTCTCCAGTCAAATAGATAAATAAATAGGTTTATTTATAAACTGCTATTAAATATTATGGAAATTACTCGTCAACCATACACAATACGGTGATTCCTCGGCTAACTCGGATAATTCGCACCATAATTATACTCGTTAGCCAAAGTCTTTGTTAATCGGAGAACGGTTCCCCACAGGTACCCTAATCCTCAAACTTCTGCAAACATACCTTCAACGATGAGGCAGGAGAGCAAACTTCTTCAAATATCCACTATACTCCTTATAATAAACGGAAATGGGAGGCATATCATTATTTCCTGTTACCTTAGGATCTCTAGTGCTCGCGTACATGCCCACCTTATCAATCTTTAACCGTATGATTATCCGATAACCGAGTCAAAAAACAGCAAAACATTCCTACCAAGCTTAAGAATCTGTTCGTTATTTATTTCAGTTAGTTAATCATCCAATTATTACTACATTTTGTATTTATTGACTCGGTAATATGTAGAGAAATATCAAGCGGTGAATAGAGAATTTCACTATCATACGATTTAGCAGATATTCAAAGGTGGTGCCAAAAATGGTAACTAAACCTTAATGTAAGTAACGCTCTGTAGTTTATTTCTTCGAAAGGAAACAGTTGCGGAATTATTGGAATGTATATAAATGTATTCCATTCAGGTGAATATCTCGAAATTGCTCTTACAAGTAACTTTAACTGGAGTACACACAACCGAAAAGTCTGCTATAAAGCTATAAAGCAACTAAAAAGCTCGGTTTTATACAGCTCTCTCTACCTTTTCATCTACCTACATTGTAGGTAGATGAAAAGGTAGAGAGTAAAAGTAGAGAGCGATACTATTTCACCTTGGTTAGGTTCCGTCTGGAATATACGGGTTGTATTATTATTATTTATATGATGGAAACAGGATAATTCAAGTCACATCCATTTTAATATTTTTTACGAATACAAACAACTATTCCCTAACCGGAAAAATTCCGAGTAGCCGGGACTAGAACCCGGGACCTTGGTGTTGGAGCGCACGCTAACCACTCCGCCACCGCGGCGTATTGTATATGGGATCCAGCGGATAAAACGTGCTCCGCGAACGAAAGAAAGAGCAGCGTAAGGCGGTACGATCTTCGCTACGATAATAATACGATGAAATACCACGATGAAAAACAAGCGTTACTAAAATACTCTCGTACGCAAGTAGGGAATCCTTGAAGGAAAGAATATTGGAAGGAAGGATTGCTTGATGAATTCAGAGAAAGTACGTTTGTGGAAAACGTAATTTCCACGTTCCACGAAAGATACGCGACAACAATCAGCCAAAGAGGTAACTCAAACGCTTGGTGTTTGAGTTACCACCCGCCATATTCCGATAGGCGGCTTGCAGGGTATTTATTTAGTAGTAGTAGACGTTTGTTTGTAAACCGATGTACCCTTCCTTATAGATATTTCTAATTATATCCATGGCGTAATAAAATCTTTCTGCGCTGAGTCCGTCTTTGTTATTCATCTTCATGTTTATTGTGTAAATTGTTTGAAATTCGAAGTTGAAGTTCGTTTAGGTTTTTTGATGAAATAGTGTGACGCACTGCTTTCGGGAGGTTTTCGGGCGTTTTCCTCTCGACTTGGGTAAATACCAGGCAGGGTGTTTTATTTTTGCCATCCCCCATTTATGATTACCACCTGGCATGTTGCCAATCTGTGGTCATAAAAATACATAAATAAAATAAATTATCGTTCGACAGGTCCGTAACCGAGCACGTTATACTTTAGCTCTTTATTTCTCCATTTTGCACTCTCATATTGAGCTAAGGCTAAGTAATTCTTTATATTTTATTTGTTATTCTATCAGCAAAAAGACTTTTTATCATCGTTTAACCGCCTTCCCTCTTTAACACCCTGTCCTCTTGACCCCTATCCTCGTACCCCTCAAGTCCCTTGCTCCTTCGACCCCCTCCTCTTCAACGCCACTGCACCCTCGACTCGCTCACCCCCGGAGCTTTCGACCCCTCTGTCACAAACCAAAAGGCGTGCGTATGTAGATTTAGATCCAGTTTGCTCTCTTTCCCTATTTCTTTCTATGGGTTTGATCCGCTCTTTGATCATCTGTGCTCTTTGTTGAAACATTATAGCTCTTCTCTCATGATGACTTAACCACTAGGCTTCTCTCCTCCTTATCAGTTCTATCATCTAACTATTTTAGTCATACCTTGTCAGTTCTAATTTATTTTATTCTTTTATACCTCAGATTACGATTTACTAGTAAAAATCAATGCAGTCTGAAGAAGCGTTTTTCTCTCGAATGAGTCGTTGCTAGGTGATGTTTTTTCTCACAACTCGTCACCCGTTATTCACGTGTGTATTGATTTTCGACAAACGCTATGAAGATTTTTAACCCTCCGTTAGGCGCGTACTATAGTGTACCACAGAGGCGTGGGGGACAGCTCTCAACCATGTCTATATAGTGTAGAAACAAATATTTTTAACTTGTTGTTCAAAATAGAAATATGCGTCTGATGAAATGCTATACTTCCTCTTATCATACTTGATATAGGAAGAAAGAGTAAAAATCTGGTGGTGTAAAAACTTAACTTTTTCTTATGTAAATGTTTGTAGGAAGCAAAAACAGTGTATTACATAGTAATTTAACTTAACTATATCTTATTTGCATTTAATTAAATTTTATTTGGAGGAATATAAGTACTTATTAATCGTAGATAAAGGAAATTTTATATTTCTTTGATTTTATTAACTGTGTAATATGATCATGCTCAGTAAATCGCTTTAACTAGGCTCAAAGGTTATATTTGAAGCACCACAGTCTTATCTCTTGACCGGCCACACTCATCACGTATTTCATAAATTTGAAAATTCAGTAAATTTAATCCCCTTTAGCACATACATAAAAATGGAATAGAAAACATTATATTTTATTCACCGGTTTGAAAATTTAATGTACAAAATATTTTCCGGACCCTAAAGATTGCATAATTTAAATTTCTTCCCCTAAATATACCTAGTTATCCGCACATCCTTCAATCAAAATAGAAAACATAGTATTAGAAAATTTCGCATGCCTCTTTGGACTGTAATTTAAATACATTATGTATATAAGAACATTTCTAAAATCATGCTGTTGCGGTAATATGCATTACGTATACGTACTAATCAAAATAGTGCTTTTGAAATAGAAAAGAAATATTTAATACCAAATTCTGCTCATATTGTTACATAAAAGAGATTTGACAGGTATCGTCCGCTAAAAGAAATTTTCAACTTTGTGTCTAAACTTCACACTTTCACAACCAACGATGGAGTAAATCTATGTTACATGGTTTCATGGAAAGGTACCTGATATGACGCGTGCACAAAACGTACGACGTGAAAGATACAACAGAAAAAATTCTGGTTGACAGATGTCCCCCACGCGCCAAACGATGGGTTAAGAATACACATTTTTCTAACAAGCGAAAAAGACAAACAAGATCTGCACGGGGCATGCAAACTTGATACGCAGCTCAGCAGTGTTTTCCAGAGCTGGAGGCTGACAAATTTTATGCTACATTTCTTGCCTAGAATCAGTCAAAATCACCTGATGGTGACAACAAGGAACCCTGAATACGTACTTAACATGCAAGTAACTTTCGAATCCAACATCCTTTCCTTCTCGTTTGAACCAGCAATTTCGTTGTTGTTGGAGCTTTATTTGGATAACTATCACTTTTTCGCTGCAAATTCAGTTTCCAATGCCAGAAACGTTGGAACAGACGACCAAAAGCATTGCAATAATAAGCTACTTTCTATTTCTTTTCATTTCACCTCAGTGAACACTGTTAAGTTTTAGTAAAAACCTTTTTAGCCGAAATTTATAGCAATGTAATATTCGTCGACGTCTCTCTTAATTCGAATTAATGTCGCACCGACTTAAGGATAATATAATCTCCACACAAAGAAGCTGCCTAATCTCCTATCCCTGTGGGTCATTATTTTGACCTCAAACAATATTCTTTTTCCCTGCTTTCAAGCGCCTCTCACCGCCCATTCGGGCGGTCTTAAAGATTTCATCGCAATTTTCAAAAATCCTTGACATCTACTTCCATTCAATTCTCCTTATGCTCCGCTTCTCTTATTATCTCCCATTGATATAACCAGCTTCCCCTGTCCTCGGCCTAAAACTTCAACTCCTCAAAGATTTCCTCTTCCTATTATCCTCACGATAATTCATTCATTCATTCATTTCTATTCGCTACACCTAGCCCCTTATCTCCCCTTCAAACTCTCTGCCCTCTTCTCACTTCCGAATCTTTTCCAGTCCGCACCCCATACCTCGGCCCCACCGATAGTTGTATATTTTTCTTTTAATGTTCATTTTAATATTATTATAGCGCAATATTGCTGCGAGTAGATGCAATATCAGGTGGCTGCAGATATACTGGCTGTTGATAGTAATCAAAACGGATAGATATATTCGTATGTAGTCAGCCAAAATTGTAAATATAGGAGAAAATCAAATGCCAGCTATTTGCCAAAGAAGGAGAGGAACCTCTCGGGAAAACTCTCTCTGGCAGAGGGCAACATAAGACAGAGTTCTGTTAATGAAGAAATATTATCTTACTTCATGAATAAAAGTACATCACTACCATAAACTTTAAAAATTTTAAACTGTCCCAATTTACTTGAATTTCGGCCAATAAATATAATTTACGAAACTTTGCATCATAATGAATGTACGCGCTCGTGGTGGATATTTCTCAGAGATAGTTCCAGAAAGAGCGGCTCTCGATTCAAAAATGAATGTGTCGTCTGTTAGTCGGTTTGGTGTCATCCGGTAGAAAGTTACCGGTGAAAGGACTGGTCCGTTGATGACACATCTAGTCTAAAACCCGCTCAGCGACGAGACTAAGCGATAGACTTCTGATCTACGAATTAACTCGTCAACGAAAGGAAGTATAGTTATTAATAGCAAATAATCGATCAGTTATTAATGATTACGGTATAGTTAATTAAATAATCATCAGGATTAAAGGAAAGGAAGGTGTCTTAGTAGATTAAAAACCATTTTTCACACTTGTTATTCCTTTTAAATAATCATCATTATTAATCGTCATATAGAAATATGATTCGGAAATCAAATAGAATAACGATGCATAGAAAGCAGTTAGCAAACAATAAGTTGGATTTTTCGTTATGGCCAAAAATGTAATTATGTTTTTCGTTGCGTTATAGAATTTACGGAAAATAGGTGGTGGTGCAGTGCATTTTATTGGAATCCATTTATACACTGCGTTACATCGCATTACACATTGCGTTAATTGGGCCAAACGATAAAGGATTAAAAGACAAAGTAGATTGTGATGCTGATAGTGATAAATAAAGGTCATAGCAAAGGGTTTATATCATTCTCTCACGCTATTGTATATCACGTTTTGGAATGTTGTCTTTGTTCAAGTGATAAGGCATCAGAGAGTTGGAAACTATTATTTATTACTGAAAGTATTATATCAGACATAGTAATTAAATCAGATATATTAATTTTCTGCCACAAACTAATAAAAATGTTTAAACTAAATCGCTTTACTTGTTAGTTTAAACTACTTCAGCGTACATTCTTTATATAATCTTTAATCACACTACTTCCATGGATTTTTGTATTTTTTACCTTCGGTAATGGTTACCTACTTACATTAACCACTATTTTAGTTTTCTAAATTATCTCTTACCGATGTACGTTTTAGCTTATATTTTAACTTAAATTCAGCTTTTTTATGGGTATTTCCTTTTTCTGAGCAATAGTTAATTAATAAATATTCGCACGCTAAAATATTGAGACTCCGGAAGTATATATAATCAAATATTAAATATAGTTCTTCAACCAAGCGAATGAAAATTTTATAGAATGAATTTTGTAATACATCTATTCATCGGAAGGAGATATTGACGAAAGGAGGGATTGATGGCGTTGTAAGTCACTCGAGTCACTGCCGTGAGCAGTGCCGGAATGCCGGTGTTCAGTGCCTACTCCGTAATGTTAATCGGTTATCTTGCGGTCATAATAAAGTTATTGGACTTGGAATTCCACAGAAAACAAAATAAATACTTACTTATGAACGTTGGAAATTCATTACATGCGAATAAAACGAAAATTAGCTAGTTAGGTTAGCGAGTTAGGCAACCACGCCATACACTCGCATCTTCATAAAGATCACGAAACTTTCTAAGTTGGGAAATGTTTCCTCCCATTTTTGTTAAAAATTACTTTTTCCCCATTTAGTTTTATTTCCCTACCCTCTAAAAATGTTTCACTCTTTTCCTCAACATTTTCCTATAGTATGTTAGGTCGGAACTCCGGCATGTATTGTATTGCTACGTATAGGATACGAATTCTCAGCCTAAAAACCAAGTGTCACTGACTTCTATTATGTAAACAGCAAAGATATTTCCCAAAATGGCCTTGGGTTCACCACCAGGCAAATATACTCATAAACTCTTCTGGAAATGAATGCGTGGTTCCAATATACATTTATTGATGTTAATCTTTAATATTATTTTGAAAAAAATGTGCAATTTTCACTCGTTTTTGTATAATATATGTAATTTTTAAAAAGATAGGGATGGTACTTAAAAACAATCAAAGTATAAGTATTTTCTGCACCAAGAACATTATAATAATTGTTGCTATTTGCGTATGCATTTTGCAACTAATGCCTCTTTGGTGAAACACACTTAATTAAGGAATAATTTCTGCTTTGCGATAATTTTGACGAGAACCATAGATATCTTATCATATCTTTAAAAACGGTGGGTGAAAACAGGTTATAAATTTAAGCATGTTTGTTTGATGTTTGAACACGTTTGTTAAATNCTATATATTTATTTTTCATAAATACGGGTATGGTACTTTAAATAAGAAAAAATGAAAGCATAAATATTTTCTGCACCAAGAACAGCATAAAAAACTCTGCGATTTGCATGTGCATTTTGCAACTAATGCCTCTTTGTGGAAACATTCGATTAACATTCAAGGATTCATTCTTGTTTTTCGATAATTTCGAGGACCATGCATTAGAGATATGAAGTAGCCCTTGCAGCGAACAATATTTAAATATTTTTGCCGTTTCATTTGTTTTATTTTTAATTATTTATATGAAATTTCATTTACAGAAAAATATGATCAGGGGCTAATATAGTTCATATTTTCGTGGCTACAAATTCGGAAATCTTTATCACCGAATTGTATCGTTTGTCAATGTTGTAACCTTACTCTTTGCAGGAGTTCCGATGGACAATGCAATAACCCATTTCTCTTTCCTCAACAACCTTGCAATCGATCCCCTCGTTAACACACAAGAAAATTCTTGAAAATCTGGGGGCTGAGGAATTCAGCTTGATTTCCGCGAAGCTTTTTATTCTGTTGATTACGAAATATATTAGAAGTTTGTTGCAAACGAAGAAAGCTTCGTTTGTTGCAAATTTTCCCCACATCCATTAAGTAGTTCTCGTCGTATCTTCAGGATCGTTACAGTAAAGTAACATATATTATCTCATCCTCTAAATTGTACGCAGAGTCGTTCCTCAAGGATCCATACTGAGGCACTTATTACTTATTATCATTTACATCAATAAGTATTTTTCCATTGCTACTTCTACATTTACTGCCTCTATGCTTTCATTATTACCCATATCGCAGTAACTTCCTAGATCAATACCAAATCAAACGCGAACGAACGGTACGTTTATTTCTGTCTCGTACCATTACATATTAGAAGAATATTACGTAAATCGAGATTTGTGAGCAAGAACAAACGATACGTTAGGTATCAGTTTAGGAAAACATTAAGTAATTTCTATGAGAATATACCTTTCGGGTATGAAACTAAGTCCGTATTTTACGTGTCACGAGGTCTGGAAGAGTACGGAATCTCAAATATTGATAGAGATAAGTATGGTATGCTAATATGATATTTTTTTCTGTAACATAGAATCATTCACTACTATTCACTTGAAGACACTAACTTCAAAATTGATCTAAGGAAAAGCTATGGTGAATTACAACTAAGTGAGTACTCCTTTACTTTTTAGCCATATACAGTGCTGAGGTGTAATGTGCCAAATTGCCCATATGTCAATGAGATAAAAACAGCAGTGAGTAGCTCTACAATAGTATGTGAAGTACCTAGAATCCAAATTACAGTTTAACTGCAGTAGATGAAGTGGTCTCGTCTCGTATTCCTCTTTTAGCTTCTGAAAAGCGCATGTAGCATTGCATCCTTTTGCTGGATGTGTTTTTCTGTTCCATTTTTAGTTAATTCGGTTTCTGCACTTCCTTGTGGGCTTCGTGTTTAGTTGGTTTTTATTCTTCACGCTCACTTCTGTTCTTTTTTTCGTTGACAATGAATCATTTGACGAACTGCACCTCACCACTGTATACTGTTAACAAGTGCAGAAATACTCATCTACTACTACTCTCAAACTTATGACCTCTTTTACATTAATTATTTTTTATAGCGCTTGAAATTTAATCTCCTTAGCCGCCCTTTAATAAATTCTCGGATTTGCGACGTCCAGATGGGGGCTCCATTTGTACCATACCTTTGGCCGTTTGGAAGGGTCGTCGAACCTATATAACCGCTATACCCCCAAATCTTTAAAATACTCCGAAGGAAGCTGAATATGAAAATGGTTTTGTGAGGAAGAGCTGACATTCAATGCTTCCTATGACTTCAAACTAAAATAATTATTTTGCACCCTCCCTACATTTTGAATTTACGAATAATGTAGTCTAGGGAAACATTCTTGTGATTTTCGTGAAACAATTGTTTATTTTGTGGAAATGATACGGTTTTTTTCTTCCTGGATGTGGCACTTTTCCACATGGTTGAGGTTGGCCATTTTAGATCTATTTTGATAAACGAATATAATAGGGTCAGGAGATAGCAAGAGCAAGTCCTCTTAGTATAAATCAAAGTAGAGTGGTAATTTGTTTGACGACGGTCTTTAATGATAAATCGCGAAGTTGTTGGCTTGAAAAAAAATAGAGGAATATTCACAGCTTGATGTTGTGTATTTGCTGCCCAATTAAGCGCAATCGCTATCCACTGAAGGAGCAGTGTCACAGCGACAGTAAATTGCTAGAAAAAAAATTAATTTTCTATAAAAATCCTCGGTAATTACCGAGGTATTACATTTTACGTCAAACGTTTACGGTTTACGTTGGTCTTATCAGTCAACTGGAAGTTATTCGGCAATTCAAAAGGTAAACGTACGATGGTACAGACTTTTCAAAAGATATTCCTCGAGTAACGTGCTTTTAGGATCATTTTTGAACTACGAAACGCACTTGTAGTGAGTAGAAGTACGGGGCAGTTTGACACTCTGGGAACGGTTAGCAACCTTTCGGAGTAAACCCTCAAAGGCTCCGTAGTTTTAATGTGAACGGACCGTTAAACTCTACCTTTATTTCGTCATTTACCCCTATACCCAGTTTTGCTCTGCCGTCCCATATAATATTTGAATATATTGTTGTGTAGCTGTGTGTGTGTGTGTATATATATATATATATATA
>KZ308911.1:484497-520626 GCA_000376725.2 Ladona fulva | reverse complement strand
TATATCTACGTATAATTCTTTCCTTCACATAAAATTTTATATTAATATCATATTTATAAAATTTTTCTTTTTTCTTAGCACATTGAGTTTTTATTGCTGTATTGATACCAACCTGTTATTTTAACCGTCTTATTTGCATAACAAAACATTCTTTTCTGATTTTTATGACAATTTATTTCTAGTCGTTATGTATTTTTATGAAATAATGTGTATGTACCATTTTATTTGCTTTTCAGAAAATTTTTAAATTAAAATTTAGTTAACTTAAAAATTAGTTAACTGTCAGTAGGTTCCGTAGGTTTTTCACACTCCCCTTCTTGTGGGTATTTTTCTATTGTTGTGTTTTTTCTCCTAAGTTCTAACTTGAGATTTTTTCGGAATTTTCATTCTCAAGAGCCAAATGTTTTGTTTCCTGTTTCGCAAAATCGTTACGTGAGCTGGAATCAGTGAAAGGTTGGCAAAAGGCTAAAAGTGGTCGCTTTTTAAAATAATTCAGAAATAATCGTTTCTTATTTTAGTGTAATTTTCAGTTTTGTACGCATTAAGAAAATACGAGGTGTCAAAATTGATCACTTTCCACGGTAAAGGATGGTCTCAGGTATTTTGGAGAAACATTCGAATGCCTCTCAATGTAAAGACTTTTGAGATTAATACAAGTAATACCCACCGTACACTGAAAACTTCTTTAGATTCATAGTCGTTTCTCAACGTCAATCATGAGTCGTTACTCATTTTTGCATAACGAGGTGGCGTGCACATTTCTATACCAAATATCAATCTCAAGTACAAAAAAGTTTAGTACAAAAACACTAAACCATGGAGCCTCTATAGAATCGGACGATTCAGTTCACTATTTTGGAAAAATTATCGATTTTCCGTAAACGCTACAGAGACCATCTCAGCGTCAATAACTCTCTGAATTAAGTTAATTAGTTATTCCTTTTTGGCAATCCAATATAAAACTGCTGAAAACTGATTTTATGATCAATTTTTGGAGGAATAAAAAGATTTACTTCAACAACATAAGGGCATCCATGACACTCTTGAGTCGCAAACCGGTTGTCATGAAAATCATATAGCTAGGTTTCACGAAGTAAGGCTGAGGTAGTCGATTACGAAGGTTTAGATGTAAGAAGAGACATGATAGTCTCAATCTCGCCCTAGTAGACACGCATAATTATTATTATTCTCAGTATTATCCTCGAATTCCTCGAAAAAGAATCAGCTGCCACGTTTACAGAGCGAATTTAAGGGAAGAGGCCGTTTATTCCGCACTTTTTCGACCCATAACTCGAAACAAAACAAAAGGCCACTGCCACACCATTGGGTGATTTTCCCGCCCTCATGGAACAAATTTATGTGGAACGCCTATCGCATCACAAATAGTTCTTGCGGCGGAGTTAATTTTCGAGAGGAAAAAGGACTCCTCCGGGTATTTTTTCGCGGCAAAAACTCATCGAGGACCGCGCGCGTAGCTCGTAGGATATTCGAGCCCCACACAACACTGTACACATTTCTCAGCATTTGGAACTCATTTTGGTCTCTAAAAAGATCCGAAACGGGTAATTATGCACCATCATTTCCGACTCAGCCAATCTTTTGTGGGAATGGAGGAAAATAAAGGTCAAGGGAAATGGCGAGGGAATTATTTTCCTTTCTCCATCACAGGGTTACGTTGCACTCATTGCTCCCTCATTCCACATATGTACTTTCATTCGTCAGGCTCATTTCGGGCGAAGCGTCGACACCCCTGTTTAGACCGCACCTTGTACCCAAAGTCTTTTCAAATCCGGCGAATGCAGGTCGTTAATTTGGGCTTTTGTCTCCTTTTCCGCCTTAGCCAACGCGATTTCTTTTTTTCCCTTAGCCATTCTCTTGATTAATACGAGTACCGAGCGGTGGATTTACGTGAGTTGCGTAAGATCACGGGAAGACATGAGGTCTCAACTTTTTTCCTTCCTCGCTCCTTTTCCAACTCATTAAGCCATCGAATCGAAATAAGATGACGGGAATGATATTTTGCCACCAACCCACAAATAAAGGTTTGCATCTTGGGAAGTGCCTCTTCTCGTGAATATTTGCGTGAATTTTCTTTTCTTTATTGAGTTCAACATTCACCCAACAAGTTTGCATTGTTATAAGGTAAAATCAATCGCTATAAAAAAAACTTCAACAGAATTAATGAAATAAAAAATGAGTACAGTAAAATAAAATTTCTACAAAACACAGAATACTATCCAGGAGTTTTAGATAATGCATCTTTTAGCGCATAGCCCTTTATGTACGAAACACCAGTTCAAGTAGTTATTTAAGTGTAAAGAAACTACAAATATTTAGAGATAATTTTTATTTATAATTAAGAATATAAATTATACACTCTTGTTTCATTGGCAGATTATAAGTTTCTTTTTCGGTAGTGAAACTAATTTAGATTTGAAGTAAATTTGACCGTCACCCTCGTGCCATCCTCCTCTTTGTCTAAATTCCTCTAATTTATTAAAAAAATAAATCATGTTTATAAAGGTAAGATTGAAACTAAAAGTCCCCTCTTCTGTCTAATCCATAATTTGGGACTCACAGTATCATATTGTGTAGGCGAAATAACGAAATTGTTATTAAAGGAAGAACACATTTAGTAGGTAGCTTCTACATTTACTAATGCCTCTCTTTTCGTTACCATGCACATTTTCAGTCAGATACAGTTTGATGATTTCTAAAGGCAATTCTGAAAATAATTTTCCCTCATGTTCCCTCAGATTCCGTTCAAGTTTCAGCTATCGCTGAAAGTCGTTCGCTTTTCTTGTTATTGAGTGTGTGCGAAGTATCAAACATGACAATTTAAAGCCCTTTATTTTTATCGGCTATCGTTTTATTTAAAAGTTTAATTTGATAATTAAATGCATTCAAATTTATTTACCCACTTAATATTTCTTTTTTTTATTGATTTTTCTTTCTTTCAACTTCCAATACTCCTTTCTATCTATCATTAATGACGAGAGGTTGAATGTATTAAGAGTAAGTAGAAGTCTCAATCTCGCCCTTTGATAAAGAAGTGATAGTATTGTTATTTTTACTATTGTTACATTTAGACCGTTAGAAACATTTGTAGGTTGACCCATTTTAAGTAGAAGGAAAAAGACGATCCCACCACAAGACTGAGTGAAAGCTCTTTCCCATTTCGCGGGATAAGATTTTCTCATCGTCTAATTCCTCAGCGATTTACATTTTTATGGACCTTTAAAGGCGGTTTACCATTGCGCAGCTGCCGTTTGTTTGCATGCAACCATATCCACGCAATTTATCAAGTTAGAAAGATAATCGTTACTTTAGAAGCTATTTATCAGATTTGCGGATGATAGCGAATGTGTGGATAACATTGGATGAATTTCGCTCGCATATGGTGTTTCCTGAATAAATGCTGCGCACAGATGTCCTGCCCACAAAGGCTGTATATTCTGAGCAATGTCATCATAGACAAGATTTTAAACAATCCCGTAACAATTTTCGCTCTTTGTGCTCAATTAGCACATTTTTAGTGAAATGTGTCCGCCTTTCCTTGCCTCTCTCCTTGGCGTAGTGGGAGGAGTATTTGTTTTTTGGAAGAGAATACATTTTGGTTTTTGGTGCTTCTGTGAGGGTTATTAATTACAGCCTCCGCAATAAATTAGCATTTCCTTTGCGGAACTTTGGTGAATATACGTCGATAAGATGAAATGAAAATATTTTATCTTTGTCTGAACGCGGTAGTGGATGTAATTGAAGCAGAGGGAAAGTGAGAGAGATAATATCAACATTACTCGTTTAACTAGCTGCGTATTTGGATTAGATGCAGCTTTAGGACTATGAACGTCAAATCGATTTTAGTTGATTGTCGTAGCGAAAGGGTTAAGAGAATATGTATCCGATCGCTCGCTTAGCTCAGATTAAATTGGGTTTTTAAACCTAAATAATTGCCAAGAAAATTAATTCAGCGAGGAAAAAAATAGTGATTCTGTAAGAAATGAATAGGAAATCGTTTTATCCTGCATCCTGAGTCCTGTCTCAATGCTTATTAGTGAATCAATTGCTATTAACAAATTTCTACGAATTAAATTGTTATATAACAATTATTTGAACCATCAGTGAGCATCGAAAAATTTTCTCTACAATGGATAACGTCAATGAATAAATTTTTGTACCTTGGCTTGTTTCTTCTGTACAACGTATATTAGTTGAAATCAACATAAGAAAGATTTGAAAATTTTCTAATACTCTGAAATTTCCTTTATTGAGAGTGGCCTCAATGCAAGCAAAAATACATTTTGATGAAAGCACGGACATTGAAATTCTGTATCATGTTATCATGAATGTTGTATTAGTCAATATTATTTAAATTAATTCTCATATCATTGTCAAAAAATTCCCGTGACTGCTTGCGGTGACTTACAATTCTAAATCCATGCGTTGGGTTTGAAGGTGACACACTATTGGGAAGTATTAAGTATGGTAAATTAAGCAAGACATTAATATACCTCCTGCCTTACGCCTGTCGTGGTTTGTGCGGACTTACAAATCTAATTTTATCCCTTGGGTTTGAAGACAACACCTTATCGAGAAATACCTTATAGGGTGGATTAGGTAAGGTATTCATACACCCCCTGCTATACGCCACTGGTATTGCGGCGACATACAAATCTGAATCTATCCCTTGAGTTTCAAGAACGTACGTTATTGGGAAATATCATATATGGTAGATTATGTAAGGTATTAATACACCTCCTGCCATACGCCCCTGGCTGTTTGCGGCGACTTACAAATCCTAATCTGTCCGTTGGGTTTTAAGACGCCGCCATATACGGAAATATCATTTGGTCCATCTTAGGTAAACAATTAAAACACCCCCTGCCATACGCCACTAATACCCTGATACGTTGAGCATCGAACCTATGGCCACTTGGGGAATCATCTTTACTACATGCGACAGAAAACCATATCTTGTAACGATGTAGTGAATTTCAACCTTATATCTTTGCGGAAAATGCCCTAAATTAATTTTTGACAATCCGCGCAATATATAAAATCTCGAAAAGTAACTGTTTGGGGCCTTCTAGATTCGATCTCAAGGTAGACAGGAGCAATGCCCCATTAATCCCCTAGTGTGATCGCTGGGGTTTTCAAGCAGAACATTTGGATCTGTCACGCTTTTCGTTTAGCGGAAAATGCCAAAAACAAATGAGTGAAAACTCACGCGATGTACAGAGTCACGAAAAGTACCTTATTTGGGGCCTCCTAGAATCGAACCTATGAGGAGCCCAGGAACGATGTCTCCTTTATTCCCTAGCGTCAAGGTCGGCATCTTTGCGCAAAAAGATCTCCCGCTCCGTGGCGATTTTCTTTTAGCCTCAGAAAGTGCCTCTATGTTATTGGAAATTGCAAAAAGAAATTTCTGAAAATCCGTGCTATGTACAAAAACGAATAGTACTAATTTTTTTGGCCTTCAAGGTTCGAACCTAAAGTTCCTAGGAGAGAAATCTCATCAATTCTTTACACTGATTTTTGGGGTCTTAACAGTAGAAAACGCCGAGGGTTACAACCTTACCACAGATACACGGTGATGATAAAGGAAGCGGTCTGGCTTAGAACCAATGGCCATATAACCTGATATCATTGTCAATTACGTTTTGTTTCCTCCATTTTTAACTATTTCTATAGTTTTAAGCAGTATTCATTTCAGGAAGTACATTAATTTAAAAGTACGCAATGCCAAAGTGCCGTTCGTCGCTAATGAAGAAAAAATGACAATCTGTTTACATCAAAAGATAATAATCACATTTCATCCATCATCAGTACTGCGGCAAAATCTCCCCGTACGGACGTGAAGAAGACGCCGTTATCTCTCAGAACATGTGGGTAACAGATATGTGCGCCTTAGATAAGTCCTTAAGACCTTTATTTTTTTTTTAATCCCTGAAATCCTTTTCACCGACATAGCGTCGAACCTAGGATCGTTTGGGAAATGTCTCTTCAGTACACGGTAGAGAATCACATCCTCTAACAGAAGTTTTATTTCAATTCCCTACCTTAACGGGAAGTGCCTTTAAAAAAAATCCGAAATATGTCGGAAAAACAGTGCGATGCATCCTTACGGGAAAAATGCCGTATTCGGGGCCCTCTAGGATTGAACCCATTACACCTAGTATCGATATGTCTATTTTTCCTCAGTGGCTAACTCGGGGTCTTTACGCAAATTCAGTGACGCTTTTTGAATTGTATTGTTTTAAAGAGACGCCTCTGAATTGGTATCCTATACATATAAATAAATATATATATCATCATTCATCATTATAAGCCATATTCAATCCGACGTCGCATTTAGGCCTCTCCTAAGCGCTTTCCAATTCTCTCTACTCCGAGCTCCCCGTTGTCATATTACTCCTGTGTACAGCGGATTACTAAAAAAAACGAACGGGTAAATATTTCTGCCCCGTGATCTTATGCAGCCGTTGGGACAGAAAGTTCAGAATCTGGCAAAACTGCAAGCCAACCGCCAGCAATAAAACGGTCTCTTTCTTAAGGGCCTCAGAAAGCATACGATGGACGCTTTACGGAAGACACATCGGAAAAGTGTCGTGTTAAGAAAGAGCCTTATTTAGAATTTGGAAAACTCTTCCTTTTGATATGACTCTTCATTTGATACCATGTATTGAAATTATACCACAA
Source organism: Ladona fulva (assembly GCA_000376725.2). NCBI lineage: Eukaryota > Metazoa > Arthropoda > Insecta > Odonata > Libellulidae > Ladona > Ladona fulva. The sequence goes on along the minus strand of KZ308911.1, from coordinate 513,927 downwards.
TTATTACCTGCATCAGGACCGACGTAAAACCTAAGATTAAGATTTAGATGTCCCTTTACTTAATAGTCCTCCTGTATCAATAGATTAATAATTTTAAAATCTGAAATACAAAGGAGTAAAAAAATCCTTTTTGAAATTTAACCTCGGAGATTTTTTTATTTAAACATTTCGTGGGCGAAATTTCATGCTTTATAGATAGTATTTCTTGAGCGACGCAAAAGTATGGGGATCCATCTCTTTTTATTCTAGAATTTCCTTTTTTTTCCTTTTCCGACGCTTAGGCATATTTGCTGTAATATCTAGACAAATCTTATTGTGATGTAATAAATTTAGTCCGATGCATATATTCGCAAAATTTACGAAGTTATGATGTTTTTCTGACGGTGCACTCAGCTGGATGGGCGTTTATGAGCAATCTCATGTAGCGTCAACATATCTGTTTACTTGTAATAAAGGACCTATGTTAACTTCACTTGATCGCTACCGGCATTTAATTTGGCCAAATGCGTTGCATTCGTGGCAATTAAGATTTTACAGTATAGATAATTACAGCTCTCTTAATCATATTATTAGATGTCTTTCATGCTCACGTAACGCTGAAAGAAGTTTCCGTCCTCAATGAGAAACACTTTCCATTCTCTGTCACAGCAGAGATAAAGTGAATAATATCCACAGCATGAGGAAGGTAATTAAAAAATATAAATATTTGATGGGAAAGAGACTGAGCTACTAAAATGGAACGCTACAAAGATTGCACTAAAGAATATAATGGCAAATTACTAGAATATACTTAGTTACATATTTAATTTTATAAACAATCTACGCATGTTGATAACTATAACTATCAGTAACCTCTCGTGTTGATAAACTTCCGTTGGATTCCAATTGGGCTTAACTAGTTTTCCCTTTCAAAACTCGTTTAATTAGTGAAATCTTTGTTAGATCAGAATACATTCATCGCTCTTGATTTTCTCAATAAGAAAGCACTTATATCGAAATATCCATTAAATGAATCGCAAAATTTTCACTAATGACTTTGGTACCTTAGTAATTGACACAAGAAATTTTCCCTTTGCTATTTTAGCAAAATTAAAATAATTTTTTTATATAAAATGTATTATGAATCGCAACTAGGATAACTCTAGTTACGAAAGGTTATTGTTCGACAATGTGATTTTAATTACAACTGCTTCAGCGGCCAAAGAATCGAATCATAAAATGTTCGACGTTAATTCAGATATGTTCCCAGAATCACGCTTGGCATAAGTAAGTCAAGCAATGTCGTTCGTGAAATTAATTTTCCCCGTTATGTTACCGAAGTACCCTGCCACACGCCGGAAGGCGGCTTGCAGGGTACTTATGTATATGTAGAAGTCAAAATTTACCTCGCGCTCCACAGACCCTCTCTTCCCAATTATCATATCCTCACTGCTTCGAAGAACTTACCTACCGTATCAACCTTACTTCTCACTACACATCATGACTGTATGGATCGTGGAAAATTGATCCGCGGTAAGTTGGAATAGACAGCAATGCCATTTCAATTTACGGGTCAAAAATTGCGGAGCCAATTAACGAAATTACTACATATCAAAATTTTCCGCCTAAAATGAGTTAATGCAGTGATTTGGCCCCCTCAATTAGTCAATCAAACTGGTGTAAATTGATATCTGTGAGGAGAATTCGCCAACTGTCAACGCGATTACTGGACTCGAGAGAAATTTGATCGTGACTTCATTTTCCATATGAAGAGTCGAAAGTCTCGCATAATTGAGATCGTGTGGATAGAGAATAACTCTTCGTGCACCTTTATGAGGTCGATGACAGCACGTTTCCCGGTAATTTCGTCAGATGACAACTCACATGTCGGGGGTCTGGCAAAATCCAGAAGTCTACTAGTCGCTGATGATTTTCTAAGACGAATATTGTCGTTTTTGTTGTATCAATAATAATGGATTTTGATTACCCATTTAGGAATAGTTTGGAAAATGCTGTCTATCTTGAAGTTGGGAGTGAAACTTGCAATTTTCATCTTCTCAACAGCGGTCATATCTAAATTCACTAATTCCAGGAAAATATTCAATTTTTCCTGCGCGTTCGCTAGCAAAGGCTGCGTTGAAACGCGGTTAGGAAAAATAATTGGTGGAGCAGCCGCTCGTGAAAGCGCAGTCCAATTAATCCAGTAAACAACGAACTCGATATCATTCACCAGATCACGTTAATGGTCTTCTTTATTGAAAAGTTTCTAATCTGCCTCGCGATCTAAGCTTCGATTTTCCTGTCGTGCGCGAATTAAATTTAAAAACATTTTAGTTAGTACCTCTTGGGTCTGAGAGACCTGCATGGTATTAGTAACTTATAAGTAGGAGACAGGGATCCACTTCATATGAACTTGAGTAGCTTCTTAAAAACTCCCGTTGAATGTGACAGAAAGCATTTCTTTATATTAGAATTCGTATTCAAGGTTCTTACATATTTTTATATGGCCGTCGCTGACCCTTTCACACGCGGCCACCACAGCCGCGCGACCAGCAATTTTAGTGGTGAGGTTTATCTATGATCTGTTAATCAATCTCTCCGTCATTATCTCTGTAAACGTGATGTAAATATCATAAATATTTAAAATTATAACTAATGAAGAACTGAGATTGAGATTAAACAAATCAAATTGTACAAATGTTGGGACTGAGAGACCCAACCTATGATGACACAAAAATTCACTGCAATAACGGTGGGTCAGTGTGGCCTTATTTCAGTGTATTTGGTTGTTGTTTTGAGTGGAAGCGACAAAAGTTAACTGCTGGATTCTGTGAGAGGAGATTTCATTTATGCTTTTAAATTTTCTATCACGGGTGGATTAAATACGAATGGTCATTAGTTTGCAGTAAATTCGGTACGTTTCTTGTTTTCGCAGAATAAAGAGAAGTCGAGTGTTTAAAATTGCTATTTGCCTGTAAATCCATCAGCCAGGCTGAATTAGCTTTTACCATTAACTATCAAATGCTCTAGATGTTTGAAGAAAAAGTACAGTCTCTTTTCCTTCAAACATGGAGTATTTCCGCAAAACATCGCCGATGTCTGTGAATTTTAAAATCTCTAGAGATAGATTGAGGGTTATAAGGTAAGATAAGGAGTTTTGAATCGGTCACTGACATTATCGCTCTGAAGGAAAGTGTCCACGTAAATAAAGAGCAATGGCTATAAGAAACAATTTTCATAGTACTCAATTACAAAAATACCATTATTCAGCATGATTCTTACCTCAGTGAATTTTGTATTATCACATCCATGAGCAAACCACGCGAATGCTCTCAGATACAGGTTGTGAATACTTGAAAGGAAAGAGAGAAGCTAGGCTGCGATTTCTTGATAAATATAGAAAAAGATATTTGCGAAAGGCGTAATTAGTACTATGCGACCCCTTTGCTACTTCAACCGATCCGACAATAAGCGTAAAAAAATAGAAGTAGATGCGAGAACAAGTCGTTTTAGGGACTCATTCTTTCCGCGAACAATACGCGACAACAATAAGCGAAAAAGGTAACTCGAACGCTTGGTGTTTACACCCCCTGCCACAAGTCGTAAGGTGGCTTGCAGGGTATTTATGTAGATGTAGATGCATGTATAGGAGTGAAACAAAACTTAGTGAAATATATGATTTTCTCCGTCCCATACCAAAAGACAAATGAAAAACATTCCATTCATTATTTCGAAGATAAAAAAATCGCAGTTTTAGTTTTTCTCCAAGTCACGCCTTCTCATATTCTATTCAAAAAGAGAAGGCTGCGCAGAACTATTTCATTCACACTCCACTAAATTTGTCATATTTTTATTTCAGGATATTGAAAAGGTACCTTTCAAAAGAAATCGGTATATTATTGTTTTAATGGATCGGTCTCGTAGAAAATTTCACGCAACGTAATTAGCTATTCAGCAATGTAATTTATGCGATACTTAGTTTATGTACATGTATTAGTATTAACTGATCCATGATTATTGATAAAAAATCCTAAATTTCGCTGCTAGGAGGCTTTTCTGGAAAAATAAGAATTTTCATCGTTAACTCCGAGTGAAAGAATATTTTTTCTCTCTAGCAATTAGAGTAAAAACATAATAACGGTTTCCTCGATTCAACTCCGTTTTAAAGGAATGAAGTTCTCACGGAGAACGTCATTGAAACGAAGTTAACCCAAGTCTTTCTCAGCTTGTGAAATCTAAAAAGCGGCCGTATTTTTTCACGGATCTTTTCAAATTCTTGTGCGAGAGGAAGGCAAAAGAGCGGAAAAGGATTACAGATTTCTGGTGTATTTTATGCGAGTATCAGTCTGTTGGCAGGTGATTGAATTCGAACGTAATGGATGTAATTACCCAGCATCAGTTGAATGGAGGAATTAATAGGAAATAACGACATTCCCTGCATATTCTGCCCTAGGAAATGGAGCCCACAGCGAAATAACGAAGGACCGTAAATCTGGATGAAAAGTACTTTTCCGCTGATTTGAAAATTCCCTAATATCGTTACTCGATATCGAATAAACGTTTAGGAGGTGCTAATGTTACCCAAGCAAGCTAAGTAACATAGGTTAAGTGAAAAGAATTCGCGAAAGCCGAACCGATATTTTTTTCCTAGGGGACTATGCAATGACAATAGTGATAGTATATTCTCGTGAAATATGGTTATACTAAATACTAATAAAACTAAGTGCCATTTTCATGTAAATGAAGGAAAACCTTCCCGAGAAAATTTAAAAGCTTATATTTCCATTTCTCTGATTTATATCTTAGATAGTTTAGCTTAACATATGATCAAAACGTTTAAATTATGAAAACAATGTTTTCATGCTACGTAGCATAGTAAAATAATGTAATTAATAGGCCCGGTATTATAATGTATTCTCAAATCTGCCTCTCAACTAAAGTGGACTTTAAGCTAAAGTGGTGTTTAAGTATAAGGAGTGTATTATAAAACTTTTTAGAGTCCTGTTTACTTAGATACCACTTTAAATATTAGATGCTTTGACTGAGAATAATTTTCATACCCGTTGCCGTGAGGTTAGTTTGAAAAACATCGCATCGTAATACTGTAAAACCGCGTAGCCCGTTTATTTTTAAGGTTTGATAGCTTTTAAAAAGACCTAAAATATATTTTTTGAACTGATATGCATAGTAAAAGAAGTTGTAATTTACAACTGATGAGCAGTTGACCCTATTAAATTTGATAGAGGAAAATAAAAGCATTCTAGAGAAAAAAAAAAAACGATGCAATCACTTGGAAGCAGAAGGTATGTTTAGTTGGATTGCTCTTGCTGATATTTATGTTAATGAGAAAGTGCTTGTAAATGCCTGTCGTGTATATGATGGAAATCTATTAGCACAAGATTTAATGCTCAGGTAAGTACTTGGAGGTCTTGGAATTAACTTCGAGCCAAGTATTACTCAATCAAATTGGTAACGAAAATTGGCGATTAAACGCCAAAATCTAATGAGAACAGTGGTTGGTGCTATGAATTTAAATATTAAAAACCCTGTTTACGAAAAATGTCTTGGGTTAATTGGTTTAAATGTACGCGGATTGCACACAAGTGATCCGATCGCGCGGACGCGCCGTCATCAGAATCTCGCAGGTCATTAGGCGCAGCTTACGATTACTTTGTAGGCATTTGTAATCACTTACATTGTAGTGTTCCTCATTGATTTGGATTATGACTTTTTCTCTGGGTGAACGGAATGTGGTGAGAGACAGTCTCTCGTCGACGCTTGCCCTGTGAAGTGTATATCTCTGCCGCAATGCTCATTGCGATCACCAAAATTGTATATATTGGTAAATAAAGAGGTTCATTAACCCCAACCAACTCATCTTTACCTAAGTGGTGACCCTTAAAATTTGTGATTGAGACGTGAATCGAGCCCGATAGTGAGTGTGTTCAAGCGCGAACGTGCACGCGCCGCAGTGAAGCGGTCAAAGGAGAAGAAAACCGACAGTATTTTCACAATTAAGGTTTGCATTAAGACGCCCATCCATAACTTAATTACATTGTGTAGCAAATTTGACTGAAGAGCTGATACCTTGTGATATTATTTTCACGTGGGTACAGTCTATGCATCTAAAGACTTTAGAAATGAGCCAATTCATAAAATTTTTCGTGAGCATCACTCAGTTCTATGATTAAAGATGGTGTTTTCACATAAAGGGATTTTAATCCCGTCATTGCAAGGGTAATATTTTTAATGACTCTAGTGGAAGTCGCTTTGTGAACACCACTGCGTTGAGCATGGAGCCAGTCGCGTGAAAGTGAATTGCCGTCAATATCATGTTTGTTAAAATGAGAATATTTCTTAGTTGCTTATTAATACGGTTATCTAAAATAAATTTTAACTTTAATTCCTCTTCTTCATCCTCAACATCTTCAAAAAAACTCACTACCTTCATGTCATCCGTCAGTACTTTCTGTAATAATTACCTTTGCACGTTAGCAAAATTTCATAAGTAAATATGTAAGATTTTAACTTATACTGAAGTTATGCTTTATTTCATTATGAAATATTTCCCTTTCTTCCAACTTAGCTCAACTTATGAATAATTTCAAGCATATCAAAATATTACTGCTTCGGTCAATGAGAACGCTTATAATTTTCACAACATTTGTCGTTCCTTACCGGTTCCGACTTGAACAGCATTTTTTACGTCCAACCGCAAACAAAATATTAAATAATCGTGCAATAATTATAACGTGGAGTCTGATACACAAATAACTTAAAGAAAAGATAAGTTCAATTACATTCCACACAGTGGCTACGTAAACGTACATGCAGTCTTTCGTTAATTCACCTCTGTCGAAGCACTTGTGTCTTTGTTGTGATTTAATGCATGTCATTAATATGCGGCTTTATACTAAATAACTTATTTCACTGCCAAAGCGTAAGTACTTATCACATTTATAAAATATCTTACAACTTACAAATAAACTTCACAACACCCAACGTGAATGTGATGATTTATGAAGAGGAAAAAGCCAATGCAACGAGAAATATCTATGTATAGGAAACATACCACTTTATTTTAAATATTCAAATGAATTTTTCGTAGAAATTCCGCAGAACGAAGTCTATTTCTGACAACAAACCAACTGAGGCGAGAAGTTTGCCCGACATTAGTCCACCATATTGTTTGTTTACATCCGTGATGCATTGCGGTTAAACATCACTTTATCATTTAAAGCTCACTCAATCTGGTACTTAAGTTAAACATCACTTCAAGTACCAGATAGGACTTAAGTATCGATTATAATACGGTTTGTTAGAGTTAAGATGAAGATTTCACTTAAAGTCCACTATAAGTATACATTATAATACCGGCCCATAGACTATCGGGCTAAGAGTAACTGCTAGACTAATTAAGTCAAATTAGCAAAATGATGACCGTTGCCAGTGTATTAATTTACCTCGCTTCTAATGATTGTTTATAGATATTTTTGTTACCAGTAGTGACTCAACAAAAAGGATTTTGCCATAAAAATGTTTAAAATTATTTTTTTAATGTCGCTGCAGTAGAATTGGGTTAAGTTGGGTTGCTCCTATGAAAATAATAATTCTGTTACAATTGCGTATTAATATTTTGAATGTGCGCTCCTATATAAATATGTAGAAACTACTCATAACTGCGGTAGTAATTTATAAACTTTACAGAAGCCTAATATTCTAATATTTTCACTAACAGCAGTTTATCCTTTTGAAGAAATGTAAGTTTAGTGTTTTGGTATTTCAAGACAGTCAGCTTTCTGATTTAATCCATCCGTAAAAGCTGAATCTCCGATAAAATGTTTAGAAATATGTAATGTTTGTGTAACTATAACACTAAACACTACTGACTCATACCAAGGGGGTACATTCTGGCCAGAAAAGGGTCTTTAGTGTTCATTTTAACTATGGGGCATAATCTGGCATAGGTATTTTAAGCCCGGGTGTAATAGTGGGGTATATTATGGACGGATACTTCACCTTATCAGATAATTTCCTACTCCATTACTTTATCGGCAATCTCGCTCGTCCGAAAAGATTTTGACTCCTCTTTATTAAATCCTTATGAAATTCTGCAAAAGTCCAAAAGAAAAAAGACTTTCGCGGGTAAAATATTCGAATTTTCAACTGTGCGACTAAAGGACGAGAACCCAATAACGGTGATTCTCCAGTTTATAAACTTAATATATTCTTTCCTATTAAATCCAGATGATGTGGTCCAATTTTGTAAAACTCTATAATACTAGAATACACCCCAAGTTCTTGGTAACATTCAAAAACGGGTTTCAGTCATTCAGCCACGTGGATCTTTATGACTCACACATAAAGATCGGTTATCATCAATGAACTCGTTTTTAATATAAATTAAATTGGTATATCGCAATTGCGTAATATCTGTATAGATTGGTGCCAGGAAAACCATCAGCGTTATAATCTTTTGGACTTTTTCAAAAAGCACATTATTGATTAAAAAAGATCAAAAGGGAATAGCATACATCGGTCAACATACATCTTCCAACAGTTTCAGATAAAATATTTTTATCGTTGTCAGTACATAGGAAACTGTGTTAATTTTGTTGCAAGTTTGAAACGTTTTTTGTTGATTTGGTTAGGTACATGATGTTCTTAACTTCAGAATCTGCCAAAGTAGATCAGTAAAAGAATGTCCTAAGCTAAACCATCCCAATCTACCTGGTCTCGTCCTAGCCTAGCTATGTATGGTATATCCCCCTTCCTTTTTTCTTCAAAATATTTCAGATAAAAGAAGCGACTCGATTCTGAATCGTTAATAAAGACAGTTCGGTTATCACAATGCCAAATTGTCATGTTTAATTGTCAATTTCTCCCTAATCCATCCATCAACGGCCGGGACAGGCTCATCATAAGTACTTATAAATAAAATATGAATAATTAGCTACCTATTGGAATATAATCAGTAATAATAGAATCAGTTTGTAATAAATCCAGGCACTATTCGGTATATTGCTTGAATTACGAAAGAATAAACCTCTCTTTCCTCTATCCATGATCTTCCCGGAAAATTCCACTCCCATCACTTTACCACGCAGCCCCTGAAACGAGTCAATTGCCGTATCTGCCGTGTATGGATCGAACGCTTGTAATCGCCGCCCAATTTGTTTGTTTTTGAATTTCCTGATTGCTACGGATCTCGTCGGAAAAGCAACTTTTTCCAAGATAATCCTATATACCCAAGGTATATAAATGAACATATAGAATACATTTTATGCATTCTCTAAATGCTATTAGAGTTACACACACAAGTAAAGTCCCCTTAGGCTAAAGCATATCTGTTATACATTTCCACTACACCTTCAAAATTGTTACCTCATTTGGACTTGCGAAAGTAGCGGGTAACATAATGATATAGAAAGGGATTTTACCCTACCAAATATATCATTCTGAATCTTCGGGGCCCTAACTTTGGGATCTAAGCAATGGTCTTCGATAAAATCTGAACATTCTGATGGCTCGAGAAAGGATTCAAGACGCTTCAATGATCAAACTTACCTCATATATGCAATCAAGCCCTAATAGATTTACTTGAAATGCCCCTAGTAAAATCCACCCTAAGAGGACCCTAAAACGGTGATAAAGAGCAAAGAGAGCTCCCGGATAGCCAGGTGGGAAAAGCGTTCGATTTCAGTGAAAGCGGTCCAGGGTTCGATTCCTGGTGGGGGTCTACGTGCGAAATTACCTTAGATATCGAAGCACTATTAACAGTGCAATACTATAAGAGTAAAGTACCTGTCACGAGCCTCAGAGGACCCAAGGAAACATTAACAAAGAAACCTTACGGCTCTCACGTTGCACATTCCCAGTCACCCATCTATTTCTTACGAAATATACTTTTTAACGACGTGGGGTCGAACCCACGGTCTTTTTTAATATTTGAAATCCTTATAACTTTACATATAATTTCCATTGTCAATATACAGGGTTTCAGTTACATATCTCTGCAAAAATAGCATTTAAAAGTTCTAAATTTCAAATTATTCCTTACGGAAACCGAACCGGCTTGGTGACGAACGACGTATCTTTGCATATTACGTTTTGAAATCTTTCCTTTTGAACGTATGTCTGTCTATAAATATAACTGTGATTTTTATTCAAGTTAGTATATAGTACTCTTAGTAGCCATTGTACGCTTTTTCCCTTTCATTGTTTTGTTTTATTTTCAGGTTACAGAAAATAATTTTCATTGGATTTTTAATTTAAAATTTAGCTATCGCTATCTGTAGGTTTCGCATGATTTTAATACCCCCTCCTTACGGGAGTATTACTTCGTTGGACGTTTTTTCCTAAGTACTAATTGACTTAAACTTTTTTAAATGCACTATCTAGTTCCTTCCTTTTCTCTTCTTCATTGTTATTTTTTCTCTACCTTTACCCGCTTTTGAAATAACAAAGGGTTAGATTTGAGGGGAAACTTAGTCTCAATCTCGCCCTGAATAAAGACGTATTCTATATGTAGAGTTTCAAGAGGAAACAGTTTTGGAAAGTTCCTCTAAGTGAATATGAAAGAATACCAAGTTTCGGAATGATTTCTTATGGAAATTTTAATTGGAATTTTTACATTGCGTCTCTGATAGAAGAACATTACAACGACCTAACGTCGAAAATATGATTTCAGCAGATAACCCTGAAAATTATGTTTTGAATTCAAAACCAGTAACTTTATCCAAGGTTCTAAGACGACATCATATCGGGAAGTACCACAATAGAGGTTCAGAGTTTCCATCAGATTTCATAAAAAAGAATGTTTAACTGCCTCTGGCATCGATATCTAGATCAATTAGGAAGCGGTCAAATTCGAACATAAAACATAGTCTTAACTTCTATTTATATGTGAAATTACAGCTATCTCTCTTTACGGTAACAGCTTCAAAAAAAACATTAAATTCTCTGTAGTCTGTTCCTTATTGTAGAAGTTTACACGAACCTAGCGTCGACCCACTGTCTTCTTGGTCTTCTTCATATATATATATATATATATATATGATTGTGTACGTTAGGAAGATACCTCGATAATATCTCGGTTTTTAATTCTCTAAATTCTCTTAAAACTTAATGGAAGGTGCCCCAGAAAATTCCCGAGGTAAATTCGCACATGTGAGCTACCGCCGGGAACGAACCCGGGAAAGCTTTCACCAAAGGCGAACGCGCTGCCCACTTCGCTATACGGGAGCCATCAGTTATCCCCAAGGATGTAGTCCGGGCCATTAGAGTCTTCCCCAAAAGATTATTACTACAGCTGATTTTGAGTTTCACGCGAGGGAACGGGACAAATTCACACTTAGTCATTACAGCCTTAAAATAAAGTGCGCATGTAAGCTGCGCAGAAGTCTACGCGCTGTGTACAATAGTAAATGGAGACTCGGCGCCACTGTTACGTATGTAGTCGAGAGATTGTATTCTAAGGTCGAATTATACAGGAGAATACGCGGTACCTTAATGACTTACCATAATGTTTTCCTTCCTTCAAAACTTCCTTTGCGGCCTCCCGGATAGCCAAGTGGGCAACGCGTGCGACTTCGGTGAAAGCGGACCGCGGTTCGATTCCCGGTAGGGGCCCACGAGCGAATCACATAAGCTGTCGAAGCACTTTTTACAATACTAATAGTAACTTCCTTTGCTCTTTATCATCAGTAAACCCAGATTTTAATAATTCGGACGTTGGTGTTTTATCTCAAGAAAACTATGAAGCGTGAGGACGTTAACTTCGAAGGGGGATTAGTGGCCGTTGCGTTCACGACGACTGACTCATGGCATTGAAGGATGGAGAAAACGAGGAGAGGTATATGTGCTCGATCGCTGCGCTTCGCTAGAATCTTTTTGTAGAAGCCGCAGAACCCTTTGAAGCCGGCTCCGGATTCCTCGTATCGTATCGTACTCACTTCGTAACGATTATTTAAAACTACCCTCGATTCCTCGACTATCCACCCTTCTAAAAGTCCCACGCTTCTTAGCAGCTGCCTCAGACAACTTTTGTTCCTTCTTCGGGAAACTACTTATCGGGAGACGTAGCACTCGTTCAAGGCCGTATCGATGGAGCTCCTTCGCTTAATGCGCATCAAAATCATGCGAACACATTTCCAGCTCTCACGTGAACTGAATTTCTTTCGAATATATCATCGAAACTACGGGGCGCGATTCGCTCTTTCAGATTACTCAGTTTTTTTCGCAAGCGTACTCAGCAAAAGTCTCCCATTAACCTGATTATTGTGGATGGATAGGTGAACATTTTATCTTGCTAAGATAGGCCCATTTCAACCAATACACCACCTAACCTCAGTTATCGTTTCGATATTTTTTCAAAATAATTAAAAAAACTAAAGTGATTCGGAAGACGGTCGTCAGAAAAAGAGTTCTACTCTAAAAAGAGCTACTAACCGTTGATAAATATAAATTTTGATGTTAAACCCCGAGGAGAATGAGTGAAACCAGCAAAACGCAGTAAGAAAAAAACAAAATTAACATTTTCACGAACAGAGAACAGAAATGTGTCATACAAGTGAAATTACAAGATCTGAAACTTTAATTAGAATATAAAGTAGGGTGTCATAGCAACAACTATGGAATGGGCTTCAAAATTACGCTTCATACATGAATACGCTATGTATCATATTTGAAGGTTATTGATTTTTTTGTTTTATATTACGTTCACTATAGTTCCTTTTTTATGGCATTTCAAAGAATACGTTGTAACTTCAAATTTTAAAACGTTTATTATGTTTTACGCGAAATTGAATACGTATACAATAATTTTTCTAGTAATATTTTGTCTTAAATTATAATTCGAAAATTTTCCTATGTTCATTGACTGCAGTTTTTTTTTCTTTTATTCTACTATTTTATCTCGATATTCGGTATTTACCAGTTTCTCATAGTGTATTCTTGCAGTTACCACATTTTTTTATGTTATTTTATTTTATTTTTGTAATTTCGTTTGAATGTGTTATCTGATGTTTCTGTTTTATCAATTATTTCCTCATGGTTTATTATTGCAGTTTTTCCTGTTTATGATTTTATTTTATTATTAATTTGTAACTTTGTTATATTACTATTGATTTTGTAATTTTCTTTTTATACACAGCTTTCTTAATCATCTTTTAGCATGAACTATCAGTAGGTTTGCGCAGGTTTTTCACACCCCCCTTCTCTGAGGGTGTTTTCCTGCTGTGGATATTTTTTCCTAAGATATCACCTTAGGTTTTTTTTTTACATCCACTCCTTCTAAAGTTTTCCTCTCTATTTCTTTTCACCTACACACAAGTCTTCATTTACATAAAATCATTGACTCAAGGTTAGATGGAAGAAGAGACTTTTCAGTCTCAATCTCGCCTTTAATAAAGACCTTATTATTATTATTATCTCAGCCTGTTACTCTGTTTTATGTTGCTCAATATTTACTTGTAATTTTCTTATCTCCCATTTTAATATAGTTCTCAACGTTAAACGGAAGATCGAGGTTCTTAGACATAATTTTGCCGAAGAAATTCCTTTTTCTTTACCTTATTAATGGTTAAAACAACTATTTTGGCAATGGAGAACAGGATTCAAAGCCCAGTTACCTCGATATTTTTCACATCTCATGTATCCTGAATATACAATTGTCTTTTATTATCAAAAGGAATTGTATCGTTATTGTTAATCCTGGAATTCAGAAAAAGGAGGATGAACTCCAAATGATGATCCGTAGATGATACTCTCAAGCATGGAAAACCTTTATTGATCAACGTTAAAAAAGATGAAAAATTGTACGAAAGACTTAGAGATGTTTATAGTTTAGGGGAGATGTTTCGTTTTCTATCAAAGATTGATCAGAAGTAATCTGGCCACAAAATTATAAGTACTTATCTTCATGTCCCCGCTTTCCGTTCATTCAGTCAATTAATAATAAGAAAACGAAAATTTTAATGCGTAGAGAACTGTTTAACTCCGAGTGTATTGCTTATTTACAGCGTTATCTTCAGTTTCAACGTGCATCTAAATCTACATAAAGACCCTGCAAGCCGCCTTTCGGTGTGTGGTTGGGACAAATGGGGAAATGGTGGCTAAAAGTTCACGCTACATCATCGCATAGAGCTCGGATATATCGCATTGAAATGAAAGTTCTTAGCATGAACCACATGGTAAAATTTATTCTGAAAATATTGAAAAGTCTACAATCCCCTAAGACTGCACAAAACTTGTTGGAAAGCAAATGGGTATATACAACCATGCGACCGTCTAAACCTGGGTTTTCCAACCCTCATTCCGCGGAATGCTGATTAAAGTTGTCACTAAAACTTGATATCTAATCAACGAAAAATAATGAAGTCTCGTTTAGTTTTCAATGCTAAATGGAGTTAAGACATGTTTAAAAATGAAAAATCCCTAACTTTTCGGGTATGTTGTGCCATTATTTAACTATCGATTCTTTCCAGCATTAATGAATTATTTCTAACATTTACCGATACTTCGAAGTAATATAGATTAACCATTGATATCTCAGTAAAGGGAATCGCATTGTCAGATGAAAATTATGGGAAAGGCCGTTGCGAAACTAAAAAGATCGAATTTCCTCATTTTTATTTCCTATAAAGTCATAGGAGAGCTATATCCAGGGATGAAAAGCTTAACCATCACTTTAATCAGAAATACAAAATTAATTTAAAAAAATGAATATAGTGACGCAGACGAGGTTGAAAACGTAACTTCAGAATGGCGGAGTTTACCAAAATTAAACGAATAGAATCAGTCTAAAATGGTAGACAGGGCGGAGCTTGGTTATTGATTAATTTTTGAGATAGTTAATGGAAGGGAGTTATTAAGATAGATAATAACATAATGTGATTGGATTAACAGGAAAGTATTAACGAGGAAAATTGGAATTCCTGATTTGGCAGGTATACTCAAATGGATACGTGAACGTAGCACCAGAGGCAATATCTGTAGGTTGATTTGACAGTTTGTAATGCGACGGAATAACGGAATATACGATAATCGGAGCACTAATAGGATTGTAAACCATTTCGTTAATTGGCTTGCTTATGCCTCTAGGAAATAAAGTGATCAATAAGTGCTAAGGTAATCTCAAACCAGTCAAAGCGTGGATTCCTATTTGAGTGCATCACTTTCAAGCTGATAGAAATGAACTTCGGTGATCGCTGATTGCTAAGTGTGGGAATCATTGCATACGTCGATATTCAATTATGCTGATACATTAAACAAAAGGATTAATGTAACACTGGTGTTAAGGATATGCTGCTTTTGCGCCATCCGAGGCAATTAGGGACTAATGAAATTTAGAGAATAGTTTTTTAAATGTGATATATAAGCTATCTCTGCAGGTTAAATGCTCTTCAAATCATGAAAATTATTTAAATAACTGCATCAGATTTAGATAAACCATATTTGGATTTTTCATATTCTTTTCGCAGATGCTCTATATTTATGCCCTTAAGCCACATGGAGAGAGCTTAGGAAGTTTAGTTAGGAAATGTTTAATATAAAGGGATTGAAGAAGTTGAAATTATCTCTGCAGGTACCAACATTGAAATTTATGAGGAGAAATTAAAATGTCCTACGCTGTAAATGCATCTTTGGTGAAATATGTTATTGCGAAATTTTTGGTAGCGCCTATTGTCAGTTACTTTTATTATTGGTCGCAAATACAACTCGGCCTAATTGGCTACTGTACAGACTAAAATCATACTAGTAGAAATTTAAACAAAGAAGCAATATTTATTATTGTTCCGGGAGGAGTTCGTTACAGTTCTGAAATGAATTTGTAATTTAGTATTGCCAATATCGACTGAGGAACCAACCAATCAAACCCAACCAATCAAACCCAACCAGATTCAACCCAATCTCGATAGACTGCCATTTAGGCGAATATCTTCAAAGCATCTACGAGGTTGCTTGTTGTCGGGATGAATAAGAAGAAATTGAAGATCGGGAGGAGTTATTGATGGAATTCGAAGGGATTACGTAGGAGTGACTTGGAGTCATTTCTGTTACTTTGGACCCTCTGGCAAGATATTGAGGAAGTGGAGAAAGATGTTTTCTTTTTTGACTCTCATCCAATGAGAGTAATTAATGAAAAAATGTACGACAGGAGGAATTATGTCGTTGGTATATATTCACGTTGTTACGTACAGCACTAGGGCGACTGTAGTGTGGGCTAATAGTGAGACACGATACGAGTTAAGTGAAAGTATCACATCAGGAATAATCGATTCTACTTAACTGGCATGTTCAGAATCAATCGAGAGCTTTGAGTGGATACTTTTTATATCAGCAAAGCAAAAAATAGCCCATTCTTTCTTTCGGGCAAAGGAAAGACGTAGTTTTGGGCAGTATTTAGGTGTATTTTTAGAATACACAGAAAACCAGAAGTAGCATTTCGGCTAACGATTGTGATTCTGGAGCGAACTTCGTTTTTTAGCATTGTCTTAACTATTACATGGTCACATCCAAAAGTTCTTTATTTAGTCGCGTGGAGTCAATGTGATCCCAAATTTCTTAGAATGTTTGCTACCATTTTAAATGCGGATAAAATTGATTCAACCTAGAGAAAATCAAGTATGGGCATGTAGACAAACATTCATGAGATTTGTTGTGTGGATTAATTTGTTCAAATGTTAATTATTATACAAAACGCTAACAAATATCCCGAATTTCCACTCTTATTATCGAGAATTTCTACTAAAACTGAACCTCAAGCTTTCGGAGCATATAGTAGAAGGTTCTAAATGTTGATAACAGTTAGTTGCGTTTCACAAGGTTTGCTATTCCATCTCAAGGAAAGTGTAGACTTTCACTTTCAGGAAAAGACTACGAGGATCGAAAAATATTTTTCCAGTTTAGTCTTAATAATTTCAACCGTTAAGTTTTTGACCACGCAAAATCGATTATCACCTTTGAAAACTCGTAAAACCACCATTTAGCAGGGGTTACCAACTCATTAGATAATTTTAATAAATCTCATTTATGCACTTGCTCAGGTAAATCTTTAGCTAATGTTTCGAATTTTAAGTTAGTCATCTTTATTAAACAGCTCTGAATAAACTTCAAGGCAACCAAATTCACAGAGCAGGGCTACAGGGCTACAGGACCGATATCTTTAAAGGTTTTTATATTATAGCTACATTGATAAATAAAATGTGTATATAAATACGTAATGGAGTTTCCTGAGCAAAGAATTGCTTAATATGATTAACCAATGTTTTACTGGGAATAAGTTTGTATACATCAAGGAAGCAAGGAGGCCAATATTTCCGACTGCAAAATGATGTTAGTGATCATGTATTATAAATGTATCTATTCTTGCTCTTACTTGTTAATTTAAACGATAAAGCAGGGCTTTAAAATCAGAAACTACAAAAAAGAACTGTTGACATGATTTTAACTTTTCATTCCCAAGAAATCCAATTTTTTGGGGCGAGATCAGTATACGCATCTCTAATTTTTAAATGATCATCCAGTGCATTGGTGAATTAAAATAAAGATAAAATTTCGGACTTTTTGCATCACCTATTATTTAGAATTTATTGCTTTAAGGTTAGAAATAATTAATAGTAGGAATAAGCTCTGGTGATGGCGGGTTAAATAAATAATCAAAAAGATAATTCATTCTCATCCAATATATTATTTTGGTATTGATTATTATAATACGAATTAGATTAACCTTGTTTAAAACAACTCTTATCAAGTGTTTTTTGGAAAGAGGCATTGCATTCATATCTGTGACTTTTTTAAAAAATTCACAGCTATTATGAGTGATTCTGAATAATCGAATGATTAATGCCATGAAAAATGTAACTCCGTGGGTCCGTGTTATGTACTTAAATGGATATTCTTGTTCACTGTGGAAAGCAAACCACATCACTCCTCACCTCTTTAGCATACCTTGTTCCCTCTTCCAAACACTTCACCGCTAACTGTGGTTAAGGATTCATCAATTTAAGTCTTACGACTTAGCAGTCAAAGCTCTTGAAGCTCATATTGTAATATTTTGGAATTATTTTTGACCACAGGCTGGGCTAAGAAATATTCCAGAGAAAAATTGCTTTTAAACTAAGGGGACTCGACTAACTAAAGGAACAACTACATCATTGCCATATTATGTTAAATGCCATAAGGATTACATCCTGCTAGAGTGTTTTATTTGAAAGATAATCCGAAACCCAATGAAATAGTCCCTGTTGAGTGTAATTGAATATAAAACGTTTGAAAGGGAATTAGCGAATGAGAAGAAACAAAATCATGAAGACATACAATCATGTACTTATGATATATTTTTTGGTTCGGTATAAAACCCTTGAGTTGCGAAAGTATGATACGCTGAACATATGAGAAATGGTGAGAGGATATTGAACCGGAAACAGTTATTTTTCGCGGTAAAACTCAATCTTGAACGAGAAATTAATTATAATTCTTGAACCGAAATAGGAAAGTGTATTCCATTCAGTTTCTATATTCGATTTCTATCCAAGATGGAGAATAAGCACCGCTGCAGTTACCATGTTTCAGAACCTGCTCAAGGTTTCAGAAGGATATTGCCTTTCAGATTTGGCACTTATTCAAACGGCGATAAAGCAAATTGGCCAAATGTTTTGCGAATACTCAATAAATTTCCTAAATCACAGTTTCAATTTAATTCGGTGCATTGGGGTAATTACAGCGTGATTTGGCCGGGTTTTGAATTGGATTTTATCTCATTTTCCGCGAGAAATGTGATTCATCATTTTGAAATATTTTTATATGATGAATTAAAATACCGCCACTATTGAGGATGCCGTTGAAAATAAGAATATTCATCGCCGTAATTTAAACAAAATAATAGCAGATCTATCGCATGTGCGAGATTTATGAAAGAGGATGGCAAAGAAGAGCATCATCGGGAATATTTGTCCGCGTTGGATTTATAATCCACGATGTCCCATTTCTGAGCCTAAAAAATCTTCATTCATTCGCATTAATTATTCGTAATAAATGTGATTCAAACACAGTTGTGCGCTAGTTTAAGTGTGCTCGATCGATCCCTTCATAATCCTTCATAGGGAAAATTGCGTGTATCAGCTATTTCATTATTTCATTCATGACAAATCATTATCTTTCGACGCATTTTTCGACTAAACGAATCAGAAAATTCTATCTCCACTAGGATGAACTTTAACTAGATGTAAAAGAAACACACTGTCAATGTTAATAATTTTTAGAATTTGGACTTTCTAGTGCCCATTGTTTATACCTAAAGGAGCTCATTCGTGATCATCTTTAACCTTGGATAAACAACGAGAAACTTGTCATGAAGTTTCTATTAATTCACAGATTCCCTTCTGTGAAGAAAACTAACTTGTTTTAATGATTGGAGCACTGTTCATTTGCCGTCTTGTACAGAAAAAAATGTATCATTTATTCTTTTAATTCTCAATCTTGTCCATGGCTGTGTTAATACGAGCATTTGTAAGCTACAGACATTATTGAATATTAAAATTATTTTTTGACTCTTAAATGACATAATTCACCATTTATTTCATCAATAATTTTAACGCTTTGTCATTCCTTGGGTTATTGTGCTACACTCACAAGAACGTATCCTTTCCTTTTCTTCTGATTTAATTGCATTTTTGTTACTTTGATAGTCCTCTAATTTTTTTAACGTCGGACAGAAAGTTTCACTTATGAAACAAAAATTAATGTCATCGTTTAGAAAGATCCAAAGAGAAATCCTCCGAGAAAATTCGTGTGAAGTAGCCATTGGAACTGTGATTGGAGTTGTGACCTTGCTGATATTACTTCAAGAAATTGTAAAATAACTTTGAAAAAGAAAGACTAAGATACAAAGGTCCTCCAGGGATAAAGTTAATTCGTGTAAACATGAAACACAACATGATAACTTAATAAATATCATAGGAAACTTGATTATCGATCATGCCATTTTATTTACATTAAAAATCTATGTACCCTTTGGACGATCACCCCCTAATCGCGACTTCCCTTGCGAGCAAAGTTTTATATGTAAAAGGATATTTGAACAAAAGGAGCAAACGCTGCACGATTTAGGGCTTCTTCCTTTTTTTTTGAGTTTGAGTAAAACGGAAAAATGACCCAAAATCCCCAAATTACAGATTAAATACTACGATAGCGCTTGAGAAACGGAGAATTTGACGGAGTTAAGTACATATCCTAGATTAAAGAATGTCATCCCCTCGATGTCTAAACCATTTCCATCTTTCTAAGTTTTGCTTGGTACGTAGGATATGCTAAAACTATTAATAATTTCTTCGGCATTAATAGGAGAAGGAGCTCTTTAAATAAGAAATAAACGAGGCTCGTCGGGTAGTTATGACTTGCGCTCAAGTTTCATAGAAATATCTATGAAGCAGTTTACTTATGTTTATTCATGGAAAGAATTATATTTCTATCCAACTCCTCCGCGAGCAAAGATATTAATATTATGCGCATATCAATGAAGGTAATTCGAGAATCACGTTATGAAATATTCATAAGTACGAAATCCATTCAAAGTCATCAAAGCCCTTCGCGGTCAAATCGTAAACTTCGGCCGAGAATTGTGAAGTCAGCATTTGACAACCTCTCAAAGGAGCACAGTGAATTTAAAAGGGCATCTTCTAAAAGTGTGCTTCCCTCAGTCATGTCTCAGTTTTATCACATTGTCCGGAAACAAGCTTGAGTGCATCAGACATTTAGCTAGACTGTATACACCACCGTCGGTTTTACTTTGAATTCGGTTGTACCGTGGATCTGAGAAACCACCGAGAGCTTGTAAATAGTTCATGCATGCATCATTCATATTCAGCGTGTTTCGCAAATTGAACTCGATAGAAATATCCTGCGGTTTAATGAGGGTTCTAGACAAGAATTTCGTTACATTTCAAAATTAATTTCTCATACGTAATAAAATAGTAAGAAGAATCGCATAAAATTCTTGATTTTTTGATTAATCCTCAAATGCAACCTTGCCCGTACTTTCTTGCGCTGGACCATGAATTTTACAAATACTACATATAAATAAAAACGAACGAAAAAATCAGTAGCGAATTTTATTTATAGTAATTTGACCATCAAAATCTTATATAAGATCTTTGTATCGTATTCAGACCGGAGATAAGTTTGAATCTCAAGCCCATCACTATTAGCTAACAAAAACTATAAAGAGGGAATGGGGTGAACTAAGGGCAGTAAGGAGTGAATTAGTTTCGTTAGCTTTCCTTAATGAGCCGATAAATGAATTATCTGATGTCAACGCGTGCATAGCACAATGGCTATGAATAACATTCTCATTCGACTATGGGGTGACTATGACGATTGCCATTATTCACAATCATTTATACCTCGGGAACCTTCATATAATCACAGCCATGAATTAATTGAGATAAAAATAAATGACAGATACATTTTTCTTTATCTTGTACAATAGCAGAAATAAAAACAGCCCGTTTATCACGACTAAGACAGCCAAAGATGGTTATTTTAGCCTCACCTGGCAGCAGTTATCAGCTGTTTGGGTATCCTAGATGGGAAATCAGATCAACGTAGGATTGGTGGAAAGAGGAGGTCTCTTTTAGTATTACTCCAGAGATCAATGGATTACATCATTCTAGCATTTTTCACGTTCCGAAATACCGTCAAATGATGAAATTATCTTTCTTTGGCATACGGACTAATATGCTAATGAAAAGTAAAAGAATAGATACGTATCAAGGTTATGAAAATAAAATTTCTCGTACTCTTCAATGTATAAGAATATGAATTACATTATCTCACTCGCAATATTTTGAGAAGAATTTTAAGTTTCTTTGACCTAGGATTTCCTTTACCTCTCAGAAAAGTAAGTATTAAATTTGAAAAGTGCCGAATATAGCTGAAGTAATTTCTCACGCGGGCCCTGGAAGCGCCTTCACCGAAGTCGTATCCGTTACCCAATCGGCCACCCGGAGGCCACATCTTTTAATAAATATCGATAAAGTACGAGGCAAATTACAAATTGAGGAATATTTGGGCTTAATTTCGTCTGCTTTCCCTAGTTGCAGATCTTTCTCTTGGTTCGCTCTTGTGTCGTCACTCTCCGGCTGGCGATGCTCACTTTTTCTATCATTTTCTTGCTCCTCGTTTCAAATTTCTTACTTTAAATGTACTGTACTAATCAGAGCCAGGAGAAGAGTAATAACCATATTGATATATTACTTCCAAATCACAAGGGGGTTTATGGCTACGTAACTGAATTACATTTTCATGGCTCATACAGGTCCTGTCGCTTGTTTCGCGAAAAAGAAAAGAAAGAAAACAGCTAACCTTTACTCTGTGTGTAGATCAAAGTTGTATATCGATCCGGAACAGATTGATACCGATCGCTATTTTGAACAGTGATGGATTGTTATTATCCATATAATATTTATTTTTATTAATGAAATATAGTAAATAATTAATTAATTTATACAGTAAAACCAGCATTCGACGCTTTTCTATTGATAGTCCTCTAATTTTTTTAACGTCGGACAGAAAGTTTCACTTATGAAACAAAAATTAATGTCATCGTTTAGAAAGATCCAAAGAGAAATCCNAAGTGAGTAGATATAAAATTAGAGAGAGGATACATTCCTAACAAAATTAATCTAAAGCAAGAAGATAGTGAAGATATCTTTTTTTTAAATAAATAAGGAGCTAGAATTTTTTATATCCTTTGGTATTCCATTCTAGAGCTTTGCCCCAGCAACACGGAAGGATTTTTGAAAAGTAGTTGTTCGGTGCTGGGGTGTAATTATGTATTCAGCGCACAGTTTTGTTTGTACATTAAACTTTTTCTCCTTAATAGAGAAGTGCTGCCTTAAATAGCCAGGTTCTTCATGTTTAAAAATACTATACAAATATGAACCAAACATGAATTTCCTTCTAGATTTTACTTTCAGCCATACAAGTCTCGTAAAGAAAGGGGATATATGTTCATCTTTTTTAAGGTCGAAAACAAACCTAACACACATATTTAATGTCAGTTGAAGCCTTACATTGAGCCGTTAGATCGTTGTATACAAGGCAACAGTAGTCAAAATGAGGGAAAATAAGTGAAGTTATTCATTGCTTTCGAGTACAACAAGGTAAGAGATTTTTGTGGAGTTTAAGTTGATAGAGGATTGAGTTGGCCTTGTTACATAGGGCTAGCACATGGTTGTCCCAAGATAGATTGGAAACCAAATTCACCCCGAGATTTTTAACATGATTTGAGTATGGTATTTCAGTATCACCAACTTTTAACCTTGGAATATCATTAAGGTCAACAAATCGGAGTAATTTTGACGTACCGAGTATTATGGACTTCGTTTTGCAACAGTTAAGTACAAAATTATTTTTAACAGCCCATGAATTGATGGCATTAACATCCAGATTTACTTTTGCAATTGTGTCATACAAGTTATTCAAGTGGCAATGGTAGTAAATCTGGAGATCATCAGCATACAGTATATATTTACAGTTTACAATGCAATTAGGAAGGTCGAGGATATACAAAGAAAATAAAAGAGGGCCAAGAACCGAGCCCTGAGGGACCCCACAATGGACCTTAGCCCAGTTTGATGTGTTACCATTTGCATCTTTAACTGCCTGATGTCGCTCGTTTAAATACGAGTAAAACCAATTTAGTGAAGAGCAGGAAAATTTAAGTTCTCTCATTTTTTGTAGAAGTAAGGCGTGATTTACAAGGCCAAATGCATTAGTGAAATCAAATAGTACTAGGACAGTAATCATGTGTTTATCTATTACATGACGTATGTCGTCTGTAACTTTAAGTAGAGCTGACTGCGTAGAAAAATTTTTCCGAAAGCCAGATTGGCAGGGATCGTTCAAGTTATTTTGATTTAGGTATCCCGTGACCTGCTGGTAAACAACTCATTCAAGGCATTTTGAGATGGAGCATAGATTAGAGATTGGGCGATAATCACGAGGAGTGGTTGGTTATTTTACCTTTTTAATAGGTGTAATAAATGATGATTTCCATATCCTCGGGAATTCACCAGACATTAAGGAGAAATTAAAAATATCGAGTATTACAGGGGAAAGGGCTGTTAATGAAGTCTTTAAGAATTTAATTGAGATACCATCGACCCCAACAGAGCTAGTTTTGGAAATGGATAACGTTTTTTGTAGAATGTCTGGCGTTATATATTGGAAGAAGAAACCATTCTCATTGTAGGGTACGAATGGTTCTAGATTAGATATACTGAGTTCATTAGTAACGGTATTTCCCTCAGAGGTAGCAGTAGAGACGAAGTGTTTATTCAATTCATTAAGTGAGAGTTCATATGTAGGTTGCTTGTTGCGTCGCTGCACAAGGCCAAGGTCCCTCAGTTCCTTCCATACCTGATTAGGATCAGTCAAATTGGAAAAGGTGGATGAGTAATATTTTCTCTTAGTCACTATCACGGAATGCTTTACCCGATTACGTAATGTAATAAACTCAGTGTATGCAGAGTGGGTTTTTGTCCGAATAAAAATTCTACGTAATTTATCCCGTTCCTTCATTTTTTGTTTTAGGTCATTTGTCAGCCAAGGGGNTTAATGAAATATAGTAAATAATTAATTAATTTATACAGTAAAACCAGCATTCGACGCTTTTCTATTGGCCTACTGAAAATCGTGTTACTAGCAGGTTAGCGTTCTAACTGGGATATAGCAAAATTTTTAATTAACAAGGAACCATGGCCTCGCAGAGGCACCGACCATACAAAGTGGTGATAATCTCAAAGTAGAACCCCCTTAAAGGATAACAAACAAGGAAAACGGTTTCAGGTACTTGGCTGTGAACGATGTCGCTGAGTCGGACGAACTCACGCGTCCAATACCTACAAAGTCTCCCAAACGGCATGAAGAAATGTTCTGGTGGAACGGCTCAATGGATAGAGCAACCGACCGGCAATTGCGAGACCCGGGTTCGAGTCCCGGTTCCGTCAGACTTTCTTTATGTCCGTTTCTCCTTGAGAAATTTTTGATTCTTGCATGTTGGAAAGCAAAAGGAGGCTCCATCCTCCCCTTAATATATTGGCTCTTGAGTTTTATTTAAGAGCTTTAATCCTGATAAAGAATAGGATAATTCTCCAGTTTACTTCCATTTCCACAGCTGCGGATACAGTATACATTAAGTCCACGAACTGTTGTAGTGCGATATTAGTCGCCTTCTCTTCACAGGTTTTAAGATTGGTAAGCTTTTCGGGTAAAGAGAGTGCCTTACTTTGCTATTTCATATTGGTCATTTATCACTCTACAATGAAGCAGTTAGTGCCATTGAGACAGTTGGAGAAGACTTGGGAATTTTATGACAGCAGTTGTGAGAGGCCGTCGCAGAAAACGATTTCTTCAACACTACACTCAACAACCCGCCAAACACAGTACCGGCCACTCTGCTTTGTTCGATATGCTTACTGGTAGCGAAGATATCACTCTTATTCAACACTATAATTATCTCCTACAAAGAAATGAAGCTACATGATTTGCGACATCTTCTTGCCCGATTTGTCATCGCAAAGAAGAGAATCAAAAGGAACCTAATTAGATACAAAGCGATGATATAAAAAATTCGCCGTCTTATGGGTGCAAGGGGTGCATCGCACCCGGGCGGCGGCATCTCAAGAGTAGTAATAGAAGAGTAACCAACCATAATTATTATTATTACAGAAATATTAATTGTTACTTTTCTGAGTGATAAACACGACTCATCTAGGAAAAATTGTGATGTAAAATTAAGGATTGGCTAACATTTAGAGGAAAGAATTGTGGGTAACTCAAGACGAGAAAGAAATATTTGTACAGTGGATTTAATCGAAGAATAGAACCAATAAAAGAATTTCTGGAACCAATAATAAATCCTCTTTAGGTTTTAGATAATTTCTTTAGTAGGGATTTACTGACTCTTGCTGCTGGGGAGTGATCATTCTCGAAATTCAAATTTTTCAAGAAACGTTTGCGTTTATCTATGAGCAGAGGTCGGCTGAAAAATTGACTCTTATCAGCAAACAGAGGAAAATTTGAGATGAACTTGCTTTTGATGATGTACAACAATTCGCAGTTGAGTTCTCGAAATGTACGTTTTTTAAGCTAAATGTTATTTGAATTACTTTTTTGCCTCCATTCCCTCAATGCGTGATTACTTATGCTGAAATAAAATTTTCATTGGAAATGTCATATTTAGTTTCGAAAAACAGAATTTCATACAAATAATATAATTTTAAGTTATGCACATTGCGATGATAATGATACCCTAAAGTATTGTGAACAATTAATTCATGATGACAATTTACGATGTCAGCGTATGATTAGAATTATGCATAATTAATTGTTACTGAAATTTCCTGAGCAATATAAACTGGGTTCGAAGTCATAATACACGGATATTTCAATATCTTACAAAGAAATAGAAACTGCAAATCAAAATATACATTGTTTTGGTTTTAATTCTTACAATGTAGCCCACGGGCGTCAANGAATACGTAATTTATGTATATCTCTTATGGAAACGTATTTTGTGCCCCTGGGTTCGAACCCGGGCATTTACAGAGATGAAAATAGTTTTCCTGTGGGTTTCAGCATCGTAGAAACACAATGCAGTTTGTTTCAGATCTCTAAGTCAAGCCGTTTCTGAGATAAAAAGGGGGCGGACAGACGGACGGACGGACAGACATTTGTTTCTTACATATAAGATATACGATTTTAGCTTTAAGTTTTCCCAACTTTTCGTAATTTAGCACAAATTGGTATCATTTGTTAATTTCTCAGTAAATCTTGTTCATCAATTGCAGTTATTGCTTTGCTGTCAATTGTTTTCCTTCCTCTAAATATACCAAGAAAAATGTAAAAGATAAGTTTTCTTCCAAATAAATCGTTGTAAAAAAATTAACTTCGTACAGCTTATAAACTGAAAAATTTGGAAATTCGGAAAGATTTTACCATCGTAAAAGGAAGAAAGAATATTGTAAATGAATTTTGTTTGCAACCCTCGCCGTCCCTAACTCATTACGTTTCCACTCCTTCCCCTTCTCTTTGTCACCCTGTCGGATTGTTTCCTTTTGCTTTCCTTTACCCGTCTTTCAGTTTCATTTCCGTTTCAAAACCATGTCTCTCCTCTTTGCTGTTTCCCCTTAAGTCCAATATGTATACGGTTAAATTCATTTTTTTTCGATTACCACCTGATGATGCATACTTGCTCCGTCGCGAAAATATCAATCCATATACCTTTGTACAACGGCGAGGTTAGTTAATCGTATCTATTTGCGCTCAACGTATTTTCATTTGCTCTATTATACACTAATTTAGATTCATTGACTGCGATTTTCGGAAAATGGCTGCATATGTAGTACGTGTGTTTGCGACAACCTAATTATGCGGCAGAGAATTTTTGGTACTTCAGGTGAATTGTAAATGCCCAGCCTTTGTATAGGAAGGCTATCCTCTTGCATGATTCCTTTCTTCGTTGGTTCTATCCCACCATAGGGAAAGAACACCCTCCCTTGGTTACGAGCCAATGTCGTCTTTAAGGCAACTATTGTAGTCCCAGAACTACCCAACCTGACGTATAGATGGAGGTTATTATTTTAAAAAATTAGTATTGTCAAAAGTACCAACCTTAGAAAACTTAAGTTTGAAGTTTCAAGACGCTACGTTGTTTAGTATTTGATTGACCGCCATTGATAGTGAACGCTTTCAGTGAAACATGGAAAAATTGGTCATCGTAATGTGATGCAATACTTTCATTTGAAAGGTCTCAGTCCAACCAATATCAAAGCAGAGCTATATTATACTCTGAGGGAGTCTTCTCCTTGTGCATGTGAGGGCCTTAGAGGGAATTAAGGTGATCATAAGGCAAAGATTCAAGGCAGCCTAGCACGGCAAGACGGACACCTAAATAGAACATGTCTCCTTTATCACGTCCATTTACCCTTAGGGCTTTCATCGAGGGCATGCCTTACTGGAGTAATTAAGCTTAACCCTCTCCTTGTGAAATAGAAATATAGTGAGACACGTGGAAGCAAAAAGTTGTTATTGTTAAATATGTAGAAGAAGCAAAAGATATGGCAAAACAGATTTTTTCATTGAAGGGATGAGTGAAGCAAGCGGGTAAAATGTTCAAGGGAGGGGTTCAGTAGTGAATGAGAATTGAAAATTTATGAGAAGTGGTGGAATATGGATTTTTGAGGGTTAGAAAGGCTGAATCGGTATATATATATATAATGCCGGTTTGAATAGTGGGCTGGACGGGAAATGAATTGGAAATAAAAACAAGAGATTCCCTGCAACATCATTATCTGCAACGACCTTTGAAAATCATATATGGAATTACACTCTACCCCTGACACGTTTGAATGCACCGTCGCGTCGGATTAAATGATCTCTTTCGGGTGATAATAATAAACAATTGTAAGCTTGGATATGTACATTAATTATCTGTTGTTATCGCATAATTAATTATCAGTATTGGGCATCTTATTGTACTTTTCAGGCCATTGCCTATAGATATGAAATCTTTCAAAAGGTGAAGCAGTGATGCTTAGATGAAAATTGAAGGTGAATCCAGGGGATATGCCAAGGCATAGAAATCGGCACTGAAAGAAGTGAGGAATTACTTGACGAGCTGAAATACAGTGGGGTTGTACATGTAGCTACCACGGTAGCCGCAAAGCCCTTTTAGGAGCCCCAATTAAATCGGAAACGAAGTTTATGTCATGAAAAATGTGCATTTGTGCATTGAGTGAGTATGCTTGTGACCTGCCACTGCCGGGCATAGAGTGTAATAGTAAATTTGTAGTAGCATTAATAACTTGTTTTGGAAATCCTTTGTATTCAATAGCATCCAAATGTATGTATTAAATTCCTTTCGAAAAATAATGCTAGCCTAAGGCCTCTTTCAGAGTGCGCGGGGAAGATCCGCTTTCACTCTTGGCTGCGGGTCCGCGTACATTAAGAACTTACCGTTGAAATGGAAGCTTTCAGATGACACGGAAGCGAGGAGTAAATGTTTAAGCGAAGCCCGTGCCCACATCAGCTCAGAAGATGACCTGCTGAAAAGCGAGGGCAGTTTTGCATGACTTAAAATTACCAGCTGTGTGTAAATGCCGGCAGGAGTGAACCCTAGCATACTTGTGGGCTCGTTTTTTTTCCGCACAGTCTGAGAGAGGCATGAGGAAGAGTATTACCTGTAAAATTAACACTAAAAATAGCCTACTATTGTATAGTTATATTATATTATTATATTACATTATATGCTAATAATTGATAATCCATAACATCTTGAATTTGTATGCATAAACTAATTAATTTGTATTATGTCTAATCTAATTTAATTTTATAAAAGAAACAACCTCTGCAAGTATTGAAACGTAATTTACGTACATCTCTTAT
>KZ308911.1:469550-484427 GCA_000376725.2 Ladona fulva | reverse complement strand
TTTCTTCTCCCACAATAGTTAACACGTCACTTATTCCACATTAAATTAACACATACTACTGCTATCAAAATATAATATTTGGAAAAGTGCCATAGATTCTATGTATTAGCTTTTGCTGGTTGCGAATGCTGGTAGGGAATGGTTGCGTGTGTTTGCCAGTAATAATAATAATTATTTATAAATTAGTATAAATGAGATCGACTTCCTGTTTACATTAGAGAAATTATTATCGTTTCAAATGCCTCATTCGTCCTGTTTTAACAGAAAAGAGCTCTTTCTAATGCCTATGGAAAATGATGGTCTTTTTATAAATTGAAGGTCAATATACAGTATCGGATACGAAGGATAGTTGCAGATCCTCAAATTGATCCAGTGAGAAATTTAAGATATCAAATTTCTATAAAATGTTCCTTCTGAAATACATCGGAAAAATCGATTGAATTGTTATCTATGTGTGAAGAATGAATTGTTTGGAAATTGACGTTCCTTATGTGACTGGAAATCCAAAAGTAAAGCCATTTCAGTTCTGAATGGGATAAAGAGAGTCTCGAGCAATGAAAATGAGACAAAGCAAGATTCTTGTTAAAATCAATGAATCACTGAATTTTTCAAAGCCTGCTGTGATATTCCCAACAATAGGTGTGCGGACTCAAAATCTAAAAAGTAGAATGTTAATTTCCTCAATTTTCTCGCCGTAATACGATTTCAAATCGTACGGTTTAACACGACCAGAAGTCTTCAGAGGTGGCTCCATATCAACCAATGGGATGATTTTACTTCGCTGAATGCAATCGACAGATTCAATTAACCCTTGCTACTGTGGTAAAGGCAAATGTCCTTTCAAAGCATCCTCGTAATCGAGTTCTTATGGTACTTTCCTTCAAAATTTCCCAAAGCGCTTATATATCCATATGGCATGAACATTTCAAAGTTGCTTTGGAAGGTTCACATTTACGTAATTATACAGTGATTTATATATGGTGGCATTTAGTACATATCTGTCTAGAAATTACATTTTTCATTCATTCTTACAGTGCTTACAATACCAATACAGATGACCCCAAGTGATATGTGGAAGGAGGTCAGTGGGAAAAAGTGGAACTACCGTTTTTCCATGGCGCTTAAATATAGTTTCTATGTATGTTGTGATAAGATTTGAAGTTGTGTAATGAACATTCATCTGAAATTATGTTTTTTGGCTCTTAATTCAAGTAAAACTACCGCTTAAACATCAGATTACGTTTTCTGTGTTTAATTCAGTGTCGGGCAAATTAAACGCCGTAACATTTATTAAAATAATTTCCACGTGTGTGAATATGATTATAAAATATTAACCATCTGTGCGGCCCAGTGGCTGATTCTTCCCGGAAAGTTCCGTTCATCTTTCTATTCTAATGCATGATATCTAATGCATGATATTCCAATGCGCAATATTGTGCAATCCAATGCGATATCCGAGGCGAAAAATTAATCAAAATCTACATTTGAAAATAAAAACAATATGTTCGATTTGACGCCTTAAATTTCTCTAAGCCAATATAGAATAAGAAAAACTTTTATAAGATTGAAGTAATAAAATATATTTAATGTTTTATTAGCGTACATAAATACATTGCTTTAGTCAATGGCTCTCTTGAATACCGTGCATTTCCACTTAGTCTCTCTTTACACAAATACTTAGGACTGGGACTTTAGTAACTCAAGAGCTTATGAATGGTTGCATATCATGAACATTAAGTAATTGAACTAAAGATTTTAATTGCGTTGTTAAAATTCCAAGGTATGGAAAAATTGCAGCATTCGTCTTTAATAGAATCAATCCCAGAGGAAGTCAAACGATAAACACACCGCGTTATAGAGATCAATGTCAATAATCAGAATAGGGACTAAATCTGTTTATTCTATTTCTAATAATGATGCGATATACTTTATTATTATATTTATTTTTATTTTTAATGAATTCTTGAAAGGTGCTCCTACGACAGTCTGCTCAATGCCTGACTCTGCTATGAAGAGTGGAAATGGTAAACATATCTAGACAATGATTACATATCTAGATCGTAAACAAAGAGAAAGGACATTTTAGAAACAATCTCCAAACGATTATTTGGAGGAATTGAAAAACACCACACATAATGAACTAGATTACATTTTAATGTTAATCATCTACAGATTTGCTTTAGGATTCAATTTTAAAGTAAAGTGATTTCGGTTTATAAAAGTGCTTCGCAAAATGAAGCACTGTATAACGCACACTTTGATTTTCTTGAACAATTGTCGAGGAAAACGACGAAAACGTGATCCACCTGTTAATGAGTACTTTCTGATTGGTGGGATTTAGATTACTAAATACACTCGTGTACCTGTCAATCCCGAGCATCGCTGCATTCTCCAAATTTTGCGTACATTTCCATATTTTACGTATCTCGTTCACAAGTTAGCAAATTAAAATCCTTGAGGAAAAACATAAAGTTTCTTTTATTCTGCATTTTATTCTCCACTGTTCATTATATGGTAGCCAGATCATGCACAATTATTATGTACAATCATTTTGTTACATGTAAAAAAGCAAGGGTTGTCATCGCACGTTGTAAACTATGAAAAAATTAAAACAACTAGATAGATCTCCCGCCGCAAAATGAATATTCTCAGTCATCCATTTGCTTCTTCGAAAGCACCACTCGTTAATTGAATGTCAGTTATTGAGCATTGGTCTCTCAACCTTTCGACAGATTAACTTTCAAACGAACGCATCTGCCTGCTGTTTAAAGCTGCTTTGACATTTTCTCTTTCTCTCTTCGCTGCATCTGTCGCTTCCACCAGTTCTCTCCGAAAATGTGAAAGGAGTTTTAATTTTAAAGGAAGAAATAGGAGCGATTACGCCCTGAATTACTTCTCAAGGGTTTTCAATACACTCTGAAGATTGAGAGAAACGTGACCTCTTCGGGGCCAATTTAAACCAAGGAAAGGCTCGGGAAGAGGGCAGCGCCGCATCCTTCAAACAGCAATAGTTTAATCACTACAATCATTACGGTCCTTGATAAGAAGGGCCTTTTGGTCTTAAGCGAAAAAAGAACTTCCGCAAAAACCCGCTTCCTCTCCATTTGGGAGGGGAAACATTCAGTCCACCGCTTGTAGCCTCTTACAAAAGGGCAAACACTAAAAGGGGAGCTTGTTCTCTCTTCCTGAGCATTTTGATTGTATTTCGTGATTGTGTAAAGTATTCTTTACTCTCAAATGCTCACGACGATAAGTCGCAGTAATAGAATTTATTCCTCCGAAAGTACAGAGACTTGCAGACTCCAGCAGAACTCTGACCCTCAAAAACCTTATGTTTTCATAAAACCATTTTTATTTCAAATTCGTGTCATGTATTTGGTTTTCGTTCGTATGATTATTCATAATATGAGCACATTTTAAGAAAGATGAATTTGATCATAAATTTGGACAAAATTTCATTGATAAACGATTCAATATACGGGGAATGTTATAGAAGTAATTTTCAACAAATTGACAATGTTTCTAGAAAGGTTCAGAGAAGCGCGTGGAAATTAAGGTAAAGTCAAAATCACGAAGGTTGGTTTGAATTACAATCCCTCCACAATAACTGCCAAGAGCAATGAATAGGGAATGATTAGGGAGCTCGGAATAGGGAAATTATTATCCGGGTTTCCTGTACATTTCTTATGGAGGAATATGTAATCCGCTCTGGCATCAAATCAAGGATCAATTTAGAAAATGTTAAGCTTGAATATGAAAAACGCCCACAAATACTATTCATATATTTATCTAGTTTTCTTGTGTAGATGTATATAGACATACATACATTTGTCTGTAGTGCAAAAACTTATCATTAGAACGTAGGTTGGGCTACGCTAAAATGATATCCGCCACCGAATTTCGAATGAAAATCACACACATCAGTGAAGCACGTTTGCTTAATTGGGATCGAATGAAATTTCTGCGCATGCAATTCAATATTTGAAGTGGAAAAACAGTTACAGAGTTCAGGGGCATAGAAGAGTGGAATGTATAACGGTTTCGTTAAAATGTTCGATACTAAATATTATTGGATCTGATTATTCCCCTATTCGACTCCCGAATAGTTTTCTTTCAATTCACATATATCAGCTTTCATTCGTTACAAACGTGAAATTACGTCAACGAGGCACTGTGTTACGATCACGTACTTTCGATATTTACCGTAAACCTCAACTTCCAATTATCAATATTCGTAAAAGAGGATACTATAATTATTAAATATTCTATCCAAAATTTGTGGCTAATTTTATTATTAACAACTCTTTGCTATAACGTTTACAACATTTAGACACCCCCGTTCTCTGCGCGTTTTTTTCCTACGATAGACACTGCACCTTTGGGGTAAATATCAGGGTTTAGAAATTTAAAAACAGTATTTCGTGAAACTTTACGGCATTCCCTGAGGTATTTCGGAAAGAATATGTAAAAATCTCATTTATACTGCCCTTTGTATTAAAGCAATTAATTTGAAAATACTCTTGGATGAAATACATCGTGGGTGAACGTCTTCCTTCTCTTCCTTCTGAAAAATCCTTGGATGATAATTCTTCGGCGTTAAGTCTCTTGTGAACTGTCCTTGATAAAACCATCTTTGTTGCTTGATAAAAAAATCTTTGGATGAAACGCTTTTTGTTGAACTTCCTCGAACCAATTATCTATTTGGCCTTCAATACCAAAAGCTATAAGTTCCCTTGCTCTTCAAGGTAAACGCTCTACATGCAATTACAAATATATCCTTAAGAATGTAGTAAATGTAATTTGGGGCCTAATAACCTCAATTGCTCTTAATTCGTTCGTCCATATTGTATTGTCATTTGCACTTTATTTACTTTTGCACGTGGTTTTTTGCCTCATTATTATTAATTCTGTTTTTTATATTCAGTAAAGGCAGTATGAATTATGTTGCTACTTTTCATATAAAACAAAAACAACTTGTATTATATTTTCTATAAAATGTTACGTTTCCTACCTTACTATGCAACTTTTCTGTACTATTTGTTTCTCACGTTACTTCGTACTGTTCGTTTTCTATTTCGTTCCAGAGTCTTATTTCTCTAGCTTTCAACAAAATGGCAAAATATTTCCTATCCCTGAAGCTCTACATTTCCTATTGAAATTACATATTTGCCAATAGAGTAATATTTGAAGACACTGGTTGACGTCAGAACATCGCGTTGATGAATGTTTCCCGTCATATATTGCATATTATGCGAAAGCGGTTTCCTAAAGCACACTATAGTAGTAAAATCCTTTTTCTTAAGGAAATTCATTATTATTTAAAAGAAACTCTACCAATTAAATCACAGTTCTCCAGACATTATTTACAAAGCGTTTTGCCAAAGGGACGATTCACGCTAGAAATATTATTTCTATAGCAGGAGTTTTCTTATCTTTTCCAATGCTAAATACCATATAAAAATACTAACTTTAAACGTTTTCGTCGGAAATGAAGAAATCGGGCATTATGTATCAAGTATTTTTGGATAATTCGCTAAAGCCATATCTCAGGATATTTTAAATAGTTTCTCGCCATATTCATTTTAAACATCCTAGAAAAATAAGGCGGCGTTTTCATATATTTGTTTTGT
This sequence comes from Ladona fulva, assembly GCA_000376725.2. Taxonomy (NCBI): domain Eukaryota; kingdom Metazoa; phylum Arthropoda; class Insecta; order Odonata; family Libellulidae; genus Ladona; species Ladona fulva. The sequence continues at coordinate 478,797 of KZ308911.1, read as the reverse complement.
AATTTCAGTAATCAAAAGTGTTCTTCCTTTCAAGAGGCTCATGTGCCTTAATATTCCCTATTCAATGGAATTTCTTTCGTTTCTTAGTAGCAAGCCCCAGGCTCGAGTCCCGATTATTAGTTCTTTAATGGGCTTTCTCGAAACGTCAAATTTCATAGTTAGGAATCAACACGGTTTTCGCAAGACTCGATCTTGTGAGTCTTAACTGGCATTATTAGTACACGATATCCTAAATTCTGCCGAAAATAAAAGTCAAGTCGACGCGGTATTTTTAGATTTTCGGAAGGCATTCGATAAGGTCCCTCATCATAAATTATTGTACATTAAAAGTTGCAGGAATCAATGCGGAGGTAATAAATTGGATAAAGGACTTTCTCTCCGATAGAGAGCAACGCGTAGTGCTGGACGGTATTAGTTCTAACGTGGTAAAGGTGACCTCGGGCGTCCCGCAGGATAGTGTAATCTGACCGTTACTATTTTTAGTATACATTAACGACCTCAGCAATCTTATTGATAGTAAAGTTAGGATATTTGCAGACGATACGGTAATATACAGGGAAATAGAGAGTAAAGAGGATAGACTAACCCTGTCGAATGATTTAGATAACATTATGTAATGGTGCGATGGTTGGCAATTAGAGCTAAATGTAGACAAATGTTCAGTAGTTAACTTCTTCGAAAGAAAATCTATTATTAAAGATTATCCGTACAGTCTCCGTGGGATAAATTTATTAACAGTAGAGTCAGTGAAATATCTGGGAGTAACTCTCACGAATAACTTAACATGGAGTACTCGCATCCATAATATATGCGGAAAAGCACTTAAAAAACTCGGCTTCGTAAAGAGAATAGTCGGTCGGAGCGAAGAAAAAGTTCGCGAGCGATGTTACCTTGCGTTAGTCAGACCTCATCTTGAGTATGCGTGTAGTGTATGGGACTCTGCCGATTGGTGTTGTATTCGGGAATTGGAAAAGGTGCAGCGAAAGGCGATACGTTTTGTAAAGAATTGCTACGATAAATCAGTGAGCGTCACCCAGATGCTACAGGATGCAAAATGGGAATCATTGGAAGTTAGAAGAGTCCAACAAAGGATCAATTTACTGGATAAATTCAGAGAAAGCACGTTTAGAGATGATGTAGCGGATATAATGCGTTCACCATGCTACATAGGCCGTTCCGATAATGCGAGAAAGATCAGAGAAATAGATGCCAGAACGAATAGATTCAAGAACTCATTCTTTCCGCTAACGATACGCGAAAATAATCGATTAGGGAAATAGAGTCATGGTGCATGCACCACCTGCCACACGCCGAAAGACGGCTTGCAGGGTAAAAACATAGACATAGACATAAATCGGATTTTTTCCTATTAGGGAATAGTTTTGTGTATTCATCTGTAGTTACTGGTTATCCCTCTCTCGTGTAACTGTCCAATAAATCGATGCATGTGAGGGCACCGAGGAAATAAACATTTCCCCACCTTATTGTATATTTCTTGAATGCGTGTGTAAATATGTTCCTTGTAACGTATATCAATTTTACCTTCATTTACGACTGTATATATCTTTTATATCCCGCTTGGCTTGTCTTATACTTACATGTGTTTGTTTTTATGGACCAATACAATTATTATTGTTATTATTATTGTTTTATGTCATCTAACAATTTTTTCCTTTGTCTTCCCCTTTGTCTTTTCCCTTGCATTCTACCTTCAATTACACACTTCAGCAATCCCTTTCCTCTCAATATTTGACCCATCCATTTCATCTGTCGACGCACAATTGCTTCAGTTTAACTCATTTCCTCCCCAACTATCTCTACTACCTCTGTGTTTATTTTGTATTGACCAAGCTTACTTTATCCGGTGCTTCTATTAAGCCGTTACTGCGACCGATGCCACCATGTGGACGAAATCGCAAAGTTCTTGCCCACAAAGTCTCCCAAATGGCTTGGAGAAATCTTCTGCCGGGATAGCTCAACGGACAGAGAACCCGACCGGCAATTGGGACACCCGGGTTCGATTCCCGGTCCCGTTAGACTTTTTTCATGCATATTCTTCCTTGGGACTTTTTTTATCCATTCTACGCCATACATAAATCTTGAAGGCCTCCAATACAGTAAAACACTCGACACCAATGATTTTTCATCTTTTCCTGGTTCCTTTACCGATACCTCTTTTCATCTGTTCCATTCGGTTCACGAAAGCTTATTTAGCCAATACTACTCTTTTTCGAACCTCATCTGAAATTACCATTTAATAAATGACGTACTGACATTTTTTTAGCCGGAAGAAGTTGATTTTTGTTTCATTATATCATATCATACGAAAAAAAATGGAAAAGTCATTGCAAACGGAGTGGTCCAATAAACCTGAAAGAAGTTAAGGAATTAAAACTGAAAAGTTCCTCAAATTTAAAGACGCTGTAACGCATCAGATATTGAATATGAAGAAAGGGTCAGCCTGAAAATCGATTTCAAATGCTATGAAAGATTCTCTCGGTGGGAAATTCTTGCAAGAGTACCTCTTGGCTTGTCATAGTTGGAGAATATTGAGGGACACTCGAAAGGGTAGCAATTCCGAATAGATGCATCAGGACGGAAAGAAATACCTACGCGAGAGTAGGGGGACCAAATGGAATCTTAAGAAACTCGGGGGTTTCGCGAGTATTTCGGTGAGTTGATTAATTTTACTTTCAAAAGTTGCCTCTCTTATCCTTTTTGGACGGGATTAAACCATAAAGTTTCTCCCAGAGCATAAATTTTGAACGAAGAAACGGATTGTCGCCCGCTCTCTGGACCCTCTTTATTCATGTATGCATTGTTCGCTTAGACGGTACATATTTGCATTTTTTGAGCACAGGTTCTGATTCCGTAAGTGCATTCAGTTGCCTCAGACTTCAAGCGGAAAAGGCTCCTACCATCGTAGTGTACTCCTTCCTGGGCCGAAAAATTTCGTAGTACATGCCTTCGACGGGAATGATAATATTGTCATTTCAACATAGAACTGTGGAATAGAGCCTTCGTGGGATTAAATGAAATATGAACCTCGACGGCCAAACTCACGTATCGTTGATTTCATCGCTGATTTTGTTTTCGAAGCTTTCGAGCTATCCAACGATGGTAACATTCCGAATCCTAAACGTGTGATTCCCTTGTGTTATGTCTACTAGTTCATGTCACGGTCATGGGGAGAAAGAAGGTTGGAATTCAGGATTCCAAATTTAAATAATCGTTACTGCAAATCGCGCGGTATGTTTCGCGAAGGGAACTGGGATTAAAGACTGGTGCGAGGAAGGTTTCCAAATGAGCACGGATTAGCATCAATGAAATTCTCGAGAGCATCCATTCATACCATTAGCGTAATTAATTAAGTTCTTCAATTTATTCCTTCAGCTTATTTAAATCAGCGCAATATGTACTTCCTATGCGTTTTTTCATATATATGCTAATGTGTGTACTTAATATACTTACTTTACTACTTGTTTTGACTTAAAGCGTTTATTCGTCAGATTCTTGGAAGATTATTTTAAGTTCAAATATTATGTATTGGCTTCAGTATGTAACAAGTTCCGTAGCTCCTTCATCTATGTGTTTTGTAGCAGAGGAGTTTTCTCTAAAGAATTTGACGTAAGTTTTGAGGTTCCCGTGAGAATTTCTTCCTTCCTTTTCTTCTTTTTTGCTATATTCATAATTAGCCAAACTTCCTCTCGAATCTCAACGGGGAAATAAAATTGACAAATGTGATAATATTTGTGACTTAATGGGCAATTAAGAAAATATTAGGAAGTTTAAGTAACTAATGAGAAGCAGAAATAACTATATGCTCAAACAACAACATTTCCAAATTGCCTCCTCTTCATATAGGTCATCATTAATTCTTATCATTACTCTTAGAGGAAATGTGCAACTATATTATCCTACATACAGAATACAAACTAACAGCTTAAACCATAAGCGTAATTGACTCGTCTTCCGGTCGTATATACTTCTGGCCATACAGATTAAGCCCAATAAGCTACAAAACATACCCCAATACGATGATAGGTCGGAACAAATTTCTTGCCATAAAAACTCATCGTCGCGATTTGTTTTCCGGGCTTTATTTCACCATATCGGTAAACAAATCCGAAAAAAAACACTGCAGAATAAAATTAAAAGGAATAAAAGGTATAAACAATGAAACACGGTTACACTTGAAACAGAAAAATCAAATGAAAGAATTAAACAAATCTTATCATGCATATCGAAAAATATACCAAAGATATTAGTTTGAATTTCATATGCGACTAATTACTGTCAATATTGAATAATAAACAGTAAGTTGAAAAGTAATCATAGAAACCCACGTTTCCTCACGAAACGTTCGCTGATTTTCAATTAAACGATACTTTGCGGTAACTCTGAAGTAAGCAAAATCTTACGCTGCTTGTCTGGGACAACTCATGACCTGGAATTAGACGATCTTTCTCATTATCTTGGACGAGGCTCCCGTTTGAGGTAACCTGAGATCTGAAATAAGTTCAGTGTGTCTCTCGTTCTCACTTCTAACGATTTTCATCCAGAGAGATGTCTGCAAAGATTGCAGTTTCGTCAGAGTAATTTTCACCAGAAGTACTGCCTCCCGTAGAATTGTTTTGAGTTCTCGTCGACAACTTTTATCCGAAATGCTTTCTAACTTCCTCATCGCTCTTACCCAAAATTAGTTTCAGAATTCCAGTCTTCTCTCTTGTTCGTTGGCAGATTTTTATAGCACGGAATTCCAGAGTGTTTTGTCGGTAGAAGAAAGACATTTGAAAAGACTCATCATCTAGTGACTTCACGATGATCGAGATGAAGACGCTCAAATTTTTATCGTTAATTTCCTTTCAATTCATCTAGGCGAGACACGGTAGAACTGGAATCGGCTGAGAAATGCATTTTTTTAAATTACGATATAAGTTTAAAATCATGAGTCTCGAAGTAAATTGCAATGAATTGCTAATAAATATAAAATCAGAATATTTTCAATGACTGCAGCTACGAAAAGGAACTCTGAAATGTAACCCAAATCAAAATTGCAAAGATTATCATAACAATAAAATATTATTTTTAGACGAATCCTGATTTAACCAACAGTCACTTGGAAAAGCTCATTTGGCCAAAAATTTTCCAATGTATATAGTTTAAATCACTTTGAAAGTCGATTAAGATATTAGCATTCAAATGAAGATGAATATTCTTCAGTTGAATATCATTCAATATCATTTACGAAATTATCTACACTTAATGCCCCTGCAAGCCTCCTTCCGACGCGTGGTAGGGGATTACAAATTATATTGAATATAAACATTTTCTGTTTTTCGCCACATTGTTTCAAATTATTAGAATATATATTTGTTCTTCATTCATAGAAGAATATATAAGATCTTTGAACTAAATTCTTTACGTCAAATAATAGTTTCTAATAGTTTATACTTGGCGTAGATACGAGATTAAATGGAGCTGTCAGCTAAACGAGTCGTCAGTCAGTGATACATTATTAGTAGTAGTATACGTATGTTTTAAAGTACTGTGATTGCTGAGGTAATTTCGCAAGTGTCCCCACCATGAATCGAAACGCTTTCTTTAAAGGCGAAGGCGTTGACCACTTGGCCCCTTATTAATATTTTCTTAATTATTATCATCATCATCACAATCTAATTATAATTACTCCTTCACCATTCCTCATCGAAAATCGACACTAAACATTTGCAGATTAAAGAAGATCGTGTTGGCCTTCACTTGGTGTTGTTCCATCACTAAAACAACAGCAATCAGCAGCAGAACTTTAATTTTCAGACCACATAGAAAATAACACAAACACGACCTAGTTTTTGAGGTCTTTCCTTACCATCAGGTGAGTGGGTGTTTGTTTCAAGGGTTTCACTTAGGTGGGTGTTTGTTTCAAGTTTTCAAGTGTCAATACGTGTTTTGTAAATGGTTTGAAAATTAAAGTTCTGTTGCTGATAGCTGTTGCTACAACAGCAGATTAAATTATACATCACAATATAAAAAAATTGCTATAGCTAATTCTTGTGTCACTTATAACTTAAGGAAAAAAATGAAAATATACGTTAATAAAATACAAGGATACATTAGCACGTCTTGGCGTATGCCAATGCTCTTAAGGTGTTAATAAACAGTTGCTTGTCTTGTTTCGTCGTGATCAAGTTATTTCGTCTACATTTCAATTAGAGATACTTCAGCCTCATGAACTTTCTATCGACGTGGATTACTTTTACTTGCAGTTATTTATTTGGTTCCGAATGGGCGCCAGCAGGGGTTTACATGTGTCAGTACAGTGAATAATTGCGAAGGAAACTTCGCATGGTGGACAGATTTTACTGGACTGCAAACCGAAGCAAGTTCATGCCACTGCTGTAAACGGAACTAGCGAAACTGTTGAAATTTAAAAGCAAAATAATTGTGGAGTAAATAGCAATCGTGTTGGGGGTGCACCCCAACACGATTACTTTTGGCAAAAATGAAAAAAAAAGTTCTTCTAGAACGGCATATTTAGAGGTATTTTTTACGGATCATCTCGGCGAATATTATCTCTATCTTTAGGTTAAGACGATTTGCGGAGATAATACGGAAAAACGACAGTCGAGAAGGTGAAGAGTATAGATTTTAATACGATAAAGGACGTGTTTCGGGATAAAACTGTCTTTTCGTTTGAGTAGCTTTTTACGTGACTGAATATTCTAGAGCTGATTAGTTCCATGTTCCGGAGTCTTTCCTCCGTTCTTTTAGTCCATTCTCTTAAAAGTAATATCCCAGAATTTGGGAAAGGATTTCGTTGAAAGTAAATCTTCACAAATAAGCGAGGGTTGCAATTATGAATAGGTAGCTAACAATGTGCACAATTTTAACATAGATTAGGCCATCCATCTAATAATTTTTCACAGCACAAAAATACTCATAAATTACTAAGAGGCCGTTCTTAGATTTACACATTCTAGGGGGAGGGGGCCTGGGGTCTGTGTCACATAGGGGAATCAGGGCCCTTTGGGGACATCGTTGAACAATACGGTAAGGTATTTTGTCATGCGTATGGTGGCCGGACGTATCTACGGAAGCATTTCACCTCAGAGACGTTTCACCCGAAGACCTTTCACCCAAGAGACAGTTCACCCAAGGGCAGCTCACCAAAAGGACGTTTCACCCATACAAATGCCCCCAAATAATTTCAGTGAAGGATTTTGCTTGCTGAAGTTGAGTTTCCCAAGAGATGCAGAGATTGTTTAATGCGATAGCTTTTAAGAAAAAAAAAAGAGAAAAGAAAACTACGAGTTTACTAACGACGCCTGACATCCACCAACGTAAGGGAGGAAGCTCCCATAAAATATCATTTAAGAAAGAAAAATATAAGAAATGAAATTATTCAATTTTCAATCAATTCAATGAGATTGATTACATTCTTACAAAGATAGAATGTCCCCCTTAATTTTCTACGACCTAAAGCGCCAAAGATGATACTTCTCAGACTGAGTTTTTCAGTCTACGATAAATTTTAGAAAAGGCATTCACCAAAGTCTTCCACTCAAAGTTGTCATCCAATTTTATTTTATCACATACAATTCTGAGATATTTACCCTCGTGAGTTACATTATTCCGTTCTGTCATTGTTAGTTCATCAATAAAATCGTAAATCGATGTGGGAACTCCTGAAAGGGATGGCTGCAACAACACACTTCACTTTGATAGAAATGTTTCCTCTTGTAAAACTTAACTTGGTTTGTTCTATTAAATCCTTTAAAAATATCGCACTTCACATTTTCAGGGTCTCTTTCAGAAGTCGAAGAAACATGATTAAACCTTTCCGTTTTCTCGTAGCGCAGAAAATTCGCAAACCCTCAAGTAGCAAGTAAGTAAGCAAGTAAGCCCTCGATGAATCGTTTCCTCGGCAGCTACCTCACACCTCCGCTTCAATTCACCAGAGAAAGAGTAAAAAACAACATTTACCTACAATTCTCAGAAGTAATTCCAAACTTTTCTTTTGGCAACGTCTCTGTGGTAGCGAATTCAGTTTACTCTGGTCACCCATATTTTTGGTTAAACTTGCTAGTATTACCACTTTTAATCATAATTTTCCAGCCTTATTTAAATTCAACGGTATCTGGTCCGGATGAGGAGAATTGATCTTTAAATTATGGCGATCGAAATTTAAGCGGGTAAAAGTGGTCCTATTTGGAATGGTCATAAAATATTTACGTGAGGAAGTTTTTAAATATTCATGATTCTGGAATATAATATAAACGTAGAAATTCGCAGGCACGTACAAAACGTATTCTAATGAGCCGTAACGGTTTTTACATCGCAAAATAAGCCAACGTTAACTTCAACGTTTCATTTCTGCAAACGTAATAAAAGAAAAGATAAAATATGCATTAATTAAGCTACATTCATCTCATTTATCTTGACTTTCCTCTTCGAAGTTTGCGTTCTGAAAGTAACTTCTACGTGTGGTTGTGTGCGCCTCAGATACCTCTCAAGGTATTGATTTTCAATTTTTATTGAATTGATAATCGATGCTCCCTTATAGAAATTATTTATACTAGCTGATCCCTCGCAAATATTTGCGCACATTGTGCATATAATATCTGCGAAAACTTAAATGTTTGTGACTATTTTATATATTTAGAAACGTATCTTCATACAATCAATAATTTCATTATGTCTTTTGAATTATCAAACATTATTAACAATTCGTTTAATCACACCTTTTCCCAAAGCAATTAATAATCTTCAACTATATCGCTATATGAATACTTTTTCATCACCTCACGGTACTTTTCAATTTCAAAGACTGCGAGTTTCAAGATTGTCAATGAGTTAGTTGAGCTAAGCGGACGGTTAATTTGCTGAAGCGATACATAAATATAAATACTTCAATAAAAAGTCTTGAGCTAAGAGATGATCCCGGGTGATATTTGCGTACTTAATATTTGAAAGGCCACATCAATTTAGGTCCATGTGATTGTTTTTATTTAAAGAAAATTATCTTCCCAACTGATTATCTCTTCGTGGTTACTCTTAGCCATCTAATTTATATGCGATGCAATTCATTGCATCTTTGCTCTTAGCAATCAATTTTATTATATTTATTCACATGAAATTTTCTAATTCTTTAACTCATTCGGTATATATTTTAAATAAATAACTAATTAATAATCAAGTGGCTAATGGCTGGTTAATAAATGTGTTAATACGCCAAATTTTGATGGTA
>KZ308911.1:407667-455392 GCA_000376725.2 Ladona fulva | reverse complement strand
ATGAAAATGATTCGATGATTGATCAAAATAATAGTTCACAATAGGAATTTGACTCCATTACTTATTATATTATATAACTTTTCGTTTCAATTTAATATGTATGTCGAAGTAAAATTAACGAATATGCAGAAAATAAAATTTTAAATATTTTTACATTAAAGATATACAAGAAAATTGAAATAGAGCTTTAACCATGGAAAATACTTAGCCCTTAATGTGTGAGACATTTAAGCTAGGATGTTCCACCAAAAAAGCCTCTTCCAGTTGATAATAAACGTTTTTTAATGCGTTCTTTTACATGAATCGTCACTCAATCGAATATCATCAATAGATCTTCATTCTGTCGACTTATGAATATCATCATTTAATTCCGTCTTCGCTCGATGCCCGTTGGAGCCTGACGTGCCCACCGGTCGCTCCTAATCATAATCCTTTTCTTCCGAAAGCCTTTCACCGCGATGGCCCCTCTCGTTGCCCGTAAGAAGGATCTCGAGAACGAGAATACGGAACTCTGTAAAACTCTCGCCGATATTGAGCAGCAATCCTCTTTCTTTGGTAAAGAGAGAGCTCTCCGAAGTGAAAAAAGAATCTCCGAGGTACCCTACAGTAGCGTCCATCGAAGAGCAATTTATTGGCTTCGAAGGCAAGATTTGCAGGAAAACAGTACATTTGTCTGAAATTTGTACATCCCGTCCTGAGTACAGGACGGGAAAATTATTCCAAATGGGAGCAGGAAGCGCGGCGTCTACATCTCTAACCGAGATGTCGTCTCGGAGTATCTCGAAGAGTGTCGTCTGCGGAGAGCCTCACATTACTCTTTTCGTTGTCTACTATATCGCTGATGTAAATAAGGAACAAGATCGGCCCGATAACTCAGCCCTGAGGAACTCCTGAAGTCACTTCTACTTCGACGGAGAAAATACTATCTAAGATCACGCGTAAGACTCCATTGAATAATTTGATCGTCGATTGCGTAAGACTCGAGTTTCTGTAGTAATTTCGCGTGAGGTACTGCATCGAATGCTTTCCTAAAATCTTGGAATATAGCGTCTACGCTAAAGCCTTCGTCGGCTGCTCGCATTATATCGTGATTAAGTAATGCTAGCTGACTCTCACAAGAGCGCCCTTTACAGAAACCATGTCGACTGCTCGTAATCGCAACATTATCGCTGAAAAAACACAGTAGGTAAATTTATATTAAGTACTCTAGAATTTTAAAAAATATGGAAGTAAGCGGTATCGGTCGAAAATCGTCAGATTAATACTTACGCCCTTCCTTGGTACGGGAGTAATGTGTGCTATCTTCCATGAGACCGGAACCGTACGTTCGACTAAGATTTTTGAAAAATATAAGAAGAATACGATAATCTTTAACGACTATAAAAACTTGAGAAACCGAACGAAACAATCAATAAGGAACGCAAAAGTTCGATTCGCTCATTCTGTTTCTAAAGACAAATCATCCGCAGTTTTATGAAAAAAGCTGCGTAGCTTAGGTATTAGTAAACTTAAGGAATCCCCGCTGCTTTCTTCAAAAAGTCCGGATTCTTTGAATGAAAAATTCTCTCTTCCTCCAACGCAAATTAATCCCGAACGCAAGCGACATATATAATAGATGGCCCGGATTTGAAAACTATTGTTCCACCAGACCAGCTTTGCTTTACAACTTTCTTCTAAAACTGAGATGATGCGCTAAAAAGCATACAATCCAAAGCATTAGGAGCTGACAGAATTCTTCTTTTCGTAATAAACAAGTTGTTGCATATAATATCACTGTTAATAATGAACGTATACGATAATTCTCTGCAGCAGAGAAATTTCCTACGCAATGGAAACGTATTAATCCGCCCGATCCGCCCGTCGGCAAAGAACTCAGTCTAAAATACCAACTCGTTTGACAAACATATTTCACGCTTAATTAGCGTTTAATTTAGCTAATTTAGGCTCGATTCATAAACTTTCATAATTAAGCGTGATAAGCTAAGGTATCGCACGACTGATGGGAAAAATAGGAAGTGCGGAGAACCACCAATTTGTGTTCAAGGCGCAAGCAAAGCACGCTGGTTCACTTGCGTAAAATGAAATCCCTTTGTGATGAGTAGTTTTGCGTCCGTCCGTCCGGCATGAAAGCGTACTGATCTAAAATGTTACATTTACATTTAAAATTAAAGAATTCCGATGGCAGTCCGTTCAACATTCTGCACGGTCTCTTACAAGTAAAGCGCGACGGTTCTAGATGAGTGTTTGCGTCGATATAGTTAACGCCTGAATGTTACAGGTGGACTTGGATCGAAGGCTTCTGCATTTTGTAGCGGAGAACGGCGACGCATACTCGAATGCTATCCATACAGGTGATGAAACTTTGTTTCATTATTAGTTAGCATCCTATCGCAACATCCCGTAGAAGGTCTAATCCGACGGCATTTACAGAGGATTATACATGGTCAGCGCGTCGACTCCCATGCCGCTGTATTTGGCATTTCGTGACCAGTTGTCTCACCATTGTGACTCTGAAAGCATATTGGTTCATCAGTAGCTGTTTATAGAATTCCAAGGTGATTTGAAGGGCAGCATCGAGAGACGTCTTTCGGCCGATCTTCTTGGCCTGGCAGACAGTTGGGCGAACATAAATGACAGCGTCGAAAAACACCATATCAAGTATCATTACAAAACATTACTCTCTTTATTGAGTAGCCCCCGTTAAAGATCACCCCGAATATGGATTCATAGAAATTACCATTTTGGGGTTTTAAGTGGAGGAATAGATCTCGTTAATTTTACGACTGAGACCCTAAGGACTGAGGTCAGTATTAAAACAAGAAGTTTTCATGTAAGCCAATGCTCATCGATGACAAGTTTGGTATTTTATAATTCACGAGGAATTTTTCCCTTAATTAATCGTTTCCTCCTTTCCTCTCATTATGATACAATCGGAAGTTGCCGTTCGAGATGAATTGAAATACTATCCAAACTTCATTAACTTGCTCCTCTCTTCACCCAACAATTTTTAATTGGCACAGTTTTTTAAATGATTCTAAATCCAATTACCTCGTGCCGAATGAAAGCGGTGAAAAACTTTCCTTCCACGCAGGAAGGGTGAGCTATGAAAGTAAAAGCTTTCAGCTATCAGCTTTGTCCTGTTCTGCGACATATAGATAATAGATTAAGAGTATTGCTGCTCCCGTACTTTATAAATCACATAAATTGATCATGCAATTACAGTACTATATGCAGCAGAACACGATACATAGTTGTTTCTGATGCTTTATTTAAGTACATATCATGCATATATTAACAATATATGTTCATTATATTTAATGGAGAAGGAGGGCTGAGGTAAGTACTTATACACGTATTTAGCGGCATCCAGGGTTAATTCACTATAAATTAATTAATTAGGAGTTATCTGTGAACCTCGTTCTTAGGGGGACCTCGACCAAGATTGTCCTGAGAAAATCTTGATAGCCAACTGTTTTCAAATGTGTGTTGAAGCTTGGCTTATATATGGATGTAACGATGATTTAAGTGACATACATTTATACGCTATCATTGTTAAATCCAAATTGTTTTAATTGTTTAATTCCAAATTAAGCTATCACGCTAATTTTATACCCTTCAAATTCTGATTTGTATTGCTTCGAAGATTTGCTAATCAAATCCAATCTAATTCTAACACCTAACTTTAGATGAATACCTTCGGTTAGTACTTTCCGGCTGAAGTTAGTCATATCAATGGAAACCTCAAAACCCAAATGAATCGTTTTTCTTTCTAGTATTTTTTTATTCTTTCTTGGTGTATACTGCGAGCAAATTTTTATATCAATTTATAAAAATGCCATTCCAATCCATATTTTGTTTGTTTCAATAATGCAGTGATTAAGATAAATCTACATCTATATGGGTACCCTGCAAGCCACCTTTCGACGTGTGGCAAGGGTTGCAAAATGACCAGTACATTTATTAAGCAGAATAGCGTCTTAATCAAAAGAATTTTATACGGGATATATATCATAACTGGGAAATGTAATAAATTATTCTACAAAATTATATAAGAAAGAATTTCAATTTCTACTTCATTAGAAACTGTTGCATGTTAAAGGTTTTGACGATTCTTCATCTACATTTACATATGTACTCTATAAGCCGTCTTTCAGCTTGTGGTAGGGGATGCATGCACTATGACTCTACTTCCCTAATATTTACTTTCGCGTATCGTTCGCGGAAGAAATGAATTCATGAAACGAATAGTTTTAGCGCCTTTTTCTCTGATTTTTCTCGCAATATCAGAATGGCCTCTGTAACACGTAGGACGCCTAATATCGGCTACACCTTCTAAAAACGTACTCTCCCTGAACTTATTGAGTACATGAAGCCTCTGTTCAAATTTGCATCTTCATGAGTTTCCCATTCTGCATGCTGAAGCATCTAATCGACTACCACGGATTTGTCGTAACAATTTTTACACTATCGCTTTACCTTTTCTAATTCTTGAATACATCATTTTTCGGAAGTGTCCCATAAACAACATGCATACTCAAGGTGAGGCCTAAACAACGCGAAGTAACAGCTCACGATTTTGTTTTTCGATCCTACCGGCTATTCTCTTAACGAACCGAGTTTCTTAAGTGCTCGTACACATATATTACGGATATGGATACCCCATGTTCGGTTATTCGTGAGGGGTACTCCAAGATGTATCACCGATTCCACTTTTTCCACAAGAATTTTTTCCCTCCGAGGCTGTGCGAAAAATCATTGGCAATTGATTTTCATTGGAAGATTTTATTTCTGAAAGTGTGTCTACAATTAGCTGTAATTGCCGATCATTGCACAATTTCATTATACTCTCTGAGCCATTCGACAGTGTTAATATTTTCCCTCTACTTCCTACTTTCCTATAAATCACCGTGTCTTCCGCAAATATCCTAACTTAATTTTAAATGCTATGAATGAATTTGTTGATACTTACGGATAATAGTTACGATCCGAAGATGTTTTAGAATATTTATAAAGCATTTTAAGTAACGACAAAATTTTGGATAGTCTCTTAGATCTGAGGATACGTTTGCGTGCATACATTTGCCAGATTTTTCAGTTCTAATTAAAACGTGTTTTCTTGATTGGTAACGTATTTATTTGTGCACCTATGTATTTTGAGCTTATCAATATCTTAGATGTAGCAGTCTGCTGTCACTAAGTATTCATTCAAATGCAGTTCATTGCCACTCAGTCGCGTTTGATGGTGATTTAAAAGTTTTTTCTCCTTTATTTTTTGTTGTAATCCAATTTCTTGGTTTTCAGTTCTAATTTTATAAACCATTATTCTGTGTTAAGNGATATATATCATAACTGGGAAATGTAATAAATTATTCTACAAAATTATATAAGAAAGAATTTCAATTTCTACTTCATTATAAACTGTTGCATGCTAAAGGTTTTGACGATTCTTTATCTACATTTACATATGTACTCTATAAGCCGTCTTTCAGCTTGTGGTAAAGGATGCATGCACTATGACTCTACTTCCCTAATATTTACTTTCGCGTATCGTTCGCGGAAGAAATGAATTCATGAAAAGAATAGTTTTAGCGCCTTTTTTTCTGATTTTTTATCCGGGTTCGATTCCCGGCTGCGGCAGACTTTTTCTCTTTCAATTTCCTCATCTAATCGACTATCACGGATTTGTCGTAACAATTTTTACACTATCGCTTTACCTTTTCTAATTCTTGAATACATCATTTTTCGGCAGGGTCCCATAAACTACATTCATACTCAAGGTGAGGCTTAAGTAACGCCAAGTAACAAAGCTCTCGAGCTTGTTTTTCGCTCCTACCGACTATTGTCTTAACGAAGCCGAGTTTCCTAAGTGCTCGTATACATATATTATGAATGTAAATACTCCATTTTAACTTATTCGTGAAGGTTACTCCAAAACATTTCACGGATTCCCCTGTCAATAAGTTTTTCCCTCGGATGCTGTACGAATAATCATTGGCATTGGATTTTCTTCCGAAGAATTTTCTTACTGAACATTTGCCTACATTTAGCTCTAATTGCTATCTTCGCACCATTTCATATTCCTATCTAAATCATTCGACAAGGATAACCTATCTTCTCTCTTATGTTTCCATAAAAA
Source organism: Ladona fulva (assembly GCA_000376725.2). Lineage (NCBI taxonomy): Eukaryota > Metazoa > Arthropoda > Insecta > Odonata > Libellulidae > Ladona > Ladona fulva. The sequence continues at coordinate 449,256 of KZ308911.1, read as the reverse complement.
TTGCCTTGTCCTCTTCAAACATCTCAACTTTACTATCAAAGTCTTTACTAAGGTCTTTGATGTAAACTAAAAACATTAACGGTCCGATTACGCTGCATTGCGGGCGGCCCGAGGTCACTTTAACTGGGTTACAGCTAATACCATCGAATACTACTCGTTCTCTGTCGAAGAGAAAGTCTTTAATCGAGTTTATCGATTCTCCCATTATACCCGAACATTTTAATTTGTATCATAATTTATGATGCGATACCCTATGAAATTCTTTCGGAAAATCTGAAATTATCGCTTCGACATCCCTTTTCTTTTCGAACGATTTCAAGATATCGTGAAGTAATAACGCCAGATGATTCAGAGGCTCACGGGATCACTGAACTCTATCGAAAATCGTGTTGAATCCTTGCTATGAATGTAAATGTGTCGAGTAAGCCCATTAAAAAATAACAACTATATACTCCAATATTCACTACTTGATGACGTTAAAGAGATAGGCCTATATTAAAGACATTTCCTTCGTTCTTTGCATCGTTAATTATACTGCCGCTAATATCTTTTAACGAGCATGCGGTTTCTTCTTTACCTTGGATCTCACGTGAGTATAACAAAATGGCTTTAGTATACTCGTCTTAGTTTACACATAATCTTTTTTTATAAATCGATGGAGGACAACTCGCATGGCTTGCTTCATTTCCAATTGCGTTTGTTTATATTCGCTCTTAAATTAAACGCTGTTGATATTGTTTGGAATTCTNTTTCCAGTGCAAACGCCCTAGTTTCTTTTAGATTCTATTTAGTATTTTCTTACATAATCTAGTATTGTTATTTTATTTTGAGTATTCAATGGATAATTTATACATAGGGTCATTCTCTGTCCATAAAAACAAATTCCAAAAGTAATCGAAATTGTAGCACATCTCACGCGTCGCATCGCAAAATCAGATGTGTTTTTATTACGAAATCCTTTAAAATCAGCTCTCGAGGAAAGAGTTTATGTAATAAAATTTTGTGTATCTTTTGTACTATAACATTCGATATCTGGAACTCGTTTCTTAACTTGATTTAGCCTGTCGATATTAGGAAGACGAAAATCTCCTTTAATAAGGAAATGGTATTGTTATTTTTACGTGAATAAAAGCTTATTTTTTCGTTGAGGCAACGAAAAACATGACGTAAAGATTTGGGTGGCCGATAGAAAGCAAATACGTTTATATTCTGCTTATTGGAGTGACTAATAGTGTACCAAACGCTCATTCCAAACTGGAATGCTCCCGTTTGAAAACATATATGAGCTACTCCGAAGGCAACTTTTGACCGCTACAAATACTCCACTTCCAATTTTTTTCCCCGACGATCTTTTCGATGTATCTTGAAATCTTTAGGGAATACTTTGTAGTCACTAATATTATCTTTAACCAGCTTTTGTACTTATTAATACATCCCAATCTTTAGTTGGTACGAAATCCTCTGGATTGGCTACTTTATTTTTGATAGTTCTAAAATTTATAATAGCAATCGATAAATTAGTTACGTAGCGAATCGTAGTACAGGTTTTACTGTATTTGCTAGTTTTTCCGCATTGTTTTACATCTCTGATTCGCGTAAACTGCAAGCATTCCCACTACTTGTCGTAGTCTTTAGCCTAAAAAATACTTTCAATGCTTCCAATTCCTTTTCTTTCTCTGCAATCACTAGAAATATCCACTTGAAACTCGATTTGATCTTTGTGCCTCGTCCTTAAAACATTCAAACTCGCCCTGTTACCATATAGTAATCATCGCAATGAGGCATTCGAACGCGGCTCGCGATTATTAAGTGCCAGTTCATTTTACGCGCAAGCATCATCAATTCACCCTACGTCTTTTTCATTTTTCTTAATGTTTACGAAGAATATGAATTTGGATTGTGTAATCATGTTTCATGTATTTTTCAATATCATGAAATTTACTGAAGGCGGAATGGGAATTCGTAGCATCCAAAGAAATAAATATGGGAAGCTTGGGTATTTCCCAAAACATGATTTATAGGTATTCCATAGAATTAACACACATTGTCGGTCAAACAACTGAAGAGCTGGATTATAAAGGATCAACTCGAGTCAGACCCATACGCAGATTGGAATTTTGTAGTTTGTAAATAAAGGAATCAGGTTCAATTTCTTAGAGCGATTCCAAGCTCTTTCCAATTTTATTTACACGAATGCAGCCATCGTTAACGAGAAACTTGTTACTCCCCACCTGCTGACAGTGCCTGTGTACATCTGAAAAAATCCACTTTATTTTTCCATTTCCCGTTCTCCTTTCAACTTTACTTTTCCTCCTTTTTCTGAGGATATCCGCTCGATGTAAATATACAGAGGTTTTTTTTGTTTTACGACAAGCTGTTTGTATTGTATTTATCTTTTTTCCATTCGGTATGAAGCTAACTGTATTATGAATGATGATAGTGTTAAAACTAATTCGTTAAAAAACAAAAAAAAAACAAATTATTTTGCAGTAACGCAATGGCTTAAAACTTCCCTCTGAATCTTCTTTCTATTTCAGTGCCGCGAAATTATTCAATCTGTGATAGACGCAGAAGCGTCTCCAGACCGACCCTTTATAACACATGTAGAATGTGTATGTTTTGACAATATGTGAATTATAAGATGATTGGACAGGTATTTCATGACTTTTCTTTATTTACCTCTCTTATTCACTGCATTTATTCTACGAAAATAAATTCACAAAAGGTTACACAACATCATTAAAACAAATATAATAAAGCTTAAGAAAATAAAGACAAAAACCAAAGCTTAATATTCTACGCGTTCATACACCTTATCAAGTTGAAGAGTAAACGTTTTACTTTTTTCAGTTGAATTCATTCAAATTTAAACTTCTATAACTACTGAATAATATGTATGCACATGAGGAATATTGCGTATGTTTTTACTATGGTAACGTATACATATTTTCCATTCAATACGGCTTTAATATTTTTACGAACAGTGTCGTGTATTTTCCTTTGTCATATTTAAATAATTTGAATGCTCGCGTAGTGCTGAATCCCTTGCAAAATCCAGCTTGTTCTCTGGGATGAGCAGCTTCCAGGGAGGCCTTCAGACGTGCAGCTATTACTCTCATGAACATCTTGTAAATAACAGGAAGGAGGCTTATGGGGCGGTAGTTCTTCAAATCTTCCTTGCTTTCTTTGTTGAGTAAAAGGGCAATCTTTGCATGATTAATATAATATACACAATTTAAAGTTCTTGCATCTTGCAAGTTTAATATAGGATAGATTTACAGGTTACAGTGGAGGATACGAACGGTGAGAGCCAGCCAAGGACTAGAAATTCTTATTACCACGAATCTGGTCGAAACGATCACCTAACGAACGGTCCGGAAGAAAGTATCTCTCTCTTGATTTGAGGAGTTTCTTTCACCGATATGAATATGTACATTTTCTTTACAAATATAATCTGGAAAATATTTCTATATCTCGTAATTCTGTCTTCAAATTAGGTGACTTAAATCTAAATTATAATAACTGTCGCATAGTTTATTCGATGAGCTGACTCTTGGGATAGAGATGCGCAAAAAGGTCCCAAAGCAACTCATTTTTAACAAAAATTCGTTTATTTATCAGATCGTTCGTGACTTCGAGCAGAAAAATTTATTTCAGGATAACAACAAGATTAATAGAATTTTGTTTATTATACCATATGTCTAAACTTTCTTTAGGTTTAAAGATTTCGATTAAGATTAAGGCACTTAAACACCCCCTGCAATACGACAGCGGCGGCTTCCCTAACGTACCATTCTAAATCTATCCCTTGGTTTTTAGGACAACACCTTATTGAGAAATACCATGTAGGATAGATTAGGTATAAGGGTAAGGTATAAATGCACCCCCTGCCATATGCAACTTACGATTTGCTGCGAATTAAAAATCGAAATCTAACGCTTTGGAATTCAAAACGACATAATATCAGAAAATTTCATATACTGTAGATAAGGTAAGGAATTAACAAACCCCCTGCCATACGCCACTGGCAATTTACGGCCGATTACGAATTCAAATCTATCACTTCAGTTTCATATCAAAACCATATTGAAAAAAATATCGTATAGGGTAGGTTAGTTAAGGTATTACTACGGCCCCTGTCATACCTCGCTGAAGGGCGACTTATAAATCGAACTCTATCCGTCGGGTTTAGAAACAACACCATATTAGGTTCCATATGGGGTAGATTAGGGAAGGTAATACCCCCCCTGCACTTTATCTGCGGTAGATTACCAATCATATTACGGCTCAGATGTTCTTAAGAGACTTAAAATAACATGATATTATTTGATAGTAAAATAACTCTCTTGAGTTTTTGCGTTATTATGGCGACAAAAAGAACGCTCTAATGTAACTTAAAGAAATCGGTGATTGTGAAGTAAAATTAATTTCTATAATTCCGTTCATTTCCTGCTGTAAATAACCACTTTTACTATATCAAAATCAAAATATAAATTGAAATTTAAGTATCTGTACGGTTTACTCTTGAAAATGGTGTGTAGAGTGAATCGTTTGCCATTTTGCAACAACTGCACAACATCGACACAACAATGACAGCCGCAAATCCTGTCTCTTTCGCTTGTTCCTTTTAACTGAGTCAAAGTTCAAGTAAGTTGTCCTTACTTCCTGGTACTGCGGCCTAAAACGTGCTGAAAAAGAAGCAAAGCTTATCATAGTGTTAAAATATAGAACGAGTTTTAGAAGCAGCGGATTTTTTGTTATTTCCCCATCGCAGGTGTGCAGGAGCAGCCGATATTTTTCCAAAATAATGATTTGAAATTTTTTTCAAGCCCTCCTTTCTAAGTCAAGCAATTAAAAATTGAGTCACCTCACCAACAGATTCCTATATGCAGATATATGTGGAAATTGGAAGTAATTAAATATATGTGGCTCTTACATATTGATGAATTACCGTAGACATGTCTATATCTTTTGTAAGGTTCTTCTAGCTGCAACTTTCAAATTGTGTATGGAATCTCGGAATTATTGGCCTTCTAAGGTTGTTTAGAAACTTAAGAGCATTTCATCTACCTTGATATAATTTTCAGAAATGAAAAACATCCAGCTTTCTACTAAGTTATATTTTGTGTCCCAAGACGTATCTTGTATATAACGTATATTTAAGTCGTAATATTAAACATGGATAATTTTAATGATTACGAATTCTTATATTTTTTAAGTAAAATTATTATAAATTAATGTCGCAGTGTCGCAAGACTATATATACAGAAAACTCCTTAAAGTGAATTTTTTTATATTTCCATCAATTTCATTTCTCTTCCGATATAGTATTAATAATTTTTAGTGCTTCGACAACTAAGGTCATTTCTCACGTGAGCTCTACCTGTGGTGGAACACTGGACCACTTCCGCCGAAGTTGAATGCATTACCTACTTAGCTATCTTGAGCATCTCTTCCGTTACAATATAGTGTTCATTTTAATCTACAGCTCTATGAAATTAGGAGAATCTAGCTAGCAGTTACAAGACAAATTGTCTCGTCTTAAATTCAAATCATTACATTTAATACATTGGTTCAGTAACACGCTTAATGGCATAGTGTAATAAAAGAAGATAGAAAAAGCAAATCAGTGAACTGTAAAAATTAACATCTGCGCCTTTCGGCTTGCTTTAATCAAAGGCAGCGCATCATTAAAGTAGGAAGAGTTTGTAAGGAACTTATTAAACTTAAACGCATTTTAAATTTTTCTTTACAGATTTATATGTCATAGTGAGTTAGGAAGTGTAAGATGATTCATAATTTCATTGATTATTTCCTACTGTTTCAATAATATTTTATTCGTCGAATTTAATTTACAGCTTCAGTAATTAACTAACCTTACTCGAAGCACGAACCAAGCTGAACTACTTGCCTAACTATCCTCGAACTGAGCCTTAAATTGAACCATTTTCAAAACTTTGGAGCGGAACAACTCCCGAATTTTGGAGTGGTTCGCAGCTCTGCCTCCGAAAAATAGGAAAAACCTTTTCTGATAAATTTATCTCTAATTTTTTTCCCTTGATCCACTGGAAGATGCTGGTATGGAAAAATTCTTAATAAGCATTCTTCCTAAAAAAATGCTGTTGGTATTCACGGTTTCCGCCATTTATTCTCCTGAAAATCCTGTCGGAAGACGGTCATGCGAGTGAAAATTTTCAAATTCAAATTTTGTTTACTCTTTGCTTTAATTGAAATGTATTCCCAAACGTTATAATCTTGCAAAAGAGCGCGGAAGATATTTCATATATTTTATATTCATGAGTTCTTCCGTAGGTTAAGGCCTACTATTAGAATAATAATGGAATTTAACCGACAATTCGTTGAATTGTACTCACGCAATTACGGAAAGTTACTAAAATTTATTTTCATTGATTTTTGTCCATGTGCGATGTGCCACTTTGAAAGTAGCTGTGAATTATACATTTAGATGAGATTATATATGTATTTCATTCTTTTAAGATAAATAATGTCATATGTCATAGATGCAATTCAGTAAATAAAAGCAAAGTACAGAATTGCAGTTATTTTCTTTGTCGTTTTTGGTTCGAATTCATGAATATCCATATTTCGATTCACTTTTGGTTTTGCACCTGCCACCGTCTAGCCAATTCAAATCGATTTCCACTTTCCGAGTGGAATTTTAAATAGTATATCTTAAATTTACAATCATTATGAAATGTTAACGTCCGTTGTTATTCTAATTACACTGCATTAAATTAAATTTTAGAGTAAATTTCGTGACAATTAAGAAATAATGATATGTCTGAGTTTAGTTATTTTTTGTCGGTTAACATCTTCATTGCTGGATTTTTTTGCATCAATTAGTCGGTTGCACGTAATTGTTACTCTTAAACATCAAATCTCTATTTTCTCCTATTAGAATATGAAATAGGTTTAGGTTTACATTCATAATCGTGAATGTATTCACATAGTGTTTGCTTATAAATCCAAACAATTCCTCCTTAACGCCCTTTCCTCCTAGCCTCGATATGCCCTACATATCTTCTAACATCTTTTGCCCATGTCATCCCCACTGTCTCTTCCCTTGCATTCTACCTTTAATAAATGTTATCCCTTCTTATCCCTTAATATTTGCTTCACCTATTACCTCTGCCAAAGTTTAATACCTTTGATCAATATCCCTTTCTTCTACTACAACATCAGCACTTCCTCTCTTGTTTTTTTATCAACCCAACCTACATTTCCCATTACACCTTCATCTCGCACGCCTCCAATCGTTTCGCGATCTACTTTCTTAAAGTAAACGTTATACATCCAAACAGTAAAACACTCCTCACTCACGATTTTAATATCTTTTCCTCGTTCCCTTATCAAGGCTTTCCGTTAGTACCCTTTGCGCATGAAAGCCTCCTCGTCCACTGCCTTTCTGCTGTGTACCTTTAAAGTAACAGGCGATTTATTCCGTATAGATTAATCCGAATGACGAATCGCTTCGGAAAAATGTTAAGGCTTTTCAACCATTTCCGAGAGTCCCTGCGTTAGGTAGTGCTTATTTTGAAATAAGTTTTATTCAGCAATCAGCGCTCTCCAGCAATCTAAATGCTTATCTGAAATACGTCGAGCGAAATTTAGAACGGTAAATCCAGCATTATTCAATTTCGGTCCAGGTCCAAGATTTTTAAACTTCCGTTTCTCACTCCGGTGAAAGTGTATTCTATTTCAATGCCAGATTTCGGATCGATTCCGAATCGATTCATTAAATCAGAGTAAGGTTTGGTATTGCAATTCTAGACCATTAATCGCTGAAGTTTCCAAATCCCATATCAGTGAGTGAATGCTCACACTCAATCAAGAAAACGTTTAAGCCGGAACAGCGTATAAAGCAATCAAAAACTCATTTAGATCTTATTTCTTACGCTGAAAGACTTGACTTCTTGAAAAGTCATAAGGAGAACCAATAAGTAGATCATTGGATGAATCGCTATCGGACTCCATTAAATTTCGCCGTTGAAAAGCAGTGCTAATATGTCAACAACAATTTTCAACGATGTGAAACGCAATGTTACTTCCGAAAGAACAAGATCCCTGATGTAAAACCAATACCCTAGAGTAAAGATAGGAATATTATAACGAACGTTACGTGCATACGTTGATTTATTCGGCTATTTGAAATGAATTTTATGAAAATTGCTGAATGCGTCACTAATAGGCATGACTTCTTCTTGCCTTCCTATTTAGTATTTATGGACTAACAAAAACCTTTCTTATTCTTAGATACGTCAAAATAAGGGCTCATATAGCTTTAAATTTACGCTGTAAATCCCTTAAGATTACACTAATTTGGTAAATTATCCTTCCCCAGAAATACTTTGCTTTTATTGCTGACAATTATCAGTCTTCTTCAACGTAGGCACCAGTAGGAGTATGATTTGTGCAGTTTTATAGGAAACCTTTATTTTTGATAGAATAAATAAGATTGTCAGATATACGAGTATGGGATCGTAATGATGCATCTACGTAATATAGCATAAATCTAGCATCTTTGGTAAATTTAATTTTAAAACTCGTCACGTTTGAACAATTGCCAAAGAGAAAATATGCAAAATATATCAAATCAAAAGAAAAGCAGGCAGATATCTAGACACATCTAATGCATTCATTCACTGTTTTACGTATATATGTACATAAATACGTGTGTGTGTATACATATATACATATATATATACACACACACACTAAGCATGTGACTAAGCATATGTTTAGATAGATTAACATAAAAATGCATTTGAAATACGAGCTTACATGTAAAATGCAAAATATATACTCAGATTAGGAAACTTTTGAACAAAATATCATGAAATGGGTCCCTGTAATTCTGGGTTTTTAGAGTGCTTAAGAGTTAGATGGAATTTTATTAGAGGAACGACTAAAAAGTGTAACCTTTAGCGCGAAAAATATTGTACTCGCATAGATTTTACATGATACCATGTCTAAAGTTTCAGAGAACTTGATAGTATATATTCCCAAATTATACCATCCTGTGAGTAGTATAATCGTAGAGAAATATGATAAAGATGGAAAATGAAGAAGATGAGAGATAAGTGACTGAATCCTATCTTAGCACTTCTATAAAGCGGAAATCTGTGTTACCTGGAAGAATTGTTGGTCCCTGCATGTGTTTTCAGTTTCAGAATTTTAGTTTATTCCAAACTCGTGGTAAACGGAACCTTTTGAACGCGGAAACGGAATAGATTTTCGCATATGTAGTAATTTTGTATGCGGAATTCCAAGATACTCCTTAAATATTTAGCCTCCCATTTCTTTGCAGCAGAATTTTCCATGTTTAGCTTCCACCAGTATTTGTCTCAAATTTCACTTTTGAGCAGAGGACATTCTTGCTCATTTATTCCTGATGTGTAAATCCTTGAACTAATAGGACGGGAACTATTTCATTCGAAATTTCCCACGCGCGATAGGAAGTGATGAGCCTAATAGTCACCTAGGCAAAAAGAAAAAACTGTACTCCAGAAAATCATTCATTTACGGAATATTTTTTGAAATTCTCATCGGTCGATTCTAGTTCACATGGAGGATATTCAAGTTTATTTGGTATTTTGAGGGAGACAACAGGTAATGTAGAGGATTGTATAAAAGGGTAAACAGTAAAAAGTAACTGCATATGTTCATAATTTGGGAATAAATTGTCATGTTACGTATTGAAAAGAAAACAATATTCCTCTATACAATGCCTGTTTTTATCTTCACACCATTCCGCATAGGAAATGTCAGCCAAATAACCCACATATCTACCCTGATCGTAGGGATGGGTGGAAATGAAGCCCCCTTCCTTTGTTAATGGCCGACCCTGCATTAAGTGGATAACTGTCCGGAAAAAGTTGTACTCCAAATATATCCCGCTAAATACTGGTTTCACTTTAGGTCTATACGTAATCTAGCATCAAATTTAGCGAAAGATAACCTACCTCTAACATATATTTCGATAAATAGCACGCATATCATTCTAGCTTATGAAGATTGCGTTCTGACAGATATCTTTCCACGTTGTTAATGATAAAACATTAAAATCGCTAGCTCATTACATAAAAGTTTGAAAAAAGAAATTTACTCTCTTTGAAAAGGGTATCTGAGAAATGTCATGCCTCGACAAATCCTTCCACCAGCAGTTTATGAAGGTGAGTACTCAAACTGAAGATCCAATCCAACATCGAGTGCCTGAATATGAGATTCGTCTGAAATTATTGATGATGGAATTTGTGTGGGAGAGATATAGGTGAATATGTTCGGCTAGAACGTGAGGTTGATACTGTACCAACAATTAATTTCGCATACGCTTGAATCCCCGAAAAAGGTACCACAATATTTAATTTAACCAGTATTTTTTGCGGTTGGTAAACTTTGTAAACTTGATGGCATGGATTGCGTTTTCCACATTAATTGTGGATTTATTTAAAAAACTGATCTCTCCAATCTGCTTTATACCTGAATATAAATATAAACTTTTAAGTATTAACTGTCGAAAATTTACATGTAAACCCAACTGCTCCGAAAAGACTCAGATTTCCAAGGATATAGTATATATTTATTTTAATAAATTCTCTGTAGTTAATTTCCTCGAAAGGAAAAAATTGCGTCAGAACCACCCATACAAAACGAATGATATGAATTTAGATATAATCGAATCAGTTGAATGTCTCGAATTCACGCTCATGAATAAATTAAGCAGAAGCACACATATTCGATAAATCTGCGGTAAAGTAACAAAAAAGCTCGATTTTATAAAACGCATTGTAAGAAGATGCGATGAAAATGTTAGAGAGCGGTGTCATTTTACCTTAGGCCCCATCTGGAATGTGCGGCGAGTATATGGGACCCAGAGGATGAAACGTATGGTCGCGAACTCAAGACATTGCAGCGCAAGGCGATATGATTTATTAGAAAAATGCTACGATATAAACAAACGTTACGAAAATGCTATCAGACTCAGGTTGGAAATCCTTGAAAGAAAGGAGATTAGAAGCTAGGCAGCGATTGATAAATTAAGAGAAAGTGCATTAGCGGAAGACGTAATCGGTATTAGCAATCCCTCTGCTACTTCGGCCGATTCGACAATGAGAGTGAAGTAAGAGAAATAGATACGAGGACATGTTGTTTTAAGGAATCATTCTTGCCGCGAACGACTTGCGATAACAGAAAGCTAAAGAGGTAAATCGAACGCTGTGTTTACACGCCGGAAGGCGGCTAGAAGGTTATACATGCAGATGTACAAATCTGTTTCGCTAAAGATATGAATCTTGTGGTAAATCGTTGTGGAAACCACAATCCCCATTGAATCTCTCACTTGACTTCGTAACCTTTACTCCAATTAATTGATTTTGCTACTAAAATTAAACTAGAAGATAAGGACATCATGTTGTGTAATATCTGTCTGTTATTTGTTCGGAGGTAGTTTGCGTCATTCCCTCTGCTATTAGTTGCGAAAACTTTGAAGATTGACGGAAGCCATTAGGCAAGATGAGGGGTGAGATATTTTTTCTTACTTTTATCAATAAGCCAAAATACTATAAGTGAAAACGTATATCTAAATGCAGCTAAATGACCAAATTAATAATACAGACAGCTCCCAAGGATCAACGAACATGAAAAAAGTCTGGAAGGATTCGAACTTGGAATTTTCCGCTTCCCGGATAGATGATTTAACCAAGCCAGAACATATCCTCAAGCCGTTTATAGGGATCTTTGTAGGCAAGAACAAAGTGGTCTCGTCCGACTGTGGGGCATCGTCCACGGCCAACGCCCTTGTTGAGGCCATACAAAGTGGTGGAGGGGAGAGCATCTCCTAAGGATAATACACAAAGAAAAGGGTAGCACGCCTTCTCGTGCATAGTTATCTCTACCCTAACCATTTTGAGACTTCTTACAGCCTTATACGAGGAGTGACCACGATGAATACCAATATTTAGCATCACTTATATGTAATTAGTCATCACATTATCACTGCTATGATTAAAAACGAGACTAAACTAAAATGAAAGTTTCATATTCCTAGAACCTTCGTTGACCTTTCAAAGATCAAGCCTAAATTGTTACGTATTCAGGCCGATTTTTTTAATTACTACAAACTAATTGCTATTAGTATATTCGGTATTTAATTACAGAACTTATATAAATCCGCAAAACTGATAGCAAACGTCCGTTGGACGTTTTTGTGTATTTGTACAAGTTTTGTCATAAAATACTGGATGATCATGAAATTCAACCAAGTATCGCTTGATACCATTCTTTTTATTGGTACATTGTTATTAAAAATCAGATCATGCAACAATTATGATATCCATGTAAAATATTCCAATTGCTGTTAAATAAAGTTATGTGCTGTATATATTATTATGCTTTGCCTCCTCTTGATATGTACCTTGTCGTGGTGAGGAGGCTCGTGCGCCACAATGATGCTTAGAGTTATGCCGGCGGTAGTTTAACTACTGGTAGGGCCTCCCTTGCTGGACAGATCTGAGAGAAGGGGCCAGACTAAAACATACCCACACAAAATCCAGGTCTCGTCTGCAGTGGCAACCACCGGCTACCTGGTCAGCGTCTGTTCACCCAGAGGGTGTGGCTGTACAAAACGCTTCAACTTCAAAACAACAACAGGAATTTACAATCCCTGGTTCTATTACCCCAGTGGAAACACAGGATTAAGTAGCTCACATGCAATTATGAATCGTGCAATAGTAATTACAACAATACCCCAGGTGGTAACCAATCCACCCGTTGACAGACGGCAACCAGGTTTTCGGATTCTGGGGAACCTGGACTTTCACGATCAAAGAAGACGTCGGAGTTTTATGGCAAACTTTCACACAAAATCCCCACATACATTGGCATCTTCAATATCAACACACTAATTCTATCTGGCAAATTTCCTTAACTTAACAACGGAATATGATAAACAAAAGATTCTGATACTTGCCCTGCAAGAGACACGATTCACAGATGAAGACACGATAGACTATGAGAACTACCGCATATTCAAAAGCAAGGCAGAAAGACAAGTCGCTAGAGGCACTCCACTTCTGGACATGGTACACAAAAAGATACTCGACTCTATCAAGGAGGTTACTCCTATAAACAACAGACTAATGTACACACAGTGTGACAACGAAAAATATACCGTGTATAACGTACACACCCCCACCAACAGAGATAATAAAGACTCCAAATTAGCAGAAACATTCTGGGCAACACTTGAGAAGGTGATGACCAAGGCTCCAAAGATTTTAACGCAAAAATTGGCAGGAAAAAAATCCATACCGGAAAACTGTAGGCAAATTTCCCGCGCACAAATTCACAAAAAAGAAGGGCACAAGGCTTATCGAGCTTTGCCAGCAGAGCAACCTGAAGATCATGTCAACGTCCCTCAAAAAATCCCCACGGAAACAGAAGACATGGAGATCACCTATACAAGAGATCGGCGAATTCCAGGTAGACCATGTGGCGATCTCATACCCTGTACAAAATATATATTCGCAGTGATCTTCAATGCAAAATCATCCTTACCAGTGATCCTAAATATAGCAAAAGACCAGAATACCTCTTTATTGAAGTTACAGTTAACTATAAAAAAACATTACTCGGAGTCATATATCGGCCACCCAAAGTTGGTCACTTATCAGATATCGATGATGCGATAGCGAAACTTAGGCAAGAATGTGAACACATTGTGATAACGGGTGACATAAACGCTGACATGAATTATCATAATAATGACTCGAAATTCTTGAAAAACACGTTTACAGCGCACAAATTATCTCTACTCCTATTGCAACCAACACATAATACCGTAAACTCATCCACATGGATCGATATCATAGTTACTGCCAATCCAGAGAGAGTAAAAACGTATGGACAGCTCGCAACACCTGGAATATCTCATCATGATTTGATATACATATCTTATTCTCTTAAAACACCAAAACCTAAACAAAAGTATATCCATCATCTCGATACAAAACATATAAACTACGATAATTTTATTAGTGATTCAAACTTTCTGCCGTGGCATAACAGAGTTTGTTAACAACCTGGATGAAAAAATTGAAGTTCTAAATACTCTCCTTTTTAATTTACTTGACCTACACGCACCTGTTAGATTAATTAGTCTCTCCAAGCCTTTTGCTCCTTGGTTAACAGCACAGGTTAAGGAAATTTTGGCAGAACGCGATTCAACATTACGTCACTTCAAACGTAGCAGGAGTGCAGCAATCTTGAACGAATATAAACGCTTGAGAAACCGTACGAAACAATTAATAAGGAACGCAAAAATTCGATTTGCGCACTCTATTTTGAAATGTAAATCCTCGGCGGCCTTATGGAAAGAACTGCGTGGCCTTGGTATAGGGAAACCTAAAGAGTCCCCGTTGCTTTCTACTGAATGTCTAAATACTCTAAATGAACAATTTTCTCTTCCACCCACAGAAATTAATCCCGATCGCAAGCGACATTTATTAGATTGTCTGGCTTCTAAAAGTATCGTCCCGGTTCACCACGCCAACTTTGTCTTTAAGCCTGTATCTCAAATCGATGTACTAAATGCTCTTAAAAGCATAAAATCCAAAGCCTCAGGAGCTGATGGAATTCCCATTCTCATAATCAGTAAGTTGACGCACATCATATTACCGGTAATAACTAACATATTCAATAGTTCTCTCCATCAAGTAGCGTGTAGCGTATGGGACCCTGCAGAGAAGTGTTGTATTCGGGAATTAGAAAAACTGTAACGGAAGGCGATACGTAACGCTTGCCCGAAAGGGAAAACCCCCTCATTCCCTTCACACTCAACACTACCAGCGGCGACTACCGCCACTACTGCCACCAATGCGGTTGCCGTAGTTGCGGCTGTTCCCCAAGTGGAAGAATCAGAACCAACACTGATCTCTTCGTCTCTACATACTTCCTCCAACAAAAATCCAGGAGTCCCCGTCAATAGCCAAGAAATGACACAGCCGGTGAACTGCCCAAAACCGCTCAAGACACTGGCATCCCTAGCAACCTACTCCAATGAAAAAACGACTTTAAAATACGCAACCGCCGACAAAACCACTACAGGGCTTGATACCTGTACCCTAACAAAGCGAATGAAGGGTCCAGAACACATAACCGACACCACACCAAGCCAGACTTACAGAAAAGAAAAAAATTCAAAAACCATTAAGGATATACGGCCTGACGACTCTGGCTTTAAGCAAATAGCAGAATACTACGCTAAGCACCCGCACTTTAGTAATATATCCTTTCTTGCACTAAGTAAATTTCTAACTGATTCCAAAGGACGAACGGACAGGACCGCGGTCCTAAAAGAAAATTTCGAAGACCCGGTGGCAGCTTTCAAAACTCTTCAAATCTTAGACAAGGAAAAGGTCGTAAAGCAAGGGGCATTAAAAATGAGGATCCGGAGGATGATCCAGCACGCTCTCCAGGATGAGCTTTTCAATTCATAAACTGTACCAATTCCAACTAATTCAGCCGTCGATGCACCTCAAACTATAATAATAATAATAGAAAAGAGGTAGCAAAGAGTATGAAGCAAACTAAGAGGATGTACATGAAAAAACAACTAGATTCTACTGAAGAGAACTTCCGCGACTACAACACGAGACTTTTGTAGGTCTTCCGCATAAAAATCCGTGGATACACACCGCGAGATTTGTGCTTGTCAAGCCAATTTCATAAACAATCGTACCTACGACGACATCCACTACATGTCTACATCCACGTTTTGGTTCTTAGCCATTTGATGAATTTAATCTATACCTGTGTCATAACTAGCTGCACATCTATTTGACTGTATAAAAGGATTCTCTTCTTCGTTTTTGTCTCATTCTTCCAAATTATAATCATCCTCTTCCTCATAACCTTCAACAACATGAGTTTCTTCTTTTACACCTCTAATCTCTTAGTATAGAGGATAGATTAACCCTATCGAATGACTTAGATAAAATTATAAAACGGTGCGATGATTGGCAATTAGAGGTAAATTTAGACAAATGTACCGTAGTTAACTTCTTCTAAAGAAAATCTATTACTAATGATTATTCATACAGCCTCCGAGGGGAAAACTTATTAACAGTAGAATCGGTGAAAGGTCTTGGAGTAACCCTCAGGAACAAGTTAACATGAAATACCCACATCCGTAATATACGTGGAAGAGCACTTAAGAAATTCGGCTACTTTAAGAAAAAAGCCGGTCGGAGCGAAGAAAAACTTCGCGAGCGATGTTATTTTGGGTTGGTTAGGCCTTATCTTGATTATGCGTTTACTATATGGGACCCTGCCAACAAGATTCATTCGGGAATTATAAAAGATGCAGCGAAAGGCGACACGTTTGTGAAGAATTGCTAAGATTATTCAGTTGAGAGTTACTCAGATACTTCAGGACGCAGAATGGCAAACTTTAGACGAAAGAATATTTAAACAACGGATAAATGTAGCTAAATAAGAGATGCATGTTCACAAAAGATGTAGCCGATACAATGCGTCCTCCATGTTACATGGGCCGTTTTTATACTGCGAGGAAGATCAGAGAAATAGATGCTAGAACTAATCGATTCATGAATTCGTTTCTTCCGCGAACGATACGCGAAAGTAGTTATTAGGTAATTAGAGCCGCTTTGTTTAAAGACACTGCCACACGCCGAAAGGCGACCTGCAGGATACTTACGTAGACATAGATATGGACCAATAGATGAGAAAATTTTCCGAATTACTCCTCCCTTTGTTGTAAATATATATACCGCTTGGTGTTATCGCCTTGGTGTTAACCGCCTTGGTGTTATCATATTTATATACTCGTAAGTAACAACCATCTAATTGATACCAATGTAGGAGGGCGATTGCCACACCCACTTTGGGTCCATATTTGCCGTTTTGAAATTAAGGGATTACTAGAAAGGCTTCCGCGGCGATTTGAAGATAAAACCCACGAATCAAAGCGCAACATTGTCTACAATTGCTATTTTATAGCCATTCCTGACGTCAGCATAAATTCTCTTCGGCCCATAAGACGCAGGCCAATTTTAAATTAAATTCTCGCGGAAAAATATGCCTCTTATGGACCAGAAAACACGGTATATAAAACCTCGTAAATTAAAAAGAGCCTCTTATTGCCACCTCATTGTTGTAAAAATCCGTAAAACATGAGCAATGTTTTAGAGTTACTAATTCTGTTCCTATAGTTATCCATCGTTCAATTATATAATACATCGCATGATTTATAAAAGAAAACTATGGTATGATACATCACATAACATTGTATTATAATCTGCTAATTAACTTCAAGTAAGGAAAAGAAAGGTCGTAGTTATAGTGTGTTATTGGGACACGTGGGGACATAGAAAACCCCACCCAGAAATGTATCGCACTTTAAGATAAGAAGGTATCAAATGATACAGGATTTGACGAATCGTATATTGTTAAATAAAATAGAAAAATGCACTTAACGTAAAAATTATAGAGAAATATTTAAGCAAGAAAATGCAGACAATGATTGTTTGGAGTAAAATTTGACCCCGCTTGCCTGTTTAAAGATTGATGAAAAGGAATAAAGATGAGGAACGATACTTTTGAAGAGTAAGTACCATTTTGAAAATTAAAAAACCAGGAAAGGATTTCGTATACGAGGTAAGGAGATTGAAGTTTCAGAATATTGTGAGGCAAAAGGCAGAACAAATAGAAGTGAAACGGTTTTGGGCGAGAGTGGAAGAGGAAAATTCAAATCCAAGATCAGTTAGGGAGAGGAAGTAGTTTTTTTTCTGAACGGTACATCGTTTTTTAAACGAAGCCGGGGAAAAAGAGAATAGAGTTTTGACAATTGGCAACAAGTACCACGTGCACAAGTATCTTAACGTCGGGAATCGAGTAAAAGCTAAAGTTAGCGCGGAAGAGCGGGATGAATTTTTTGTAGTATGACGTAAGCACCCATTAAAAATGATTCGCGGTGGTAAAAAGCCGCCAAGAGACTAATGGAAAGATCTTAGAGGAAGCAAAAAAGGTAAAGTATGCAACTGCTTGCGCGAACGGGTAAATGAACGTCCCCGAGCTTCACATTATTATAATCAACGCCGCACTGTGCACTACTCATTCCCCTTTCATAACTACACGTAAGCGGATTAGAGGTACTGGAAATATCTTGTTACACGAGGGACTTTTGTTACTCTTCTTGGCTCCACTCCTTCGCTTGTGTGCCAGGAAGCACGGAGGCCGTCACGCCGATGGGCTGAGCGCTACAAAAAGTGCCACTTCATTTTCCCTTCGGACTGTCCTCGTGAACAAAGCTGGAAACATTGTGAGGGCTATCATTTAGCAAAAAGAGGAAATATTTTCTTTTTGCGTACACTAAAATCCAACAGATTTAGACAGCGGGTTAATGCGATTTCATTGGAAACCTCACCACTTTCAGCTATAAAGATTACGTAGAATCCAGTTATTCCCGTCAATTACTCAACTCTCCTACACACTTTTGTAAAACTTCATCTCTTGAGGAGGAAAAATGAATTAATAGACCCTTTGTTAGCAAATTAGAACAATGTGGTCCTCTTTTCTACCTCATATGTAATTTTATATTCGATATTTGCAAATATTAGTAAAATATATAGAAAGAGATTCGTTTCGGTAAAAACTTTGTAACTTATGCATTACTATTGACTTGGTAAGGCACCGAAAACCTATGCGCATAGTAAACATTTCTCAAGAGGTGATTTAAAGGATTTCGTAATAAAAACACATCTGATTTTGCGATGCGACGCGTGAGATGTGCTACAATTTCGATTACTTTTGGAATTTGTTTTTATGGACAGAGAATGACCCTATGTATAAATTATCCATTGAATACTCAAAATAAAATAACAATACTAGATTATGTAAGAAAATACTAAATAGAATCTAAAAGAAACTAGGGCGTTTGCACTGGAAACTAAAAGCCGCTGCGAGAATTCCAAGCAATATCAAGACCAATTAAATAAAGAGCGAATATAAGTAAGCGCAAACGGAAACGAAGCGAGCTATGCGAGATGCCCTCCAGCAATTTAAAAAGAAGACTGCGTAAACTAAGAAGAGGTTCCTAAAGCCATTTGGTTATACGAGCGTGAGGTCCAAGTCAAAGAACATTCGGTAAGTTCGTAAAAAAATCATATCTGCAAAATAATTTACGATGCCAAGGGAAAATCAAATATCTGGATTGTTTTTTTCCGTATAGTATTTACGCTCAACAGTACATAAGGTACCCTACTGGAAGTTGTTTAGTCAAAAGTGATGTCGAATATCACCTTCAGAGAAGACGGCATCGTAAGCTTTTATGATGGATTACACCTTGTAAAAATTTTGGTTCTGGGGACGTTCCACCGCAGATATTCAAGGATAGAGCGGAAAGTAATTTTCTTAAAGTAATACGCAGTATTTGAATAGTCAAATGGCGAAGTTAACGCCCCGAAAGATTAGAAAGTTGCGAATTTCACTCCAATTTTTAAAAGCGGCTTCAGCAAATTATAACAGCAAAAAAGCAATTCAGCAAATTATAGGCGTAATCTCTTTGTCGTCATTCAGTGGTAAAATAATGGAACATAACATTGCTAGACCTATTTAATGGGCTTTCTCGAAAAGTCTAAATTAATAGGTAACATACAAAACGGTTAGGTTCAAAGGATGGGTTCAGATTAACTGTTTAGTTGACAAAAATTTCGCCGGCATTCCAATCGGCGCCTTCAGATCAATCAGTGCGAGCCTGCTTCTGCTTACCTTTAAATTGGTCCCCATTATGCTGTCCATTTCTGTTTACGTTTCGGCACATGTTACAGTGTCTGTTACAGGGGTAACCGTTGCCTCCTTTCATCTTGTTCGATTTAAACATCTCTATGGACTCACGTAACAATCACTCATAGTATCTTATTCTCGTACGTCTATGGACGTGGAAGTAATAGCCCAGGGATTCGGGAATCAGTAAAGGTACAACGAAACGCGAAACTTTTTGTAAATTATTTTATGACAAATCTTTAAGCGTACTCGGATGTTTCAGAGACTCTAGAGTCGAGTTGAATATCTCTAGAAGATCTAACTAATACTATGCGTCTTTCTCGTAACGAAGTCCTTTCTGATGTTGTGAGGAAAAACATGGAAACTAATCCCAGATCAAATCGCTTCGAGAATTCACCGCGAACGATATGCGAAATAAATCGATTAGGGAAGTAGAGTTATGGTGAATGCACCCTCTTCTACACGCCGAAAGGCGGCTTGTAGGCAAAATAAGTAGATGTAGAAGAGCGCTGTCAGATAAACCCACGCTGCGGGAAAACACCCACGGAGGATTACGGAGAAAAAAAAACTCCTGTAAACCCAGATATAGAGTGGAAAAAGTCGTACAATAAAACCAGTAGCACTAGTAAAATTAGGCAAACCAAATATAATTTTTAAATTTCATGATACAAACAGAAAAAACAAAAAGAACAGAAAAAAAATAATTTTTGGAAAATCGACAAAATTACAAACAGTATTACACCCACACTTTGAGATGACAGAAGAAACATAACTGTAGAGTAGTTGACATAACCAATTCACAAAAATTAGGATCATCAAATAGCTATCGTTATCAAATAGATATAGAAAATTATACAATTAAAAAACCAGGAAAGGATTTCGTATACGAGGTNGCTTGTGGACGGTTTGCTCACGTGAAACTAGAAAAATAAACATTATATAGGTTCTAAACTTAAAACTAGATTTTATGACCACTTCCTGCAATCACTAGAGTGGCTTACCTTTCAAACGGTGCCAGATGCAAAGTAAGGATGCTTAAAAGAATTTTCGTAAAAAAATACATGCAACACTCATTTGTATTACTGGTAGGTATATTCCTTTTACGAAACAATAGCAGAATTATTGATATTAATAACCACACTAAACTGAAATGAGAATTATCACAAGAAAGGTCACTGAAGATACTCGTACAAGTTTTCAAACATTTTTACTTATTCAAGTAACACTAACTAACTTTGGTAAAAATTGCAAAATGACATCAAAATTAGTCCCTACCGAAAGCCAACACTTTGACGAAATACTTCCTAGTTGAAGTCGATTTTACTTTTGCTTTCTTGTCATATTCACATGTGAAGGAGGTCAGTAATGAATCAACGTTGAGTCATAGATGAATTTTCACCATTATTATTCATATCCGTGATGCTTTTCACAATTGTACTTTTCAGTCAAAAAACACAAAAAATAACTCTCGCAAATTGCCATAATTATTAAGTTTTTCAATCAATAGGTGACTGTTATCACGGGATTTAATCTATTTTGAGTATGACTGTTATTTTTGCTTAAACATTTACTTTTATGGGCAATTTTCTTATTTATACTGCAGGGGAATCTTTTAGAGTCGGAATAATACATCTTTGGGGTATAAATTTCATTATTCCCCTGCCCACGCCTTTTCACTATCCTGCATCTGAATATTTTGCTACTATAGACGACCATTATAGCAGTATATCGATTGAAGCATTTGATTCTTTTTTAATGCTCATTATGGCTTTCCAGGAAGTCCGGCATAATACTATAGAATTTATGTAGAGGTAGATTTACTGGCTCAGATTCTATTCCTCATTTTGCCCCTTCCGTGACTGATGTGCTTAACGATAAGATGTTGATAGAGAAGAGCATAAATTCAGTTGTAATTTACATTTTGTGCGTTTTATTTCTTCTCTTCCCAAATTTATTTCCCTTTGGTCATTACACAGTTTTAGTAAATTTAGAGAAAAATACAGATAAGTCAGCCTGGCTTTTCGAGCTAAGTGAGAAATCCGAACACGGGTGTTAATGAATTATAGATTTGAAAAACACTCCAAGAGCCTTAAGGGCGGCGGTTCGCGTCTTTCCCTCTGTGACCCAAATCCAAAAAATAAGGGAGAAGAAGCGAATACGAAGGAAACGTAGAACCAAACCGGCACTGAATCGAAATGTGGCTTCTCGATCATTGAACCGGAGCAAAAACCGGAAGGATATGGATTACCGTTCGATGCCTTGGTTGACTTTTATTATTCTGGGTCATCCAGTATTTCCAGTATAAAACAGTATTTCTTTCAAACTTAATCTTATAGATATCCTTCATTTTTCGATTAACTTCATTATTTCTTTCAGTTTGGGGATAGCTTCGCACTAGCTATCGCTTTCTTTGCTATGCATGCGATATTCACAACCGCTGTGTTTTGTATCGAATATAACGGATACACAATCCTGATGAACATGAATCCGTTGAAGCCGTTCTACATCGAGTGCTCATGTGTGAAGAGTTCGCGGGTTTCCTCTATCTATACTAGTGACTTAACGACTACAATTGCAAGTAAACCGAAGCTCTTCGTAGACAAAAGGCCTATGCAGAAAGGAACATCAGATGATTGCGGAATCCCGCAGCACTGTCTGAACTTAACATACTAAGCAACAGTTTCAATAACGTCGAAGCGCATCAACAGCAACCATTCGATTGAAAGCGGTCGTTTGACATAAATAATACTTCGGCTTTTGGGTATATAAGTGAAATCGGTCGTGCTCCATCGAGGAACCATCTCTGCAATACCATCCTCTGATATAAACAAGAAATTAATTTATGTGATTGTTAATTCGTATCTAATTTTAGTTCGTCTCTGTGAAATTCATTGTACGAGAGGAATGAAATAATCCAATAATAATCCAGTCCAACTTCTTTTGAGTGACGAACTAATCTGTGCAAAAAAAAAGAAAAGCCGCAGGTAACGTTGGCAAATATTAATTTCGGCATGACATTTTCTCAGAGATTTCGAGTCATCTTGGGACTTTAAAGAAGATGAAGTTAACCCTCTGCAAATATTTGAAGATCAAGTTGGGTAGCGGAGAAATACTGATAAGGCCTTTAAAATAAACTTGCTCTTGCCGGAACAGACGGCAAAAATATGCTCATTGCGAATGGGGCAATATGTTAGGATTTGGGCTAAGATGGAACTTAATTCTTTAATTGTGTTATTGAATTTCTGATTCATCCGGTCATTTAATTGCAATCTCATACACAACCGCTTAACCAAAACCTTTCTGACATTTTTTCAAATACCATTTTCAACCAGAATTTAAATTACGTGTGAATTCTTTGAGCTTATATAAATATATAGCCTTGTCATTACATACTTTTCCATCCACATGTTGGCTCCAGTCTCTAAGATCTATACTCGTATATGAGGTTTTCAACATCCAAGCCCTTTTTTTGCAAAATTCAAGTAAATTATTAAAGAGGGCATAAACTCTTCATTGAGAGTAGCTGCATGAGAATAACTGTGTATAGATAAATAAGTAGTCACTGCTATAGAATCATAAGTGCTGATTAGAAATAAGGTTAAAACTTTGTGATGTTTTTAGAATCCATATTTTTCACTGCTGTGCTTGTAAGAAACTCCAGTTATACATGTTTTCTTGTTTTTTCTGGTGCTTGTGTTATCATGTTTGTTTTTGAACGGGTCAATACAGACCTAATAATTCCTAATAATGTACAAAACAAAACAGGCGAAAGCCTATTTATATACAAAAATCCCCAGCGCACTATGTGATGACCAGGGACCAATACCTCCTTCCGTTTTGTTTTCCCTCATTAACCTCACGCCACAATATGCATAAACACACCCATGACACTCAGTAATCTATTCTCAGTAAAGATGGTAACGCAATTGCTGAAATACGTATTGAGGACAATACTTGTAATGCGCGACCACGGAGAACCCCCGCTGGTTGGAACTTCATTATTTCCCTTAAAAACAACGTCTTCCTGGAGATTTTCTCAAAACCTAACTCCATTTCACTTAATTCACCTTATCTAGAAGGCAAAACAAGTATTTGAAAATTTTAAATGGTTATAGTGCCGACGAACCATAGTTTCAGCGTTTCGCTCGTTTTAACTCTCCGAGTACAAAAAGCGTGCCGAAAATGCTGCCTGGCGGAGATAGGGAATTATTGAAAGAAAGGAAGTAATAAGTTCAGAGGATGTTTTCGGGTGATATCCACGAAAATAAGTTCAACGATGTCGTAAAATTTATGATGAAACCTGTTTACTTCTTGGACCGATCTGAATATAAGCGTAAAATGAGAGAGATTGACGTGAAGAGAAATCGTTTATAAAATCAGTTCTTCTCGTAAACGACTCATGATAGTAGTAAGCAAAAGATATTGTTCGCTTGATGTTTACAAACACACATACCGACCGGCGGTTTAATGATTATCAATGAAGATGTAGTCGAGTTGAATTTGATTTCTGGTCGATACGCTTATATTTGCATCTCAACTAGAAAAGCACCGCAAGTGGAGTTGTGGACCATCCTTTATTTTGTTTGTTTTCGTCCCGTTGCGAGGTATACAACGGGTCATGAAGAATGTCCCGTATTTAGGTAATTATGAATGTACTTTACAGTCAATATTTAGATCGATTCAGAGGAAGTACATTTTCGGAAGACGTAATTGGTATTATGCGACCCCCCTGATACTTCGGCCAATCAGACAATCAGCGTAAAATAAGAAATATAGACGCGAGGAAAATTCGTTATAGGGACTTTCCGCGAACGATATGCGATAACAATAAATTAGTAAACAGGTAACTCGAACGAACGCAACATGTAGATGTAGATAATTAAAGAGAATTAAAGAAAGCACTTCGTAGTTTCCACACTAAACGTTTTATTTAAACACGACCGGTTTCGGCTAACGCCATCATCAGGTCTGATGATGATGGCGTTGACCGCTGTCCGGATGAAACACCGTCATTAGGACCTGATGATGGCGTTAGCCGAAACCGGTCGTGTTTAAATAAAACGTTTAGTGTGGAAACTACGAAGTGCCTTCTTTAATGCTCATTATGGCTTTCCAGGAAGTCCGGCATAATACTATAGAATTTATGTAGAAGTAGATTTACTGGCTCAGATTCTATTCCTCATTTTGCCCCTTCCGTGACTGATGTGCTTAACGATAAGATGTAACAGGGTCTTTTACTACGTGAGGATAAAATATAACTCTACATCAATGTCTACAGTTTAAATTTAAAGGCAGTGCAAAAGTAATTTAAATAATTTCAATAACTGCCTAATCCTGATCGATAATCAGGATTCTTTGGTTTATAATACGGTCTCTATAGTTAAATTTAGAGTCTGAAAGCGTTGGTGATAACGTGATTAAATTGTGCTGCATTTTTATATTCATATCTTTTCCGAGATAACATAAAAGGAAAGGAATAACAAGTTTGTAACTGAAAAGAAGCCGGATTGGGGACTGTATCGCTCTTTTTATTTCTTCTTTAAATATATGAAATACGATGTAAATATTTGAGGTCGTTGAAGTAAAAATTTTCAGATTTTTAAAGGTCTCATCTTTTACAAGAGCTTTTTCTTGTTTTATCCTTCAAAAGTAAGGTCTACAAACCTTAACTACAGGAAAGCTTCTTCGTTCTTTAACTGTCAAACTAAAAGACAAAACTCTTTTCTTTCAACCGAAGGATATAATAGGGCTTTTCTTTTCTTTACGCATCATATGATACAATAATTATTGAAATAGCAAGATAACATTGATATCTCACCATTAAATAAATTCTGAATATAAGTGAATAGCACTGCAGTTCTTCAAACAAAATATTCAGTAACACTGATTGTAAATTCTAAAGCATTTCATTTCCTCGCCTCGACCGTGTGTATATGTAACGATGGCTTAAGATTTCCATATCCTGAGACCGGGAAGTAGGACTTGATAAATTTATTTCCCCAAAGACCATAATCATCAAAGTTGTTGCATAGCGTATTTGTTTTATTGAACAACGTCAACCCTTCCGATGATTTAGTGCTTCAGAAACTCTTAATTCTGCTTGTCTCCGAGAGTCTCCAATACTCCAATTAACATAGCTATGCAAGAAAAATTGTTGTCTATACCTTTCGTCTCTCCGCTTGCTAATGAAACAGATGTTCGACATTCCAATATCGTCTGATTCCTTCGGATAAATAAAACTTATCGAGGATTTTATTTTCAATATTCGGAACAATTGATTAAAACTTGCCTTTCGAGCGATTATAGATTTCTATTATAATGCCATTGTTCGCGCTTCAGAAGCAGACACTTAATTATCACCGGTAAATACACGAAACCATCCTTTTAACCAAATTTAAGACGATTAAAAAATAGTTTCTGTCGCCAAAAATCCCTATTTGATTATAAAAAGTCAAATAATTAATTTATTTAATAAAATATAGTGGTATATATTCTGTACGAAAATCTCCACAAAGAACCTTAAACATATATTATAAAATATGCTTAAAATAAATCAGATTGCAATAATTTAACTAATGGTCGCTAAAATTATAAAAGAAACACCAACACATCGACATCGTCCGTAAGCACTGGAGGTCCACTGTTGTGAGCCTATTCAGATCCCTCAGTTTTCTCAGTGGGCACATATTGAGAATGTGGTGTCTGTTTCGCTGCCCTGCAATCGCACGAATGACAGTCTATAAAGCGTATCATTATTCCTTCCATGCCTTGTTCTGAATCTATTCTGCTGACTTCAACATTTTTGGGAAGGCTTATAGCAGTTGGACCGTCGGCTGGTTTATCAATGGAATTACGGTTAGTAGCGATCTCTGCAGGACTTCTGGGTTCTCTGTCACGTTGATTGTTCTCTTATGACGATGTCTGCTCGGAATAGCCTACAATTATTGAGATGTGAGTTGGATGAGAGAGATTTTCATTTGACCAGAATATTGACGGAGTTTCGTAGACTGAAATTATTTGGAAATAATTCATTTTCAATAAAATGGTCTATATCCCATATATTGGGTCGTCCCATTTGTGTGAGGCACTGCTATCGTCGATGGTTAATTTGACAAATATAACTGAGTCGTACAATCTAGGCAGTTTGTAAGCAGCAACCTGAAATTTGTTGAATTTTTAGTCCGTCCATTGCCGATTGTTTTGATTTGATGAGTGCCTCTTACAGATGCCTAAGACATTTGAACAAATTATGCGGCAGAAATGTCGCTCTTAGCTCTTCAAATAACTTATGTTGTAAAATTCGGATTGAAGGTCTGATATTCTTTGTCATCAGGTCGTAAGAACGACCATTGCTTGTATTTATAGTGTCGCAAGAATATTCGTTCACTGAGCTAATTTAGCTTCTCTGAGTATATGGAATTTAGTTCAACCGCTGCCCAAGGCGCACCACGAGGAGGTATTTATCACTTATACCCCAATACAGCAGTTAACAATAACAAAATAAATCAATTATAATTATGTATATTGGTTTATAACTATAACAATATTATTGGTCCTTATATCAACTCAAAATGTCTTCTTATATTTTTAATCACGGAAGTAAAGGTTGGCTACGTATGTTTAATTTGGCTTGTGGACGGTTTGCTCACGTGAAACTAGAAAAATAAACATTATATAGGTTCTAAACTTAAAACTAGATTTTATGACCACTTCCTGCAATCACTAGAGTGGCTTACCTTTCAAACGGTGCCAGATGCAAAGTAAGGATGCTTAAAAGAATTTTCGTAAAAAAATACATGCAACACTCATTTGTATTACTGGTAGGTATATTCCTTTTACGAAACAATAGCAGAATTATTGATATTAATAACCACACTAAACTGAAATGAGAATTATCACAAGAAAGGTCACTGAAGATACTCGTACAAGTTTTCAAACATTTTTACTTATTCAAGTAACACTAACTAACTTTGGTAAAAATTGCAAAATGACATCAAAATTAGTCCCTACCGAAAGCCAACACTTTGACGAAATACTTCCTAGTTGAAGTCGATTTTACTTTTGCTTTCTTGTCATATTCACATGTGAAGGAGGTCAGTAATGAATCAACGTTGAGTCATAGATGAATTTTCACCATTATTATTCATATCCGTGATGCTTTTCACAATTGTACTTTTCAGTCAAAAAACACAAAAAATAACTCTCGCAAATTGCCATAATTATTAAGTTTTTCAATCAATAGGTGACTGTTATCACGGGATTTAATCTATTTTGAGTATGACTGTTATTTTTGCTTAAACATTTACTTTTATGGGCAATTTTCTTATTTATACTGCAGGGGAATCTTTTAGAGTCGGAATAATACATCTTTGGGGTATAAATTTCATTATTCCCCTGCCCACGCCTTTTCACTATCCTGCATCTGAATATTTTGCTACTATAGACGACCATTATAGCAGTATATCGATTGAAGCATTTGATTCTTTTTTTGCTTACGAGACTTGATCTCTTCTGGCTTTTGTTTTCTCCTCACATTTTCCAGAAGTTGCCGAGCTCTTCTATTACGGGAATCTGCAAGCTATCGGAAGAGCCGGAATATAGGAAAATATCTTATTTCTGGGAATTGTCTTCGTTGATATATTCGTCATTAGCTGATTTAGATTCACTGTTCCTCACTTTTTGCGTTGTAGTAGACAAACGTTTCTCAAGTTTTTCTTCATAGAACTTTATCACCCAGAGGTTATTCTCAAGATATTCCCATCATCAAATATATATCTTCAGTGCTTCTTTCCGAGAGCTAGTTTTTTCCATTACAGTACGCCTAAGTACAACTCAACCTCTGAGACACTCAATGCAACGTTTTTTTTAGCTTCAGCGAGGGTCAAAAAGGAATGAGACCAGTGTAAAATGAGAAAATACCCTGGGAAGCTCCATGAAACGAGATAGTATCTCGGAAAATACATTATGTGACACAAGTGCGTGACTCTTTTTGACAACTAATTTATAATTTTGACATCTAATTTATAATTTTCAACAAAAAAGTAACAAAACTGACAAAAATGTGAACGGCGACGCACCGTAGGAAGTGTTCTTTATCTGAGAAAATTTGATATCACCATGTTTTGATACCTCAAAAGTTCTCATTCTCATTTTTGATCATAGAAATATTTCAATTAAGGAAGTCTTTTCAGTAAGCACAACAGATAAGACCCATAACCAAATAAAACAAAGTAATTTATGATTACAGAATCAAATCCTAAACTTGATTTTTTTAAAATTAGTTTTCATTCACTTTTATATTTCATCTCAAAAGCTAATTATTCATGAAAAATGTTATAATTAATAAGGTAAGTATTAACAAATGCATCACCAAGATGACAGCGTGTTAACTATAGCTGAAAGTTAAGGTTCCCGGTTGAGGTCCATATGTACGAGATGACCTCATCTGTCTAAGAGCTTAAAAATACTACTGCTCGTACTACGAATTAAAAGTAATCACGTCCACAAACTACGGGGGACAGTGACATAAAAATACCCAAAGAAATTGCTTCATATGTAACTATAATTAAGAGATTTCATATTTTGATAATCATTTCTTTTTTATCGCAGGCTTTATCTCACGATTGAATGAATTATAACTAAACTAAAAAATTATAGTGAAACACCAACACATCGACATCGTCCGTAAGCACTGGAGGTCCACTGTTGTGAGCCTATTCAGATCCCTCAGTTTTCTCAGTGGGCACATATTGAGAATGTGGTGTCTGTTTCGCTGCCCTGCAATCGCACGAATGACAGTCTATAAAGCGTATCATTATTCCTTCCATGCCTTGTTCTGAATCTATTCTGCTGACTTCAACATTTTTGGGAAGGCTTATAGCAGTTGGACCGTCGGCTGGTTTATCAATGGAATTACGGTTAGTAGCGATCTCTGCAGGACTTCTGGGTTCTCTGTCACGTTGATTGTTCTCTTATGACGATGTCTGCTCGGAATAGCCTACAATTATTGAGATGTGAGTTGGATGAGAGAGATTTTCATTTGACCAGAATATTGACGGAGTTTCGTAGACTGAAATTATTTGGAAATAATTCATTTTCAATAAAATGGTCTNTGCAAAAACTGAAGAGGATTTATTATTGGTACCAGAAAATCTTTTACTGATTCCAATTCTTCATTGAATCCACTGCATTAGTTTTCCTTTCTAGTCTTGAGTTATCCATAATTCTTTCTTCTAAATTTTTGCCAATAATTCATTTCACGTCATAACCCTTCCAAGATAAGTCATATGTATCACATATAAAACAAAAAATAATGTTGTTGCAATAATAATGGTTAGCTATGCATCTGCTGCCACCCCCAAGATGCCGCCACCCTGGTGCGATACACCACTTGCACCCATAGGACAGCGCGGTTCTTGGTATCGCATTAGGTATTTGTAGATGTTATCGGATTTGATTAAATAAATGTAATAGTAACATTCAGGGGCCTAGCAAGTATTTATCAATGGGGGCTTCAGATCCAAAGAGAAAAGGCAAAATTGCTTACAATTCAGGGGCAGAGAAAGTTCCTCCCAATATATAGTAAAAATGTAGACAGACATTACTTCTACAACCGATGATAGAAACTAGTTAGTTTTAAAGTGAGAGACGTAAAACTTCTCATAGAAGTTTAAATAAAGATTGAATTTTTTTGTTCCGTTTTTGATTCTTCGTTTTTTGTACGCATCAAAATGATACGGTGTCAAACTGGGACAATTTTCACAGAAAAGGATCTTCTCGGAATTTTTCTGAAAAACTTTCAAGATTGCTGTAATGTAGAGGTTGTTGAAGGAAACTGGCAGAAAAACCAGTTCTAAATTATTTCAGTATGAGACCAGATTGATTCACTGAAGTTCTTGTGCTGAAAGATGGATTTCTGCTCATTTTACGAAACAAAATGGACACCTATTTCGGCCGATTTTTGAGATTAAGTAAGGAGAACAACTAAGAAAACGGCAATGAACTATCATTTCTCTTATACTACGTCACTGTCTAAGATATCTAAATGTAGAATGTGAAGAAACTGTTTCGATTCACCTGCTACCCTGGGATTGCGGTGACTTTATCGACTGATCGCCACGGTCACCCGGAATTTTCTTTGTGTTGCATATTTGGCTGTCTTATATCATCTTTTAGCTATTATAGTGTTATATTCCGGCTGAAAATGTTATGAACTTATTCCACAGTAGTTTTAGAGCGTACTACAATTTTTTTTTCTTTTGGTCACTTACTTATCATAATTACTTACTTCGTCAATTTCGAGAGGCTTATATTATTTAAATTGGTCATGCATCTTATCGCTAAAGAAATAATAATTCATACGAGAATGTCCCAGTGTTTTGGGCGATACCTCTTCGAGCTGGTCAGATACCCTGATATAATTTCATGTTAATCAGAGAGTCACAAACCTCATAGTAAGGTGAGAACTAACACTAACTTTTAGACCTACATGCTTGATTAAGCGGATGTTTCGTTATCTTCAACAGTATTTTAACTAAAATTATCACACAAATTATTTACCTTTCTCTTTTTATGAAATATTCACTCTATAGATTGTAATTGTAATGCTTACAAAGTTCTGTATCCGTTATTTTAGTTGTGTAACTGTATACTTTTTACTTTATCTTTCTACTCTATCTTTATCTTACCTTTTCCTCGTTTAAAACGCATATACTATTTTAACCTTTTATTTTGTTTCCATTCCTAAAATTCTTCTCGCGATTCGATCACACAACTACTTAAGCACAATTTCTGCTTAAATTCTAAACTAATTCATTTCGTCGACCGAGTCATAAATCACAAGAGCGTAGAAAAATGAAATATCAAACATTGCGCTGGGGACAAAAACGTTGGCCTTGAACTCACAATGTCTTTACCGACATCAAGGGACTTATTCGAACAGGTTTTCTCGCTCCATCAACGCTCCTTGGGAAATATAAGCTTTTCATGCAAAATGGTTTCCTATTTAAGCATTTTTTTGCTCGTGCATTTACAGGGAATTCCTCGAAAGGAGAATTTTCTTTAGCTCCGCGATAGCGCGCATATCCCCGCACCTGTGTCGAAATGGATTGAGCTCAAAAGTGAAGGAAGAACTTCAGCCACGATTCGGAACTCTCTTTTCGAAGAGAGCTGTTTAGTGAAAGAGAAGGGCAAAAACTAAAGGCTATGCACACTTTTACTTTTGTTCACGTACTTTCTCACGTTCGGAAAGAGCCCTGCTGTACTTTTCAGTATGATATGAGTTTAAAGTTTAAAGTGATGAATTATAACTTTGAGGAATTTCAACTGATAATTTCGTCTTTAATGCATTCAACTCAATGATTGAACTAATTCAAAAATTATTTCTAGCGAAAACATTTTTGCTTAAATCGCACCAGCATTCAAAAAAACTGACGTTACTGAAAAACAAGCGATACAGCTGAAGTTTTATGCATTCCGACGTACAAAAGGGTGTTTTTTCCTTTTCCTAATTGAGTGGGAAGTTGTATTTCAGCTTGAACTATTATGAACAAGCCCTTGCAAGCAGTGCGATTTTGGCAACAGGTTTCCTTAATCGCACCCAATTTTAAAATACTAATGAATAACTAGCGTCAACCCAAACAGACGCAGTAGGAAATACTTTATGAAAGTATACATTTTTAGAACCATATTCGAAGGAAAACTTTGCAGTAAAATTTCTTCGGTATAAGAAAAGAAAAAATGCTTATATTTGACAATAATAAAAAATATAGAAGTTATCACACAGAATTTACCAGTATTTGAAAAATGTTTAACGTTTTTAAGTAATCTCTACGTTGAATTAATTTAAAATGTTCTTTATGAACTGCATTTATTTGCACAAATCACCGCACATTAATGTGCTGCGATTTGGAATCTCTCTATTTCCCTGCCTAAACCTGACATAAGAAATAAATTTCCCTGCCTGTGTGATTACCCGAGTAGTAATGCCACTAAATGGAGTACACAAATATGATTTTTAACAAAAATAAAAGAAATACAACTCACCCGTCATCTATATTCTTATGAAAATCCGAAAATGAAGAACGAGATACCTTTATTTTCTTAAAATTCACACACAACACTTATGAATTCACCGACTGACACCTTTTAGATAAGGCGTACTAGGGGATGTTGGATGTTGCAAAAGTTTATGATAGATGACACCCAAGTGCAGTAAGTGTTTTAGGCTAGTGGTACAATTTGGGAAGCGGTGCGATAAAGACAACTTTCCCCTAACACTTTCATATACATGGAAGACGCGGATATAAACTGCTTAGGCGTCACAAATGACTGAGAAGGAGAGGATCTCACTTTTGTACGGGGATTTTGATGAAACCTTTTGTGGTAGTACGGGTAGTATAGTAATGAAAAAGTGAAACGGGGTTCTTGTTAATGGGCTTATTATTTCGCTGCAATAATTAACTGAAAATGGATACTCGGAGTATTGGCAACCCCGCAATACACTTCCTTGCACGCCCATGTACCCGCTGTTTGGTAATATTTTTACGTTTTCTTTTCAATTTCTTTTGTTATATTTACCCTTTTTACTTACTAATGGATAACAAATCGGTAACCATATTTTATTATTTGAAATCCGATTGAATAACCTTATTTCATCCAAGTAAACCTCAATCACAGAGAGCCTCACTTCACATAGTTTTTTTTATAACTTAATTAATTAAATCAATGTCTAGGCGCTTTATACTTGTTCTTTGGATAATAAATAATCAGCTACAACATACGGGCTGATATTGGGAATCTTTCCGGAGCTACGATCTTACTCGACGTCGCCTCTGCTCTTGAACGGGACTCAACGCTACCATTTGTCCAAATATGTATAATTCTACGAAGAAAAATGTCTGTCATTCGAAAGCTAGAGTTGGCTCACTTTTTGAGGGAATCTTATTTCCTTTGAAAAGAGACCGCAGAGCCGATAACAGGCGCGTGACTGCGTGGGTGCCATAAACGTACACATCTGTGTTTGAGTCTAGTTCCTTGGGTCTCAATGTGACTCTGCCCTCGTTTTTATTGAGTCCTATGTATGACACCCACTCTTCAAACTTCAGTATAGGTTTCAAACCAATTTCCGTAACCGATAAATAAAAAATTATTTGATTTTTAATACAATTGTTTTAAAATAATAAATTAATATTTTAATTTAATTTTAATGATCTCAACCTTTTCACCTTATAAAATCAATTGACGAATCTGTCACTGTGTGAAACTCCATAACGTTAGTAAGGAGAAGTTCTTTTCCTTACTAACCTTTTCACCTTAATCATAGAGTTTTTAAAGCGATATTTAGAGTGAACTAGCAATTGCATCCCTGAAACCACAAAAATAATTCTATGGTAGGGATGTTAAGTATAGTTGATGATAATGGTAGATTCTAATATTAGTGACATTTTATTATCACTCAGTTGATGAAATTTATTGGTTTTTAATTTTTTAATAGTTCTATCAAAGTCAATGTGAATATTTAGGCTCGTTAGAAATAATCGGGATGAAAGTTGTCACAAAAACAATAAAAACACAAATAGGTATTGCACCATGAGTATCTCAACTAACATTGTCTTCCACAATCTGTCCTTTTCACATCACCTGACGCGTATTTAGGAAGAAACTTGTTAACTCCACCAGGTTAGACGCGTACCAGACATATTATAACGTCTCTAAATCTTGGCGAAAATATCAGGACTCGTTTTGAAAGAATAAAGGAGACGCTCGATATTAAAATAATTTGTGCACAACGCGTAACATACACATACATAGGCATACACAGAACGAAAAACCTTTGGAGGTAAAACATCATCTTACTGATTTCGGCAATGAAAAAAATGCACCAACTTAAAGCTTTAAACGTAATTAACATTTCATCAACTTCCATGAAGCGAAGAAATTTTTACCACCAACGTATTGAATAACATATTGACATTAAATAAATAAAACAACAAGAATTGTAACTTCAAGAATATTTTTACTTTCGAGTACGAATATGCCATAGAAACTAATTTAAAGATGCTATAATGTCATAAAATATTCTTATTATAATTACTGTAATTGTAATGGAATTGCATTTATAAATATGGAGTATGTAAAATTTACGAGATTATGGAACCTTAATTCTAGGAAAAATATAATAACTACAGCTACTCTGTATATAGAGCAAAATCGAGGGCTTACCCTAGTCACAAGAAGCAGGCTGAGATAAATACCATTATCATAAGAGTAATTCATTTCGGAATTCTATCAGGTATCATTGCTGAGGCCAAAAGAAGGTCATCGGCAAGTAAAATGGAATATGCTAAACTGACAATAATAAATAAACAAATATACTACTCTGAGGTGTATTAGATAATGATTTACCCTTCTACTCCGCTAAATGTGAGATAAAAAGCTCTAAAATTACGTTTATGTTTATAACCTTTGCAGTCAGAATATAATGTGGCAATAGCTATGAAGTGGTATAAGACTGCCGAAAGAATTCGGAGTGGCGCTCAGCCGGACCGCAGACGAAAAAGCCACCGCAATCCCAGGGTAGCTGCTGAATCGAAACAAATTCTTAATATTCCTTATTTAGAAA
Source organism: Ladona fulva (assembly GCA_000376725.2). Taxonomy (NCBI): domain Eukaryota; kingdom Metazoa; phylum Arthropoda; class Insecta; order Odonata; family Libellulidae; genus Ladona; species Ladona fulva. The sequence goes on along the minus strand of KZ308911.1, from coordinate 413,813 downwards.
CCTTAGAAATTGACGTGGTATAAGCGATTTGATTGTTCGGTGCCGTTGATTAGCTCTTTTCTTTACTTTATTTAAAAAATCGGCCGAAAAAGGTGTCCGCAATTTCGATGCGTAAAATGAGCCAAAGTCCATCTTTGAGCGCAAATGTAATAACGAATCAAAAGATCAGTAATCATACTTAAATACTGCGTCATCCGTTTTTCCACCGCTTTCTTCCAGCAACCTCTACATTACAGCAAATACGGGAATATCTTTATTTGTGAAAATGTGCCAAGTTTGACACCCTGTAAATGTTTGACGTAATCAAATAACGAAAAATTAAAAATCGAATAACAAAATTATATTTTTTCTGAATAACTATGTGAAGTTTCATATACCTCACTCTATAAAAACATTTTTGGCCTCTTTGCCAGCTTTTTCCGTTTCTTGCCCACTGTGTGACATCGGGAAAGATAGAAGTTCCGGAAAGTTTCCCATTATCAACCGGTACGTAGTTGAAGCTAATCATTTATTATCCAACAAACAACTATGAAGCACCTTCCTATGAAGTGGTGTCATCAATTAATTTAAAAAAACGGTCGTTATTTTTAATCTTGAAATCTTAAATTAGTCGAAGGCAAATTCCTTTTGCGTTCTCAAAACANGAACTTTTTTTTATATCTTATCTTTTAATTGTCAGATCTTAGTTTAGTTTTTAGGGAAAATCAAGTTTTAGAAGACATAATGAAACCTAAAGACCGGGCAAACGAAGTTAAAGTCTTTGAGAGTAATAATAGGAAAATAAAAACATTAACCCAATCATAATCCAACCGTTGGAAAGTTTTTTTTATATCCTATCTTTTAATTTTCAGATCTTAGTTTAGTTTTTAGGGAAATTCAAGTTTTAGAAGACATAATGAAACCTAAAGACCGGGCAAACGAAGATAAAGTCTTTGAGAGTAATAATAGGAAAATAAAAACATTAACCCAATCATAATCCAACCTTTTGAGAGTTTAATATCTACAAGGAAAATACTTTTACATTACGTTACATTGTAAGAAAGTGAATGAAAAGATATACGGACAGTATATACCTCTACAACAAAAGAATTTGACGGAAAGAATCAAAGGATCGTAGTACAAACTAAATTGCTCCATGCTCAATAAAAGAATTTTACCACAACACATAACATTTTCATTGACAGTAAGAAAACATTTAGACGTACATCATCATAATCTTCCATATTTACGGATGTAAAGAAACGATTCAAGCTAAAGCTTTAACCATCTCATAAATTTTCACATAACGAATAGATTCATACCACCAACATTTTGAATAAATTGTTATTTTAATTCGTTTGATTAAAATATTTCGATAAATGTACCAGCAAGCTGAGAGCATGTTGCACACAAAAACACTGAAAAAGGGCAACTTACTCTGTAAGAAATGCGTCGTAGATATTGTACAAAACTCATAATAGACGATAAACTTAAATATATGTTGTAATCAGAAGATTCATAAAATTATGTGCGAATGTAAAATTAATCAATTAACAAGAACTATCACGTTCATTTTTTTACTTTCAAGTACAAATATGCCTTAGAAACTAGTGTAAAGATGCTGCGATGTCATAGNTTACTCTTCTACTCCGCTAACATGTGAGATAAAAATTTCCTAGTAAGCCCTAAAATTACTCTGAAATATATTTATAGCCTTTTCAATCAGAATATAACATGCTAATGGCTAAAAAGGTGGCATAAGACAGCCGAATAGGCAGCGCGATATTTTTCGGAGTGACTGTGGTGCTCAGCCGGGCCATGCCGCGCTGACGAATAAACCACCACAATCCTAGGGTAGCGGGTGAACCGAAACAGTTTCTTCATATTCTACATTTAGAAACCTTAGATATTGACTTGGTATAAGAGACTTGATAGTTTGGTACCATTTACTAGCTGTTTTTCTTACTTGACTTAAAACATTGGCCGAAAAAGGTGTCCGCAATTTTGATACGTAAAATGAGCAAAGGTCCATCTTTAAGCGCAATAGTAATAACAAATCAGAAACTTAGTAAGCATACTAAAATACTGCATAATCCGTTTTTCCACCAGCTTCTTCCAGCAACCTCTACAATACAGCAAAATTGAAAGTTTTTCCAGAAAATCCGAGAATATCTTTATTTGTAAAAATTGGCCAAGTTTGACACCCTATATCATTTCGACGTGAACAAATAATGAAAAGTTAGAAAAGGAAATAAAAATGACATCTTTTCTGAATAACTATGCGAAGTTTCATGTAGCTCACTCTATAAAAACATTTTTGGCCTCCTGGCCAGCAATTTTCCGATTCTAGCCCACTGTGTGACATCGAGTAATATCGTAGCTCCGGAACGTTTCCCAATATCAGCCCGTATGTAGTTGGAGCTAATTATTTATTTTTCAACAAACAACTATGAAGTGCGTACTGAGTGGTTTCATTAATTAATTTTTAAAACACGGTCGCTATTTTTAATTTTGAAATCTGTCGAAGGCATTTTCCTTTTGCGTTCTCAAAACATCGTTAATTTTATTAAAAGTAAAAATAGCGATTGCAGAGGTTATTTTATGGGACAACAAACCAGTTTAGAACAAAGGATAAGGTAGTAAATACCAATGGAAACTGTAGAAAAACCGAAAACTCCCTCTTCTGGACTACAATCTTGTCGTGGTGGAAGGGCCTGCGTGTTCGTTTGACCTGGAGAGCGTAACTGGCGGGAACTATGTACCTGGTAGGGTCACTCATGACAGAATGGTCAATGGGTAGGGGCCAGACGAAAGGTAGTCCACGCAGCGTCTGTGCCTCAGCGAGGCGGCTGTAGAGGCGTTTGTACCCCAGTGGGGCGGCCATTACGAGTGATGGAGGTGCCACGTTAAGAAAATACATTGAGGAAGGCAAGGGGAGACCACCTCGACCGCAACAAAATTATCCCTAGCTTTTGTGATTTGCCAATATAAGAATATTGTAAGTGGCATAAACTGGACTCAGCCCTCTACGGGGAGTGTCGTGCCCGACAGTGATATGAGTAAGGCTATCTCGGTCGCCATTCCACGAAACCCTTACCCAGTAAATGACAAGAAAAGGAGAGGGAAGATGGCCAAGGAAACAAGGGTGGGAACCTGGAATGTTAGGACAGTGCTTAGGAAAGGGAAGTTGGAAAATGTAAAGGTAGAAATGAAGAGGTCCGGCACTAACATACTAGGGCTATGTGCAGTGCGATGGAAAGATGGGTGATTTCTGGAGCGATGATGTTAGAGTAATTTTCAGTGGGGGAAATATTAGCCAGAGGGGCGTTGCAGTAGTGTTAGATAAGAAGTGGAAAACGCCGTGATAGCCACAGAGCTAATAAGCGACCGGGTTATGTCAGTAGAACTAAAGGCTGAGCCAGTAAACACAGTAATAGTTCAGGTGTACTTGCTCACTAGTGAATATAGTGATCATGAAGTAGAACTAGTTTATGAAAAAATGGAAGAAGTAATGGGAAGGGTAAGAGGCAATAAAATCCTAATTGTAATGGGGAACTGGAATGCGGTAGTTGGACAAGGCAAAGATGGAGAAGAAGTGGATAGGTTCAGACTAGGAAATATACACGAAAGGGGACAGAAATTAGTAGACTTTTGTAAGAGGAATAACCTCTGTGTTACAAACACACTTTTCAGCATCATAACAGAAGGAGATACGCATGGAAAAAGCCAGGAGATACGTATATGTACCAAATTGATTACATTTTGGTAAGAAAAGGTACAGAAATAGTGTTAAAAATTCAAGAAGTTACCCTGGTGCTGATGTTGACTCATATCGTAACCTGTCATAAATAATAAACTTGTGTCATAAATGATAAATAAAATGGAGGAAAGAATGGAATGGAAAAGAGATAACACAGAAAGTGGACAGAGAATGTATAGAGCTCTCAATAACGAACTGAGAAGGGAAACAAATATGGCAAGAGAATAGTGGTCGAAGGGTCAACGTAACGAAATTAAAAAGCTGGAAGAAAATGGGAGTGTCGACCGAATGTATAGAAAGGTGAAACAGTTAACGGGAAATAAAAGACGAAACAGAATAACCACAATAAAAGATAACAATGGTAACGTCCCACGGGATGCAGCCAACATAAAGGAAAAGTGGTAAGAATGTGTTGAAGAGCTATACGGGAAGCCATCATACATAATGTTAGAAATTGTATAAGAAGTGGAGTATGATGATATTGATCCTGGGATATTAGATAGTGAAATTGATAGGGCCCCGCATGATATTAAAGGAAATAAAGCAACGGGTGTTGACGTGATACCAGTTGAGTTACTTAAAAAGCTTGAGGGAAAGGGGTAAGAGAGAATTCTATAATTTATGTAGGAAAATTTATAATGATGGAAAGTGGCCAGAGGATTTAACTAAGACAATCCTGATTCCTTTACAGAAAAGGAATGCTGCTACGGAGTGTCGGGATTGTCGTACAATCAGTTTAATATCTCACGCGGCGAAGGTTATGCTAAGAGTTTTGAATGGAAGAATCGAAGGAAAAATTAAGGGGAAAATCGGAGAAGACTTGCTCGGTTTTCAGAAAGGGAAACGAACGAAGGATACAATCGGGGTAATGAGTGCACTAGGAGAACGAAGCCTGGAATTTAAAAAGGATATATGTGCATGTTTTGTCGATTTTGAAAAGGCATTCAATAGAGAACAATGGCCAAAACTAATAGGAATTTTAAAGAAAATTGGGTTGAACTGGAAAGATAGGTGTTTGGTGCAAAATTTCTACTTAAATCAAACAGCGCGAGTTAGAATAACTGAGGGGGAGTCGGAATGCGCAGAGTTAGGGAGGGGCTTAGACAAGACTGCCAATTATCACCATTGCTTTTTAATATATATGCAGAGGAAATTGTGAATGAAGCTTGGGAAGAAATAAGAAAGGGAGTGAAAGTTGGAGGGGAAGTGATGAATTCACTAAGGTATGCAGATGAAAAAGCTATTATGTGCGATTCCGAAAGGGGTTTACAAATACTAGTAAATACACTAAACGATAAAAATGGAACATGGAATGAAAATAAAGGTAAGTAAAACTAATGTAATGAGATTGACTAAGGGAAAGAAGCTAAGTTAACGATCAGGGTGGATGGGGAGAAACTGGAACAGGTGTACAAATTCTCGTACTTGAGCAGTGTTCTATCTTGGGATGGGAGGTGTGGAGATGAAGTTCGAAAAAGAGTAGCATTGGCCAAAGAAGCTTTTGTGAAGCAAAAGGAATCGATGACAAAGGGTCTCGATAAAGGAATCCGGAAAAAAATTAGCAAGATCCTTGATATGGAGTGTTTTGCTGTATGAGTGTGAAACATGGGCCTTAAGAATGGGGGGCATCAAAAGATTGTAGGCATTTGAGATGTTGGTATGGCGTAGAATGGAAAAGGTGAACTTGGTGGATAGAGAAACAAACAGAGGTGCTAGGAATGGTTGGTGAGGGGAGGGTTTTAATTGAAGTAATTAAGCGCCGACAGAAGTAATGGGTGGATCAAATATTGAGAGGAGAGGGATTGCTGAAGAGCGTGATTGAGGGTGGAATGCAAGGGAAAAGATGTTAGATGACATAAAGGGTGGAGTGAGTTACCAGATAGCGAAGGAAAATAATTTGATTAGGCAGTATTAGGGCACATGGACATACCGAAAGGTAGAGCACTTAAGTAAGTGCCGAAAACTATGTTCAAAATCGTCTATCATTCTTAAAGTGAAGCTCCCCGTGCTTGATGTTTACTTGGATGAAATAAGGTTATTCAATCGGATTTCAACTAAGAAAATATGGTTACGATTTGTTATCCATTAATAATTAAAAAGGGTAAATATAATAAAAGAAATTGAAAAGAAAACGTAAAAATATTACCAAACAGCACACAGTGGGATAGAATCGAAAAAAGCTGGCCAAGAGGCCAAAATTGGTTTTTTCGAGTGAGGAACGTGAAACTTCGTATACGTATTCAGAAAAGATTGAGTTATGTTGTTCCGCCTTTTATTTTTCGTTATTTGTGCGCGTCAAAAAGATACAGGGTGTCAAACTTGGGAAATTTTCACAGAAAAGAATGTTCTCGGATTTTTCTGAAAAACATTCAAGTTTGCTGCGATGCAGACGTGATTAAAGGAAACT